>CAMZMU010000101.1:14208166-14416257 GCA_947311845.1 Poa pratensis | reverse complement strand
TTCTTCCTTCGTTCGCATATCCTCGTCAGACTATTTCCTGGTTGAGTCCATTGCAGCAGCCAACAACGTGGGAGCGCATACCTTCCCCACCTGACGGGGTGATTTGGAATAGGAGCTCGGGAGTGGTGACGAGTTGGTCTTTGTACCGGTTGGGGTCATAAGGGGCGGATATGCGTTGTGCCGGGAAGCGACTCCACATGACTTGTTGCCCTGAGTTCTGGCTATAGCACACATGGTGTGCTGATGGAGCATAAGGAGCCAGGCTGCTGTTGGGTAAAGTGGTGCAGCTCTGCAGAGTTAAACAAAGAAATTGTGACTGTTACATCCTTGTTCCAGGAGGGAACTATGGTCGCGGCGGGAAAGGAATCCCATGTGATTCGCAAGACCCGTGGAGGCTGGGGGCATAGTTTTCTAAAATAAAATAGACCTTTCCTAAAAATGTTTTTACAAAACTTGCATATGCATCTTGACTTTTTGGTCAAGATGGTAGCTAGTGCATTCCACTTATCTAAGCGTTAAGCTGAACTTGCTGAGTAACACTGTTACTCATTCGTTCCCTTTGTACCCCCTGCTTAGACTTTGAGGAGGCCATTGACGGGAACTATGGAGCATACCATGCCGATGACGTATACTTTGAAGAACCTGGCTTGTCTGGAGGAATAGAGGGCGTCGACTACATCATCGCCTACGGAGCTGACGACGTGGAAGAAGAAGAGGTGGAGACTTAGAATATCACTAGTAGGAGCCAAGCCGAGCAGGACTAGACTAGTACTACTTAGCTGCTGAGCCAAGATGGTTCTTAGTTTGTTGTTTTCTATCGCTAGTAGGTTGACACCTGTCAACATCACAATAATAGACCTTCCTCCCATGTCGGAGGAGAACGTCGATGTTTTTATGCATTTCTGGCTTGTAATCTTTAGCAGTGTGTAATAAAGTGGACCCGCAATGTTTCTGTTGTACTACTCTGAGAGATGTAATATTTACGGATTAGTCCTTCCGTGAGTTTTATGTCAACGACTTGTACACTACAATGCAGTGGTGTGCTGGGTCACCGCAATACCCTACTCTTATTTACAGACTAATTTGTTGAATGCTTGATGACCCAATATGGCTGGGTAGACCCAACACGTTTTGTTATGCTAAGAGATTCCGTTTGTTTTGTCCTTATCTTATCTCAGAAAGATTATTATACGGCATGTCCTTGAACCATGAAAAAAACCTTACTGAAGATGGCAATACTGATTCATGGACCTGCCCTCTAGTCTTGCTATCGAAGAGAATGCTTGGAGGGGTCGCTGGTGATGAAGATCCCCTCCCTCCCAATGGTGGCAATCCACATCCCCTACCCCAACTGAACCCGGGAGGTTTTTGGCATGATGCAACAATGGGACCTGATGATATGCAGCAAGATGGTGCACCGGATGCACAGAATGTTGAGCCAGCTGATGGACCCCTGCTGCACAAGATCATGTTGATATGGATCCACCTACCCACCGCAGCAGCCACAAGAAGCAGAGCAACCATCTCCAATTGAAGCACTCAAGAAGCTGATTGAGAACCTGGTGGAAAATGCAAATGAAATTCTACCTATACTTGGTGGTGCACACATCACGGATGCTAGTTGCAGCATTGTGGACACTGTTGGCCCTGCAGGTGCGGTGCGCAAGTGTACACTCCAAATCAACACTCTGAAACCTGGGCCTGTTGCAGGACAGAACAGTTCATCTGTAGAAATCACTGAGATTCATGAGGAGGATGATGAAGCTTTAGGTAACAATGCTGCTGAAGAAAACAATGTGGACAATGAGGTAATTGTTGAACAGCCGCTTGTGGTGGCTCCACGTGCCAAGAGGCAGAATAGGAATGACATAAGGACTGTTGAGACGATTCGTCGCAGCAGTAGACTTGTTGCTCTTAAAGGTGGCTTCAAGAACAAGGAGAGTGCAGATGCTGCTAAAGAAAGGTTGGGCGTCAATCTTACTCCTGAGTTTGATGCAGTAGTCATTGATGATACTGAAGCACCTCCACCTGAACTCCCACTTGAAACGCTTTAGGCGATTGGTGCCAAGCACTGTAAGTTAAGGCGGTATCTTCATATGTTCTTTAGTACGACAGTTCCAATGATAGTGTGTAGTCAGACACACATGAAAGCCAAGAACAGGGCTCCTTGCTGTTCTGTTATCCCTAGTTGCTTTCAGTTATTCAGTTGTCGTTTGAATTATCAGTCCTTTTCATATCATGCTATTTTATCTAGCCTGCGTGCTATTCCAGTTTCGTGTGAACTTTATTATCAGCTTATGATGTGTTTGTGGTATGTGTTGTGTTATTGTGTTATTTCTGTTGCTGTTGAGATTGAGGTACACAGAAAGTTTACCGAATCAGGCCATTATCACACACCATTAATCCTCCTGCTTCCAGTTATCTAGTCCTTTTACTACACATGTTTATACATGATGTACTCTAATGAGTATAGTACCTGTGCTCATTCTTGCTTGCCTCTATCAATATTATTTAATGAATAGAAACAGAAATTGGAGTATTCTGGACTAGAACATTAGAGGTATAAATTCACAGGATAGATGGGATGATCTTGGCAATAAAATCACCGAAAGTAACTGCAATATTATATGTTTACAAGAAACAAAAAGGGAAACTTTGATGGTGCATATCTCAGAAAGTTCTGTCCGAGAAGACTGAACCAATTTGTATATCAACCTTCTGTGGGAAATTCAGGTGGTTTGATTATTATTTGGAATGGAAATTCATTCACTGGGACTGTGATCAGTCAATCTTTCTTCCAGATTACGGTTGAATTAAAATGCAATTTCTCTAGTCAAAAGTGGTATATTACCAATGTTTATGCTCCATGCACTATTGAAGGAAGAGCCGAATTTGCTGACTGGTTTCTGCAGCTTGACTCTACGGACTATGATTTATGGATGATAATGGGTGATTTTAACATGATCAGAAGTACAACTGAAAGAAATAGGCCTGGTGGAAATGTAAACAATATGCTATTGTTCCACTCTATCATTCAATTTCATGATCTCGAGAAAATTCCATTAAAAGGGAGAGTATATACATGGAGTAACATGCAGAATAGCCCATTATTGGAGAAGCTGGACTGGATTTTCACTTCACATAATTGGACTACTCAATTCCCAAATACTTTGGCTACCCCAATGGCAAGATTGGGATCAGATCATGTGCCCATTTTAATTCAGATTGGTACTGATATACCAAGGTCTCAAATTTTTAGATTTGAGGAATACTGGTTGGAATTTGATGGTCTGCAAGAAATTGTAGAGACTTCATGGGATAACAGAGGTGTTTATAGAAATGTTGCGCAAGACATTACAGCTAAATTTAAAACCGTACGACAGGCTGTGAAAAAATGGAGTAAGAACCTTTCGCAACTCTCTATTATTATTGATAACTGCAGCTATGTACTTGCTATGCTAGATGGTATTGAGGAGCAGAGGCAGCTTTCTGTAATAGAAAGTAATTTCAGAATTGCACTTAAAGCTCATCAGATGAAACTTTTAGAAGCTAAAAGAATATATTGGAGGAAAAGAGCCAATATAAGATGGGCAAGACTTGGTGATGAGAACACCAAATTCTTTCATGCAGTAGCTACCAGAAATTATAGACACAATTACATAACCTGTTTAAAGGCAGACGATGGTAGAGACATTGTTGATCATAATCAGAAAGCAACCATTTTGTGGAGTTCTTTTAAAGGCAGACTTGGTGAATCTTTTCAAATTGATATGCCTTTTGATCTTGACAGTTTAATTACTCCACGTGATTTGAGCAGCATAGAACTCCCATTCACTACTCAGGAGATTGACGACATTATAAAGCACATGGCTCCAGATAAATCCCCAGGGCCAGATGGTTTTAATGGAATGTTCATGAAGAAATTCTGGAATGTGATCAAGCATCAGTTTTATAATCTGTGCAACAGTTTCTACAATGGATCACTGGATCTCCAGAGTATTAACACAGCTTATGTTGCTCTCATTCCTAAGATACCTAATCCTGAGTGTGCTTCGGATTTTAGACCAATTTCTTTGGTAAGCATGGCCATGAAAATTATCACAAAGTTATTGGCAAATAGAGTGCAGAAAGAAATAATACCCTTGCTACACAAAAATCAGTATGGATTTATTAAATCCAAGTCTATCCATGATTGCATTGCCTGGGCTTTTGAATATCTGCACATTTGTCATAAATCTAAGAAGGAAATTGTGATCATCAAGCTGGACTTTGAAAAAGCTTTCGATATGGTGGAATATAAAGCAATTCTCACTATGCTTAAGCACCTTGGTTTTGGGGAGAA
Source organism: Poa pratensis (assembly GCA_947311845.1). NCBI lineage: Eukaryota > Viridiplantae > Streptophyta > Magnoliopsida > Poales > Poaceae > Poa > Poa pratensis. The sequence continues at coordinate 14,411,915 of CAMZMU010000101.1, read as the reverse complement.
ATTTTTTAGTATGGATTAGAAGTATCTTGTACAGTGCCACCACTTCAGTTATTCTTAATGGAGTTCTGGGCAAAGTCATACATTGCAAACGAGGTGTGAGGCAGGGTGATCCGTTGTCGCCGCTTTTATTTGTCTCTACAGCTGAATTACTCCAGGTTGTGGTTAATGATGCTTGGCATAATGGTCTGATTAATCTGCCTCTGGATGATTCTTATGGGTAGTTTTACCCCATTTTACAGTATGCCGACGATACGCTTTTGATCATGCCAGCTGATGAAACACAAGTGCTCAATTTGAAAAATCTGCTCAATGACTTCACTAAAGCTACTGGACGAAAAATTAACTTCCACAAGTCCTCTATGGTTCCCATCAATATTTCACAGGACAGATGCAATCATCTGGCGAATGTTTTTAGATGTAAGACGGAGAGCATGTCGTTTACATATTTGGGTTTACCTATGTGTACTGCTAGACCAAAGCTAGATGATCTGTTGCCAGTGATTTTTAAAATTGATAAGAGAGTTTCTGGGATTGCTAATCTCTTGTCTCACTGCTCTAGACTGGAAGTTATCAGATCGGTGATTTCAGCGATGCCCAATTATATTATGTGTGCTCTGAAAGTGCACTATGGACACACTGGTCATATAGAGAGGGGGGTCTGGGAATTCTAAGTCCGAGGGAACAGAACAAAGCACTCCTAATCAAGAACTTATTCAAGTTCTATAACCATCATGATATACCATGGGTAGATTTAATTTGGAAGGCCTATTATGTGAATAATGGTGTACCAGAAACTAGCAGCAATAAAGGTTCTTTTTGGTGGAGAAATTGTCTATCATTTATGGACACATTTAAAGAGCTCACATCATGCTCAGTTGCTAATGGTAAAAGTGTGCTTTTATGGCAAGATAAATGGCACGGAGGCCCTCTTATGAACCAATTCCCAGAGCTATATTTCTTTGCCAAGAACAAATCTACAACAGTTGCGGTTGCAGCAGCCATGAATGAGGATGATATATATGATCTTTTCCACCTGCCACTCTCTCTGATAGCTGATGATCAAGTTAATCAGATCAAAGATATGATCATGGAGACAGGAGTTTCAATGGATACTGATAAGTGGAGTTTTCCTTGGGGAAATGGTAAATACTCTACTAAAAAGGTCTATCTTGCAATCAGAAATGCACAGCCAGTTCCACCTCCTTTCAAATGGATATGGAAATCCCCCTGCCTGCCAAAACACAAGTTCTTTTTCTGGCTTATGATCCAAGACAAAATCAATACAAAAGATCTGATGACAAGGAAACATTTCTATGTGGACTCGTCTGATTGTGTTCTCTGCGACGATGGAATAAATGAGAGCATGATGCATCTCTTCTTTACATGCCCCTTCAGTCAGAATTTCTGGTTGAAACTTGGACAGACGTGGAATGTTGATATGCAGTTTTTCGATATGCTCCTGGACGCCAACCACAGATCAAATAATCCCTTCTTCAAGCTGGCTATGATTGCAGGTTGTTGGAGTCTTTGGAATCACCGGAATAAAATTATTTTCGATAATAATCGGAGGTGTATGAACACCTGTTAAGCTTTTTTCAAGGAATCCGTTGGTTTAATAAGGCATAGAGTTAAGCCTAGTTTGGAGCAAGGAATGCAGGATTGGTTAGACCTGTTGTAATTTATTTCTGAACTTCGGACTCTTGTTTGTAATTATTCTTTTGTATATGAGAAAATGACGCAGTAGGGGCCTTCCCCACTGTCCTTTGCGTCAAAAAAAGGTTATTAGGGTTGTGTATACTAGGAGAATTACTTTGGTGCTGTCAACCATCACGGCCGTAACTGGGTGATCATAACGGCAGTTACTGGGTGGTTCCGAAGGTGTGCATAGTCTTCATGTTCTGAGATGGAAGATTGCTCCTCTGTCAAAAGAGAGATACGCCCTGGGCCCACTCGGTATGAGAGGTATCCATTACGTTCTGCAGACAATGCATGGTGAACTTACACCGTGTGGGATATCGTAATATGGGAACGAGTAAAGGGAACTTGCCGGTTAACGAGATAGGCAAAGATGTAGTGAATCAGGAAAGATTCATGGCAGCATCAACGGATATGTATATCTCAGGTAAAGTTTTGGTATCGGGAGTAATGGGAATGATGTATAAGTAATCGACAGGTTCAACAGAGTGTCTTCGCATAACGGTAGCAGTTATTCAGGTTGTCCTCGGATCTGACCCTGGCCGATGATTAGATGAAAACATCTTATTATAGCTACACGTTATCGAACCTGTAGGGTGGACACGCTTAAACTAGGACTGGTTAGTTGTGTATATTGGTTGGTCTGGAACATAGTGAGAAAGTATCATCAGAATGGTATCTGCATGATAGATATATTTATATATATCAGAGAGATAATAAAGGCAGACATTGGATGTCTCGGAATGATAGAAGTTACTATCATTGTCGAATTTATCCGAGGGTGTTTATTTAGATGGAAATATTTATCCAGATTATTTTGTCTGAGAACATTGGGTGTCCCGGTTCATGTAAAAGTGTTTTATATGATTAGTAATTAATTCGGGGAATATTCTGTAAAACAAAATATTCAAATAAGAATTAATTAGACAAAATATTATTTAGTTAAATATTAATTAATTATTAATTAATTTAATTGATAAATAATTATTGGAAAAATATTGAGGCCAATAAAAGGTGGCTACCACATGGGCCCTAGGGCACACATGGCAGCCGCACGGGCCGAAGCCGTGCGGGGGGGATCCCCTCCATGGTCGAACCCTAGTGGGCCGAGCGGCCCATGGGGGGAGGCGACCGGCGGCGGCGGCCAGGTGGGCCCCATCCGGGGTCGGTGGCCAAGCAGGCCCCACCCGGGGCAGACAAGGAAGGAAAGGGGGGAGGCGAGTTGGAGTTGGACTCCAACTCCCCCTCCCAAACCGAATTGGGTTAGGGGTCTTTCCCCTTGCCCAAGTCTCTCCACCCCTTGGCCATCTATATAAACCCCTACCTCCTCCTATTTGGTGACACACAATAGACTCTCAAGTTTAGATCTCTTCTAGTTGGTTTAGAGGGAACCTCTAATTAGAGGCAACCTATCCGATTAGACTAGATCTAATCTCTCTCTTTCTCCTTCTCGTGTGTTGAGAACTCCACCTTCATATACGCCAGTGGTGCTTCAAGCTTGGACGGCGAAGCCCTGCTGAACCTTTCCCGACGTACGCGTGCTAGCTCTCGGAGGGGTTCGACATCTGACCCTCACTCTGCTGGACCAAGGAGATCAAGCAAGGAGAAGACGGCGAGATCTCTCTACTAGACTTGGTTGAGAGAATCGGCGACAGGCTAGTTCGACTACGTCCTCGACATCAACATCGACGACAGGCTACATCGACTACGTCATCAACACTTCTTCCGCGACTTCGGTGTTGGTAACGTATTCTGTCTAGATCTTCGGATCTTTGTATTCGCATGTATCTTCATAAGTATAGATCTTGGGATGTTGTGTAGCATGATAGACGAAAATTTTAAATTTCCGCTGCGCAGCCCAATAGCCATCCACAACATCTGATTCTTCAACCCGTTGATATAATCTTATCTATATCAATCAGATACACCAATAAACGATAATGATCTTTAAATTATAAAACACATATACATTCCATGTCTAAAAAATTTAGCCTTTAAATGCCATGATTAACTAAATCTTGCATATTTATGTAGTCAGTTTTAGGTTTCAATAGTCTTATTAAATTTCTTAAGAGATACCCACTGCAACGCGCATGGTGTCATTCTACTATTGAGTACAACTTTGTTAGTTACTAGGTTATTCAATAATTATTTTTCAGTTGTATGGTTTCATAATTTATTTATGCGCGTATTTATTCAATTAATTTTGTTTCCGCTCCAAATCCACTCCGTTTCCGTTACCGAATCTGCGACCACATATATCTGCATCTGAATCAGAATCCGGTTATTATCCGCTCCAATTCTAATGGAAAAATATGGTAAAAGATATGGTAGAAACAAAATCCGATTCGATTACATCTAGAATCCCTAGTTAATGGTGGTGACCGCACTCTCATTCCTTATTGTTTAAAATAAGTGAAAGGACAAGCGATTAAAACTTTTGCGGTTTAGGCTTGATAATTTCAGAATAAAACTAGGTGTTTTAAATTAACAAGCCAACAACCTAAATATACTAGGCTCACATAAGTGCACCGACAACTTATGCTAAGCAAGACAAGCAACAAGGTGATAGCAATAGAATACTTCAAGCACAAAGACTATCACAATGTAAAGTGCATAAGTAAAGAGCTCGGGTATAGAAATAACTGAGACACGCGGAGACGAGGATGTATTCCCGAGTTCCTCCTTTTTAGGGGAGTATGTCTCGTTGGAGAGGTGTGAGACTACCGCAATAGGTTGGTCTCAACGCCACAATAGGCTCACCTTCTTCTCCGATGAACCGCACCACAAAGGATTGGTTCACCTTCAACTATCGGAATAATTCAAGGCGGAGTCTGGAGCCTTTACAACAACAACCCGGGGCACAACCCACAACTGGATTGGGGGCTCCCGGATGGCTACAAGTGACCACAAAAGGTCTCAACCACCACAATGGCGTCTAGGGTCCAATGACCCAAGAGTAGCAAGCTCACAAACTTTCACTTCCATCAATCCTCGTGGAGAGCACAAACCGATGCACAAATGCAATGGCAAGAGCACAAGTGCTCAAATCCTTCACTCTCAAATTCCAACACAGCAACAAATGCTAATGGGGGAATAAGAGAGAAAGAACAAAGGAGGAGAAACACGAAGAACTCCAAGATCAAGATCTATTAGGTTCCCCTCACTTAGAGGAGAGATCGATTGGTGGAATTGTAGATCTCTCACTTTTCTCTCAAAGATATGCAAAAATCATGGGAGGGATTGAGATGGGGCAAGCTTTTCAAAGGTTAACAATGGAGGAGAGAGAGGGAAAAAACGAACTGCCCAAGGTTGAAGAAGGGGAGGGGTATTTATACCCCCTCCAAAATATAACCGTTGGAGAGCAGCTAGGGCTGGAATATCTGCCCCCCTTTACAAATATCCGGCCTAAAAATCCGACACCCAACAGAGGCTCGCGTCGTTGAGTCCTTAGCCGTTTTTCTGAAAAAACTGGGGGCGGCCGGATATTCCGGTCCAAACTTAACCCGGAAAATCCGGTCAACCCGAATATTCCGGTGCAGAACTGCGGTGACCCAGCACACCACTGCTGACGAGGGGTTAACTCATCAAATCCATGGTTAAGGACCTAGGGTTGAGATTACGGGGGAGAGAACGTGGTAGAGCTGGTAGTTTCGTCGGCTGACAAGCAAAAGCAAGGATTTACCCAGGTTCAGGCCTCCGGAGAGTAACACCCTACTTCCTGCTTGTCTGGTATTGATTTGAGAGTATATGCGAGATACAATGGAGTCCCGGCGAGATGTCGATCTCGCTAGGGTTTTGGTGGTTCGAGTATTGCATGTTTCTTCATCGGCGGCCCTCCCAGCCTTTATATAATAGGCTGGGTCTCGGGAGTTCGCAACCGACTCAGATTTACAAGTAAGGAAAGTGTAAACCGACTATGGCTACGGCTAACTTGGAGGATACTCCGTCTTCTTGGGCCTTCTTTTATGGGCTTCATGTAGGCTCTTGATAATTGGGCCTAGTCGATACATGCACCAGGTAGCCTCATGGTAGGGTACCCGAAAGGTATATCCCTGTCAGTAGCCCCGGGTACTTGTCTGACTCGAAGAATCGGGCATGGACTCATTCATCAGTGCACGTCATATTCTTTATACCTGTGTTTATGATTGGAATTCATGTATGAATAGCACATTTTGTCTGGCTATGTAGATTATTTCCTCGACTACGGTTTTTGCTTATGATCAAGGGATAATAACTTAGTAGGCCCGGTACACACGACAGATCGGGGCCGGTTAACTGCACATTCGGGCAAAACCTTACTAGCTTTCAATCAAACTCGAGTCCCCGGACTCGAATCTGGAACAGACTGGTCAGACTCGACTCAGGCCGTTGAGGTCTTACTGAATCGTTCTGCAGTATAACTTTGAGATTTACCCAACGCGTCCGTCGGATTTTTCATCATGTCTGCTGACACGGAAAGTTTTAAGGATTAACGCTGCTGGAGCGGTCCTTAGCCCAGCTCGACAGATCGGCAGGTCTTACCTTTGCACTTATGCATGCAGCATCCGAGGTATTTTGCGGCGGACGCAACTCGGGAATTTATCGTGGATGATTTTGTGTTACATTATGCTTATCAGCTGAGTCGAGTCGTCTGTCGACTGATTCTTTGCCATTATTCTATCGGGTGCGCGACAGCGCTCCCGATGGGAGTAGCCCCCGAGATTGTGCTTTATTGCTCGCAATGGAGGATAATCTCAAATCTTTTTATCCTGTACATTTTCAGTCGAAGAATTTTTTGATACGCTCCCAATGGGAGTAATACGTTTCAGTCGAAGAAACTATCGAGTGCCTTTATGTCTTGTGTTGCGTAATTTGCAATTTCACCCTCGAAACAACCGAGGCAGTCGAAGTACTGGCGTTGTCATAAAGTTTGAAGGACTCGACTTTCCTATCAGGTATGAGACCTGAAGTGACGTCAGCAATGAGGCATGCCTCGACTGCAATTTCTGACAAGCCATGGCGTGCTTGGTATGACTGATGGGACACGACACGCTTGTGGGCCCGTTATGCAGTGCTGACCAAGAGGCGGTGCCGTTTGGACTGGATTTGACCGCTCTGGCGCGATTTTCACGGGGTGTGATGATGGTTCCTAATTCCTGTGCGTAGTGGACGGAGTGGCCACGACGGTTGCTCTCCAAGCTCGCCACGTGTACGGTAGGATTCCCCGCGGAGCGCACGATTGTGGTTTGATGGTAGTGATTGATTTTGATTTGTGGTAAATATAATGAGCGGTGCCGGCAGAATTTTTTACTTGCCCTTTGCCTCCTGCGCCGCTCTCGTCTCATCTTCTTCCTTGCGCTTCTTTCCCCATTGTTCTTGCTCTCGAGCTCACTGCACTTCGCCCATCCACCCTTGACCATGAAGAAGGGTGCAGGCTCCAAGCGAGCTGCTGCGGCCATAGCTTCCGCCGCCACCGATGCGGCTGCTGTGAAGGGGAAGAAGGGCGCGGCTAGCGCGTCTACATCTGCCGGCGGCCTGAAGAAGGGCAACGGGGACTGGGTGAAGTCCACGATCAAGGACACCCACCTCGACAAATTCCGCGAGGAGGGGCTGCTGCCTCCCGCGGACCAACTGTCTGTCCGTGTGCCATCGCCCAAGAGGTACCCCCTGAGCCTCGCGCCAACGAGCGCGTTTGTTTTGCAGAATTTCTGACGAGGGGGTTTGCATTCCCCATCCACAAGTTTGTTCGTGGGTTGATGTATGCCTACCGGTGCAAATCCATGATTTCACCCCTAATGGTATACTGCACATGCGTGCTTTTCACGCTTTGTGAATGCTTTCTTGGGGTTTCCCTAGCTGGGCGTTATGGAAGTCTATCTTCCTCGTCCGGACAAACAAGGGAGCCGGTCGCACCTACCCTCTTGGCGGCTGCGGGATCCAGGTGCGTAGCGACAACCGCTACTTTGCCTTGAAGCCAGTCGACTCTGCGCAAGGGTGGAGAAAGAAGTGGTTCTACATCAGCGTTGAGCAAGACGGAGTCCCTACCTTTTTGACTGCCAGTTCTCTTGTGAAAACCAACGCTTGGGCCCATCATCTCTCGACTGAAGAAAAGGCGAGGCGGCGCCTCTTTTGTCTCAGATTGGAAATATGCTGGGCAATGTCACTGGTGTGCATCTGATTGCCACCTTTGTGAAGATGCGGGTGTGGCCGATCCGTGCCCGAGCTCACCCCATGTGGCAATATGAGGGTGTGCTTGACTCCAGTCGGATGAGCCAGGAGGAGTTGTCGAAGAACGAGCTGGTTGCGCATGTGTGATCCATCACCAGCATCAAGGCAAGTGATCCGTGCAACGTCGACTGTCCTGTCACGCCATATGGGATTGACAGGCTTTGCCCGAGGTTAGTGCAATTTATGTATTTGACCGTCGGGCTACGCTCCCCTTTGTTGTGCATCTCTAACTTTTCGGTGTGTATTTGAGATATGCTGATGCATGTAAAATGCATACATGAACTTTGCATTATTTTACTTATATTCCAGTCATATTTTGCATCATATAAGGGTTATATAACTGTTTTATAATGATTTTGGGAATATTTGATATGTTTCCTATTTTTTATAGAATTAACCCTGCGCAGGCAGAAAACCCTATTTCTATATTTTAATGTTTCAGGGACCCAAACGACGTCCAAATGACCTGGAAATTTACGGGCATCAGTTTTTGGAAGGAACAAAGCGTGGGAGCGAAGGAAGCAAACAAGCGGAGGCCCGAGGGCCCAGATGAGTGGGCCCACGCGGCCCATGTACCTGGCCGCGTGGGACCCCCCTTTTGGCCCTCGGAGCTCCGTTGCCGTCGATCTTTCCTCCACCGACTCGTTTTGACCTAAAACCTCCTATAAAAATAGTCCCCCGACGTTCTCTGGAAGGAGCGCGCAGAAACACAGAAACACCGAAACAGAGATCTGGAGTTGCAGATTGGAGCGGGAAAACTCCGGCGGGGCGCTGCCGGTGTGGTCTCCATCTTCTCCAACGACTTCTCCACCGTCTCCATGATGAAGAGGGAGTAGTCCACCTCTGGACTATGGGTTTGTGGAAGTAACTTATGTATCTCTCTCTCTTGAGCTTCACTAATTAGTACCGTATGAGCTGCTGAACATGATTACGGTCATCTATGTAATACCTTTGTGGTGGATCTTTTTATGAGTTAATATATGTTTGAGATTGCAATGTTTTGTTTCAGTTATGAAAGTAGATGCATATTATGTACCCCGTTCTTATTTACTTGTCATGATCAAGCATGTTTATGAGAGCGTGTGAGGGGAACGTGTGCATTAGTTGGAGTAACGGGGGTGGCTAGTGCAGTGAACGTGAGAGAAAGTTCTGCGATCCACTTGGGTATCTTTACCTTACTTTGTTGCCTCACTAGGGATAAAAAGAAATACCATGCTACCGGAGATGTGGGTGTGACCATTGCCACTACTCCATGACTAGATCTAGCATGTTCTTATTTTAACTTCATGTCATGATACTTATTGCTATACTCTGAGTTATCTTAATTACTGAGGTGTTATGATTTAGTTCGCATCTTGGTGGAGTATAAGAGAGACTAATAACCAAAAGGTCTCTATGTTAGGACGTGATGCCCATATAATTATAACTTGTCATTAAACTGTTGTGTTGCAATCTCATATGTCAACTCTAGTGTTCCATTGTCTACCACTTTATTAAAGAGAGAGTGCATTTGTGAAACCATGAACCCCGGTCCATTTTTAATCATAAGAAACACCTTTCCAACCACTTTTACCACTTTACCATTTTCTGCCATTTAAAAATCCGAAAATACAAAAACACTTTTACATCTTGCATTCATCATAAAAACCCAAAAATATCATTTATCATTGCTACCACCATCCTTGCATATTTATTTACCACCATTGCATATTTATTTCTTGTTTGCATTGCATATTATCTTGATATCATTCTCACACCTTGTGCTTGACAACCACTAGGTGAGGTTGAGGACCAAAACATTTACTTTGTTTTGTAGGTAACCAAAAGAAGGATAGGAAAGATAAATCTTCACTACTGATTCCCCGAGAGTTCGATATTAAACCCTCGAGTCACCCCTCGTGGGGAAAACACGTCTTCCACTTACTACACACTCTGCACTTGGAGTCTCAACCTAACCCATTTACTTTTCACGCAGGTAACTACGTGAAGGGCCATCAAGACTGTTTTTGGCGCCGTTGCCGGGGAATCATTGCTGAAAGGTTTATCCAAGGATATCTCACCAAGTCAACTTCATCACCAACTTGTGCTAACACCTAAGCTTGGGGAGGTTGCACCTACGTGAGCATCATCTTATCCATCTTTACCTTCAAAGCAATTTATCTTGTTTTGTCATTGTCTTGCATTGTTCGGTTTGCATATTTATTTTCAGTTTTGCATAAAAAATTAAAAAACACATAAAAACTTGCAATCATGGTTCTGGGAAACAAACAAGGAGTGAGTCCTCCATTGAATTCGGTTTCTAATTTTAAACAATATCATGGAGAAACATTAAAAGATGCTTGGGTAAGAATTAATAGGATGCACTATGAAGATCCTACACCTTGTGAAGATGAAAAGCTAAACCTTTACTTCTATTATGGAATAGACCCTTGGTACCAAAATGCTTTAGATGGGGCTACAGGGGAAGTTTTGTGTTGTCAACACCACCTTGTGCAGCCATGACACTTAGAAGAATCTTTGGTAGCTTTGTGGGTAGCAAGAAAAAGTTGGAGGACACCGCGGTAGCACTTGCATTATCCAAAGATAAATTTGAAACTAAGTTAGAGAAGCTACCAAGTAAAGAGGATTTTGAACAACTAGTATCTTATTCTGAAAACATTATTCCCAAGATAAACAATGAATTAGTTAATGTCATGCATAAACTAAGATTATGTGAGAAGGAATTTCTTGAAAAAGATGTTTACCTCAATAGAATTGAGGAAAAGCTGGTTTGTGTTAGTGATTCAATAAGAAAAGACTCATCATTTAAACATGTGAAAGAAGTTCCTGTTAAGCAACAAGTTTGGGTTAAAAAGGAAAAGAAAGTTGAGAAGTTAAAATGCTTAGTGAAGTAAAGGAACCATTGCTTGACTTAGAGAATTGTAGCTTGCATGAATTAATATCTATCTTACAAAAATTTGCAAGTGATCCTTCCATCAACTAACCAAGCTGGTTTTGGTTCTTATATTGCTAATCATGTGTTGAAAGAAAAGATTGCTAGGTACAACCAAGAGGCTATGATACCACCTAAGCTTGGGGATATATGGATTCCCAAAGTCCTAGTAACCATTGGAAAAGAGACACACCATGCTATACTTGATCTAGGATCTAGTGTCTCTGTTTTATCTAAAGAACTATATGAAGTACTTGAATTGAAAAATCTTGAAAAATGCTCTATTGAACTTGCACTTGCTGATGATTCCATTAAACATGCTTTAGGAAAAGTAAGTGATGTTATGGTAGAGTTACATATGACATTTGTGCCTGTTGATTTTCTAATCATGGATATGGGGAATAAAACCTCTAGTCCAATTATTCTTGGAAGACCTTTTCTTCGTACTACAGGTGCTATCATTGATTCAAAAGAAGGGAATGTGAAGTTTCAGTTTCCACACAAGAAGTGCATGGAACACTTCCCAAGGAAGAGGGACACACCAAAGTTCAAGCTCCCTCATGAGCTTCGTCCACAATAAACATCAAGTAAGAAGCCTAGCTATATGGCTATAAAGAAAGCGCTTTACGGGAGGCAACCCGGTTGTTTTTATTTGTGATTTTCTTTGTGTCCTCTTGCTGTAACAAGAGACTTAGTGTTTAGTTTAGTTTCTGGAATTTTTAATAAAGTGCCAAGTTTTACTCATTTTGGTTGAAAAAGTTGCTTATAGCGTTCGGAGATTTTATTCCTGCACGAATCTGTGCACGGTATGATTTTTAATTCTTATTCTGTAACTCCGAATGAGCTCATATTTGAACTGTAGTGCAACTTTTCATCCTCTGTATGCATGAATTTTTCGGAATTTTCGACAAAGTTAAGTAGGGTAGAAAAATACGTTTAGCTGCTGCTGTTTTTCTGGACAGATTCTGTCCCATTTTGTTTGATGCATGCTTAGAACTTTTAACTTGAATCTTTTTGATCCAATTGAGTTTATGAGTAGGCATACAACATTATACACTTTCTGGACATTCATATGAATTTTTGTTCTAAGGATTATATGCAGCAAGAAATCTATTTGTTTATCACTACTAATGCACCCCACAGAAAAAGAAATGGGAGAAACGGTGTTTTGAAGTTTTTTCACAGGGATTAGAGGAGATGCACCAAGAGCTATCCAAGGATGGTGAAGACCATAAGCTTGGGGATGTGAAGACAACCCCACTGGACCTACACACTCTCGGTTTGCACACGTCTAACTTCTGTTTTTCGATCGAAACACTTTATCGCATAAACTTGGAGCGTCTTTTTGTTTGTTTAGGTTTGATTTTTATTTTGTGAGACCACCACACTATCATTTATATATGAGAGAGCTACTGGAAATTTGGGTTGAATTATGTTGGATGCTATTATAAGATTGGGAAAAGGGATGTTGAGTTGATTTTAAAAGATACATATAGTTGCATGATTCATGAGCTTGTTAATGAGTAATAATTTGCAAGTATTTTATCAAGAGCTATCTTTTATTCATGTTTTGATGCTAAATGTTATTTACCTTGTTTTAACATGGATTAGTTAGTTCTATGGACACTCATGCATGCATTTAGATGGTCAACTTTCTCCCTCTTGCTAGCCCAAAAATTCCAACAAGCAAAAACTTGTTTCCAACACCTTCAACCAAAGTTTTTCCAGTGAGTCCACCATATCTACCTATTAGCTTTATGCTATTCCGAGTATGTTTATCATGATATTTGTGTTATCTATACCTCTGAATGAAAATGCTTATGTTGTTATTGTTGTGGGAAAAGTTGGTTATAGAGCTCTCTCGAACTTGATGCACACTTTACTTTCATTGCATAAATAAAACATGACCCATTGTGATTAAAATTATGATGTTGTGGCTTGACAAATGTCTTTGGTTGAGAGTTAGCTCATATGTGCTGTCACATGGCAAGCTTTCAACATGCACTTCATTCATTTAGTTGATATCATGTACTTTTGTTTATGGATGCTTACCATGGGTGAAATAAATGTGGAAATGAAGTGAGTTTAAATGAGTTTGTATAAATGGTTAGAGAGACGCCTGGGCCGCTAATCTAAGCCATGCATCATTCATGGTGGAAATTTACTTACATGCTATGGTGAACCTTCTGTGATACACCTTACAATAAAAAGCTATCTAATGGTAAATAAAAAGGGTGTTGAGATTGTTCATTGTGTTTGTTTGTCTTGTCATTTTGATATGGGCTTGTTCCATATCCTGGGACAAGAGGTACCCCAGTTGACGCTCTTAATGATACTATTATTACTTACAATGATATTTAACTTGAACTTGCTTTGTTTTCCAAGTTGAGTAACACATGGAGTAGGTACTTGTATTCAAGGGGCATGAGACTTTCAACCTGTACTTTGTCAAGCACACTACTCATATTTGCTTTCACTTTAAACTTAATCATTCAAGATGCTATGATAGGGGAATGAGAGCTTGACACCAAGGATTACCATATTACAATCATTACTTAAGTAGAGAAGTTCAGAAGTTAGATGAAATTATTCATGCTTTACCTCTACTCATATATATATCTTTCCAAAGTGTCCACCTTTTATATTCAGATTTTCATCAATACTCTATGACCATTGTAGGATGTTCTTACTTATCATTATGCATACATGTGGTCCATAGTACTTTTCTCTTATGTTACACTTTGTGAATTATCATTGAACATCCTTGCATTGAATACTTGATATCACTTCATAAACTATCTTGCATATTGCTACTCCTTTTAAGAATGAATCATTTGACTCTATGTAGCAATAGTAATCATCTTTGATATCCATTGATAGTATTAAATTGCAAAGTCCATGTTAGTTTTATCACCTTCATACTCGAGGACGAGTATAGGTTAAGCTTGGGGATGTTGATGCATGTAAAATGCATACATGAACTTTGCATTATTTTACTTATATTCCAGTCATATTTGCATCATATAAGGGTTATATCACTGTTTTATAATGATTTTGGGAATATTTGATATGTTTCCTATTTTTTATGGAATTAACCCTGCGCAGGCAGAAAACCCTATTTCTATATTTTAATGTTTCAGGGACCCAAACGACGTCCAAATGACCTGGAAATTTACGAGCATCAGTTTTTGGAAGGAACAAAGCGTGGGAGCGAAGGAAGAAAACAAGCGGAGGCCCGAGGGCCAGATGAGTGGGCCCACGCGGCCCATGTACCTGGCCGCGTGGGACCCCCTTTTGGCCTCGGAGCTCCGTTGCCGTCGATCTTTCCTCCACCGACTCCGTTTTGACCTAAAACCCTATAAAAATAGTCCCCCGACGTTCTCTGGAAGGAGCGCCGCAGAAACACAGAAACACCGAAACAGAGACCTGGAGTTGCAGATTGGAGGGGGAAAACTCCGGCGGGGCGCTGCCGGCGTGGTCTCCATCTTCTCCAACGACTTCTCCACCGTCTCCATGATGAAGAGGGAGTAGTCCACCTCTGGACTATGGGTTTGTGGAAGTAACTTATGTATCTCTCTCTCTTGAGCTTCACTAATTAGTACCGTATGAGCTGCTGAACATGATTACGGTCATCTATGTAATACCTTTGTGGTGGATCTTTTTATGAGTTAATATATGTTTGAGATTGCAATGGTTTTGTTTCAGTTATGAAAGTAGATGCATATTATGTACCCCGTTCTTATTTACTTGTCATGATCAAGCATGTTTATGAGAGCGTGTGAGGGGGAACGTGTGCATTAGTTGGAGTAACGGGGGGTGGCTAGTGCAGTGAACGTGAGAGAAAGTTCTGCGATCCACTTGGGTATCTTTACCTTACTTTGTTGCCTCACTAGGGATAAAAAGAAATACCATGCTACCGGAGATGTGGGTGTGACCATTGCCACTACTCCATGACTAGATCTAGCATGTTCTTATTTTAACTTCATGTCATGATACTTATTGCTATACTCTGAGTTATCTTAATTACTGAGGTGTTATGATTTAGTTCGCATCTTGGTGGAGTATAAGAGAGACTAATAACCAAAAGGTCTCTATGTTAGGACGTGATGCCCATATAATTATAACTTGTCATTAAACTGTTGTGTTGCAATCTCATATGTCAACTCTAGTGTTCCATTGTCTACCACTTTATTAAAGAGAGAGTGCATTTGTGAAACCATGAACCCCGGTCCATTTTTAATCATAAGAAACACCTTTCCAACCACTTTTACCACTTTACCATTTTCTGCCATTTAAAAATCCGAAAATACAAAAACACTTTTACATCTTGCATTCATCATAAAAACCCAAAAATATCATTTATCATTGCTACCACCATCCTTGCATATTTATTTACCACCATTGCATATTTATTTTTGTTTGCATTGCATATTATCTTGATATCATTCTCACACCTTGTGCTTGACAACCACTAGGTGAGGTTGAGGACCAAAACATTTACTTTGTTTTGTAGGTAACCAAAAGAAGGATAGGAAAGATAAATCTTCACTACTGATTCCCCGAGAGTTCGATATTAAACCCTCGAGTCACCCCTCGTGGGGAAAACACGTCTTCCACTTACTACACACTCTGCACTTGGAGTCTCAACCTAACCCATTTACTTTTCACGCAGGTAACTACGTGAAGGGCCATCATATGCAGGGTCACTCGACTGTGTCTTCTCTTCCCCCTCTTCCAGAGAACGGCCCAAGTGCTGAAGTAGAGTTGCAAGAGGTGGAAACAAAGGGGAATGAGTCGCCACTTCCTTCTGCCACCACCTCTCCTCGGGAAGAGGTCGAAGAAGAGGAAACAGACGAGATGCAGTCTGAGGAGCCGCCTGCACCTGAGCATGAGAGCGAGAATCCCCCTCCCAAACGTCGTCGCGTGTTGAAGAGGATATCCTCTTCTTTGAGTTCACCCGTGAAGGAGTCGGATTTGAGGGATGATGGAGACTTGGGTTCGCCTCCTTCTGCCAGAGCCGCTCCCTTGACTGTGTGCCCGTTGAGCTCAGCTCCTCCTCCCAAGTCGGATGAGGCGTTGCTGTTTGGAGGACCAAATTTTGACAACCTCGACAGTGAAGAGGATGGAGAACACATGTTTGCCCCTTTGCTTGTACTGTATTTTTGCTTTTTGATGTTTTTGCTTAAGTTGTTCTTCTCTGCCCTTCGTAGTGCTGAGACCGAGCGCCCCGCAACTCCTCCAGCTGATAAAACTTCGACTCCGGATCACCCGGATGTTTCGCCTCTTGCTCCTGAGGTTGTAGTAGCCACAGCTACTGCCATTGAAGCGACCAAGGCTACGAGTGCTGCGGCTGTTGAGGTCAGGACATCTGCCGCAAAGCCTGCGCCTTGGATTGACCACGTAAGTATCTTTTGTCGAGTCCGCATATCTGGGACTGTTTGTGTATAACTTACGCTGGTTTCATGCGCTTGCAGCCCTTCTACCTCAACCTGGCAGAATCAGGCAAAGCCTTCGTCCAGGTGGAGCAGGAGAGGGACAGTCTGCGTGCTGACCTGGAGCAACTCATCCGTAAGTTTGTTTGCTGTTGTTCCTGAAGTTCTTTTGCATTGCTTTACTTTGTCGATCGTAAATTACGTCTTGCCATCGAATTCAGGTGACAAGGAATCGGCTGAGTCCCGGGTGAGGGAGCTAGAAGAGGCACTTGCCTCCCAGCGCGCCGAGTCGAAGAAAGCTTTGGATGCTGCCAAGGACTCAGCCGCCTTGCGCGAGAGAGGATATGCTGAGCGACTGGCTGGCCTTGCTCGGGATGTGGGAGGTTAGTAACTTTTTCCTTTTGACCTTTTTGTGTAGCTGCTGTGTGATGTGTAATAACTTTTGCCCTGCTTGATCTTTGTTGAAGGAGTTATTGGCGCGCCAGCACCTTCGGACGTGGTCAGTGATGAATTATCACTCGACCATGTTATAGGTGACCTCAGCGCCATGTTCGTCCATGCGAAGGATGCTCTGGCCAAGTCCACCAGCACACTCGGCGCTGTGTACAAGAACGTGCTTCCACTTGGCGAGCTACCGTCGACTCTAGATGGCTTCGCCAGCATTCTTGGCCCGGGGACCTCGACCATGGCGAGCTTTGCTCGCACCCTCACGGTACGCGGCTCGGAGTCTACCCTCAAGCTGATTTTAGGTCATGGGATAGAAGGTGACTTCGAGGCGGCTATGTCTGAGTTCCCACGGAAGCCCGGCGGGAAGCTGGTGTCTCTGAAATCTGTTAGCGAGCCAGCCGCACGACTGGCCAACATTTTTATGACCGCCATGGAGCGCCGGGCAACGAAGATCGCCACCCGTTCGAGTAGGGCTAGGTCGGAGTCCATGTCATAGATTTGTGACAGCCGAACCTTTTATTTATGATCTGTAATGATACCTTTAATCGCGCCAGTATGCGTGTGCTTTTGCTACACTTGTATGGATGTCACCTTGAATGTTTTTGTGTTTTTACCTGAGAGGTTACGTGCTGTTTAGCTTGCATAAATGATGCACTGGGTTTCCTCTTTCTGACTTGAAATTTTTGTGATGGTTGTGCTTTGAACAACCACGGGAACCCGATACGCCAGTTGGTTCCTCACCGCCTCATACTGCCACCCGGTCGCAGGCTCAGGTGGCAAATGATGCCAAAGTAATGGAGTATATGAAAACTCGAGCCGTGAGACTGGAGCAAGAACTAAAGAGTGCCCAGGGCGAGCTGAATATGCTGAAAATGAGACCAGCTCCGGCCACGCAACGAGAGGATTATGTGCTTGGGGAGATGGATCTTGTAAACAGGCAACTCGATTGTGAGTATGATCCTTACTCTGATTACGGATTTTGCTACTCTTTTTTCTTTTGACTTGACTTGTTCTTTTGCAGGTTTTGTCTTTGACTTCCAAGCAGAGCAAGCTCGCGTTGAGGAACGTTTGGATAATGCTACTGACAACCCGACAACTGGTCGTCAGCATTTTTGGCTTGATAGGTTTCGAGCGCGCACACTCGCTACTTTGAAGAATCGTGCTTGGCGAAGCGCTCAGTTACTCGAGTTATGCAGGGCTGCTTTGATTCGCATCAACCAGTCCCTTTTTCCAACAGGACCACAACCACAAGGAATCCATGCCTTGCTCGATCTTTTCCGTCATGCAGGTCGTATCCGGGAGTTGCTGACCCAAAAGCTTGTGGTTGGAGCTAACGCAGCGATGGTGTATGTTCGGAGTCGACATCCCAACTTGGAGCCGCCGCCACCTGCTGTTGGTGCGACTCTGTCCCACGAAGATCTTGATGGCACCGTTCTTTCTGCGAGGATGCTGGTCGAGAGGAACCATGCCCAACTCTCTGGCCCTGTTTTGCCCATCAAGGACGAGCCTGAAGATTAGAGGTTTTTGTGTATAAACTTGTATAGGGGGCAGCCCCCGAGTGTAAAGTTGCCTCTTGTATATAATATGAATTGTTTATTTTGCATTTTCCGCAGCCCCCGAGTCTATTGAGTGGGGTTTATGAAATGTTTGAGTGTGAAATAATGATTACACAGCCCCCGAGTATTCGAGTGCGGCTGTGAAGTTTGTGTTTTCTAAAATTTCTCCAACTTTGCTATGAGACTCAGCCCCCGAGCGTTCGAGTGGGGCTGTGAAGTTTTGCGTTCTTGTTTGAACCTTTGTGACACAGCCCCCGAGTGTTCGGGTGCGGCTAAGGTGTTATTTTTGTGGGAGCGAAAGCTCATGTTTTTGACAGCGCAGCCCCCGAGCGTTCGGGTGCGATTAAGGTGCTTGTTAGTGAGTTATGAAAAGTAAACAGAGAGAGATAGGAGGAACATTGATTATATTCCACTTTTGAATGTTAAGCTGCAGGCCGCCTCATTAAAAACCTTCCAGCCCCCGTAGGTACCCTGGTAAGGAAAAGAGCGCGTCTGAAACCTGCAGCCATCCGACATATCGCCTATTACATTGTATGACTGAGCACCTAAGCATAGAAACGGCGCAGGTGCGCAACGTTCCAAGGATTATTCGAAAGTTCGCCTGTCTTCGCGTTCTTCAGTCTGTACGCGCCACCGTCGATGACCTCGGTGACGATGAAGGGTCCCTCCCATGGGGAGGCGAGCTTGTGCACCTTCTTCTGCTTCAACCGAAGCACCAGGTCGCCAACCATGAAGGACCTGTGCGCGTCGACGGCTATGGTAGTTGCGGAGATCCTGCTGATAGACAGCTGTGCGAGCCAGGGCCGTGTCGCGTGCTTCTTCGAGCAAGTCGACTGCATCTTCGAGTGCTTCTTCTGCGTCGTCTTCGTTGTATGCTGCCACCCTTGGTGCATCGAACTTTACATCGGATGGCAGGATTGCCTCTGCGCCGTAGACCATGAAAAATGGTGTGAATTGTGTTGAGGCGTTAGGAGTTGTGCGCAAGCTCCACAGTACCGACGGAAGTTCTTCAACCCAAGCACCCGCGGCTCTTTTGAGTGGCACCAGGAGGCGTTTCTTGATTCCGCTGCACACGAGTCCATTGGCTTTTTCGACTTGGCCATTGGACTGCGGGTGTGCCACGGATGCATAGTTGAGCGTAATGCTTTGCTCTTTGCAGAAGGAACGAAATTCTTCAGCCGTGAAGTTTGTGCCGTTATCAGTTATGATGCTGCTTGGGACGCCGAAGCGGTAGATGATGGTCTTTATGAAGTTAACTGCCGTAGTAGCAGTCGAATTTGTGATGGGGACTGCTTCGATCCACTTTGTGAACTTGTCAACTGCCACCAGGAGATGAGTGTGCCCTCCGTGCGAAGATTTTTTGAGTGGCCCAACCATATCTAGCCCCCACTGGGCGAAAGGCCAGGCCAATGGTATTGTCTTCAATGCTGATGCAGGTGCGTGCGGCTTTGTGGCGAATTTTTGACAGCCGATGCACCTTTTGACTATGTCCTCCGCGTCCTTGAGTGCTGTGGGCCAGTAAAAACCTGCTCGAAAGGCTTTGGCTACGAGTGATCGGCTGCTGGCGTGATGTCCGCAGGTACCTGCATGAATATCTCGAAGGATGGCTTTGCCATCTTCGAATGCGATGCATCGTTGGAACATACCTGATATGCTGCGTTTGTACAACTCGCCATTGATGATGGTGTATGCTTTAGCCGTCGAGTGACACGTCGTGAGTCAGTTATGTCGTCAGGTAGCTCGTTGCGGAGTATGTATGCCAGGAAAGGTTGAGTCCAAGTTGGCTCAATGAGGAGTACCTCGACTGGCGGGTCCTCTGTGCTGGGTGTTTTGCTCTTGGCTGGTGCGGTCGATGTAGGAGGTGCCCGTTTTTCCTTGATTGATCTGTGCTCAATGCGCTCGAGGAAGACACCAGGTGGAACTTGCGCCTTGGTTGAGCCTAGGTTGGCTAGCATGTCTGCTTCCTCGTTGCTTTCTCTCCCTATGTGTCGCAACTCGCAGCCTTCGAAGCTGCCCTCCATTATGTTGTACAGGTCGCGGTAGGCGATCATGTTGTCTGCAATGGCGTCACAGGCCTTCATTGTTGCTGCACCACCAGATTCGAGTCACCGTAGATCATTAATCGAGTGCACCCGAGAGCTTTGGCCATCCGCATGCCATGGATCAAGGCTTCGTACTCGGCCTCGTTGTTTGATGGTAACTCGAATCCCATTTGCAGGACGTAGCGAAGCTTGTCTCCTTTTGGCGATATGAGGATGACACCTGCGCCTGCACCTTCGTTTTTCTTGGACCCATCGAAGTACATGGTCCATGAGTTGGACACATCTGGCGCTCCAGGCAACTGAGCTTCGATCCACTCGGTTGTGAAGTCGGGTAAGACTTGTGCTTTGATGGCCTTCGGGTGATCGTACTGATGTCCCTTGGTCCCAGCTCGATGAGCCATTTTGCGACTCTCCCAGTTGCGTTGGGGTTTGTGAGAATATCCCCGATCCTGAGTTACTGATTACAGTGATCGGGTGTTCTGCGAAGTAGTGCGTCAGCTTCCTTGATGACATGAACACGGCGTAGGCCAGCTTTTGATAGTGCGGGTACCGCTGTTTTGATATGGAGAGGACCTCACTCAAGTAGTAGACTGGGCGTTGTATGCTTTGGGCGTGTCCCTCTTCCATGCGTTCGACCACCAGTACGGTACTCACCACCCTGTTGGTAGCCGAGACGTACAGGTATAGCGGTTCCCGTTCCTTAGGTGCGACGAGGACTGGAGGGCTTGTGAGGACTCGCTTGAGTTCCGTGAAAGCTGCTTCGGCTTCCGGCGTCCACTCGAACTTGTCTGCTTTCTTCATCAGTTGATAGAACGGAAGTGCTTTTTCGCCTAGTTTGCTGATGAAGCGGCTGAGCGCCGCCACTCGACCTGCTAATTTTTGTACGTCATGAAGCTTTGAAGGCCTTTGCATTGTCAAGATGGCCTGTATTTTCTCCGGGTCCGCCTCGATTCCACGAGCTGAGACTAGATAACCCAAGAGCTGCCCGGCTGGTACGCCGAACGTGCACTTCTTAGGATTGAGCTTGATGTGGAAGTGTTTGAGGTTGGCGAACGTCTCTCGCAGGTCGTCGAGTAGTGTGTTTTCTTCCCTTGTTGTGATGACAATGTCGTCCACATATACTTGGACGTTTCGTCCGATCTGCTTTTTGAGGCAATCTTGCATCATGCGCTGGTATGTCGCACCCGCGTTTTTGAGCCCAAAGGGCATGGTTGTGTAGCAGTAGACCCCGAGTGGGGTTATGAACGCCGTTTTCTCTTCATCTTCTTCCTTCATCCTTATCTGGTGGTAACCTGAGTAAGCGTCCAGGAAGGATAGGCGTGCGCATCCGGCGGTGGAGTCGACGATCTGGTCGATTCGAGGCAGCGGGAAGTGATCCTTTGGACAGCATTTGTTGAGGGCTGTGAAGTCCACGCACATCCGAAGGATATCTGTATGCTTCTTTTCTACAAGTACGGGGTTAGCCACCCATTGTGATTTCTTGATTTCTCGGATGAACCCTGCCGCGAGTAGTCTATCAACTTCAGACTCGACGGCGGCTCTTTTTGGGCCAGAAACGCGGCGCATTGTTTGTTTTACTGGCTTGGCATCTGGAAACAGTTGGAGAGAGTGCTCGGCGAATTCCCTGGGATACCTGGCATGTCGGCTGGACACCACGCAAATATCTCCCAGTTCTCACGGAGGAATTCGACGAGCGCGCTTTCCTATGCGATAGGCAGACTCGACGATACATTGACTGTCTTGGACGGATCGGTCGGGTGCACCTGATGTGACCTTGTGTCATTTGTTGCGTTGAACGCTCTGTCGACTGCCAATTTTTTGTGTTCCTGCATGAGTGTGCGGTCGTTGGAGATCGACAGATCGGCGAGTGCTCTTCCATACCGAACGTCTCAGAGATTTTGCTGAACTCGCGGTCGCAAGAATCGGACCTTTGAAAGTTTCCAGTGACAGTGATGACTCCTTTTGGCCCTGGCATCTTTAGCTTGAGGTATGCATAATGTGGGACTGCCATGAATCGAGCGAACGTTGGGCGTCCAAGTATGGCGTGGTATTGTGACTTCCAGTCGACGACCTCGAACTCAATCGATTCCGTCCTGAAGTGACTTGGGTCCCCGAACGTGACGTCGAGTTGTATTGTGCCTTCTGGGCTGACTGCTTTGCCTGGGACGATACCGTGGAAGGTATTTGTGGACTTCGGTAGATTTTCGACTGACCTGTTCATTCTGCGGAGTGTGTCTGCAAAGATGATGTTGATGCCGCTGCCTCCATCCATGAAGACTTTGGTCATGGCGTAACCTCCAATTTGCGCATCGAGTACCAGAGCTGCGTGCCCTGGTCGAACTACAGCTGGGGGGTGGTCTCCCGGCTGAAGTTTATGGCAGTTTCGGATCCCTTCAAAAATTCAGGAACAGCGGGAGGTGCCATGGCAGCCATGTTCACCTGTCGAGTGCGTAGTTTTTGCTGCCTATTGGAGGGGCGACCCTTCTGTATCATGTACATTGCCCTGAGGCTGAGGGTACCGATCCTCCTCTACCCGAGGTACGGGGTGTATGGCGCCCGCAACATGTCCGCCTGCGGCAGGCTGTGGTGGTGGTGGTGGTGCCATCAGGGCAGGTACAGTGTTTGGCTGAGGTGCAGTTGCGGCGGGTGCCTTTCTGAGATTCATGTATTCAGATGCCAATTTGTCGAATTCTCTACAGTTCTTCAACGAGTGATTGGAGCGCAATTTTCCGTCCTCCCCTTTGTACAGGTGGAATCTGCAATAGTCATCCATCTTGTCATCGAATGAGCGCTCGTTTTGTGCATCAGAACGCGGCTTTCGCCACTCTTGCTTCTTGTAGCTGTTACTTCGTTGCTCGCGGTCTCGACTATCCCGGCGATCATCTGGCCTCCGGTCGCTTCTGTCTTGGTCGTCACGGGGTTGTGTGAACCCAGCCGCCATGAACTCGGATCTGTCGTCGTCGTAATGACGTTTGGAACGCTTGCGCCTCCGATCATCTCTGTATGTGTCCCTGCGGCTTCGGCTGCCGCTGTCATGGTTGTCGCGTGGTGAGGAGGCGCGGTTGCTCGCACCGAGTCTTCTCCATCTGCCCACTCAGTCGCGATTTTTATGAGGTTAGCCATGGAGGTTGGCTTTTCTCGACCAAGCGCTTCTTTGAAATCTCGCCTGGCGAGACCCATGATGAAGGCGTCCATGGCCCTATCTTCCGATATTGCGCCGACTGAGTTGCGTATGGTGGTCCATCGCCGTATGTATGATCTCAATGTTTCGTCTGATCGCTGAGTGCAGGCTCTCAGTTCTTCGAATGTTTTCGGTCGCTCGCACAGAGGTTCGAAGTTCTTGATGAAGTCTCTGCGGAAGTGATCCCACGAGTCGTATGACGACGGAGGTAGCGCCTTGAGCCAGTCGCGGGCTGTACCTTCGAGCATGAGTCGTATGTATTGCATTGCCGTAGTATCGTGCCTCGTTGGCATGAGACGGCGAGTCTGTAGTCTTCTAGCCATCCTGAAGGTTCCTGTCGACCTGTGTACTTGGGTTGTTCAGATGTTAGCTTGAACCCTTTGGGCATCCTTGTCTCGCGGATGCGGCGAGTGAAACACAAGGCTCCGCATGGCTCGGGCTCCCGGTCGGAATATGAGTCGCTACTGAAGACCTTCGAGATCTGCTTCTGCTGGACCTGTGTCGGCGTGTGCCTTTCCTTGTTTCCTCCGAGTGGTGACTGCGACCGCTACGATCGTGTGCTGCCTGTCGCGAGCTGACTATGTTGCGATCTCGACTCCCTCCTGGAGTTTTTGCATCCGGATGTATGGCCTTCACCGCTAGGGCCAGTGATTTGAGCTGTTGGCGATGCAGGGTTGCGTTGGGATCTGCCGGAGGCTGTGTTGCTTTGAGGTAAGCACCCACAGAGAAAAGAGCACCCGCAGCTGTTTTGGGTACTGGGATTCCTTCGTCGTCGTGTGTCATGAATGACAAGCCTAGGTTGCGAGTAATTGCCTCCCTCTCATCTTCCGGGAGGCGTGCCAGCCTCGATCTGCCTCTTGGGCTCGCCCGCCCTGTGGAGCTAAGTGATAGTTGTCTTCTTCGTGCGCTCGAGATGCTGGCTTGCCTTTTGCGCTCCTCGAGTGTTGCTCTGATGTTTTGCAGGCGAAGTGATTCCTGCCAGTTGAAGTACTGGAAGGTCAACGTCTCTTCTGGAGTTGCGTCTGCTGGCATCATTGTGCACTCCTTAATGACTTTGTCTGCTTTTGCTGCCATCTCAGCAGTAATTGTCAGAGTTGTGACCCCATCCGGCATAGTTACCGTGCATGGGAATTCTGTAGGCCTGCGGGAGGCTGCGGCTTCAGATGATTCTCCGTTGATGGCAACGTAAACCTGATGGGGGATGACCCGCGGGTACGTGTATGTGCTGCCAATTCCTGTCATGGACTCGACGTCTTCATCAAGGCTCATGTCGGAGTCGGTATGCCCGTCGAGTGGTCCGTCTGGACGGATCTCGTTGTCGATGCGTTCATCGTCTATGCTCATCTCGGCGTCAGCAAAACCGTTGTGGACCTCGGAGTCGAGTTTGTTGTTGGTGCAGATCTCAGAGTCGACGTTGTTGTCGTTATGAAGTTCGAAGTCGTCGAGGGAGATCCCGCAGTCGAAGGTGTCATCGAGTGGAAAATCGAACTCGAGATCGTTTTTGCGGTACGCTGATTCAGCTTCCTCACCTTGTAGTTCTTTTGCATGTACTCGTTGATCTCTCGAGTCGACATGGTTGTTGCAGATGAGCAGGCTTCGAGAACGACAATGGGACGGACGCAGTCGATGGAGCCTCGGGTGCGGCAGTCGCGAGTTGTCGTGGATCTGTCAAGTCCTGCGTACCAAACTTGTTTACGAAAAAATTGAATGCTCCAACAGTTAAATCCAAACCTGACTCGAGACTAGCGAACGTCTCTCGGGATTCTGGCGAGTGTGGATCAAATGTGCCTTTTGTTGGTGAAGTTGGCGGGCTGCCAATTTTCGAGCGAGTCGGCGAGTTGCCGTATGTCGACCGAGTCGGCGAGTTGTGGTTTGTCGATGCAGTCGGCGAGTTGCCGTTCGTAGATGCGATCGGCGAGTCGCCGTTTTCCGATGGAACCGGTGAAACCGTGAGTCCAGCACTATTATTTCCCACAGACGCGCCAATTGACGAGGGGTTAACTCATCAAATCCATGGTTAAGGACCTAGGGTTGAGATTACGGGGAGAGAACGTGGTAGAGCTGGTAGTTTTGTTGGCTGAAAGCAAAAGCAAGGATTTACCCAGGTTCAGGCCTCCGGAGAGTAACACCCTACTTCCTGCTTGTCTGGTATTGATTTGAGGTATATGCGAGCTACAATGGAGTCCCGGCGAGATGTCGATCTCGCTATGGTTTTGGTGGTTCGAGTATTGCGTGTTCCTTCATCGCGGCCCTCCCAGCCTTTATATAATAGGCTGGGTCTCGGGAGTTCGCAACCGACTCAGATTTACAAGTAAGGAAAGTCTAAACCGACTATGGCTACGGCTAACTTGGAGGATACTCCGTCTTCTTGGGCCTTCCTTTATGGGCTTCATGTAGGCTCTTGATAATTGGGCCTAGTCGATACGTGCACCAGGTAGCCTCATGGTAGGGTACCCGAAAGGTATATCCCTGTCAACTGCATGTTGTAGTGTACAAGTCGTTGATATAACACTCACAGAAGGACCTATCCGTAAATATTACATCCCTCAGAGTAGTACAACAGAAACATAGTCGGTTGATACGTCCAAAACGTATCTACTTTTCCGAACACTTTTGCTATTGTTTTCCTCTAATTTGTGTGATTTGAATGCAACTAACACGGACTAACGCTGTTTTCAGCAGAATTGCCTTGGTGTCTCGTTTTTGTGCAGAAAGTCAAAGTTTCAGGAAAATTTCAGAAAAATTCCAGAAATTCTATTTTTCCAGAAGACCCACGGAGCCAGAAGACGAAGCGAAGAGGGTGCACAGGGGCACCACACGCACCTAGGGCGCGGTTGGCCCTTGGCCACGCCCAGGGGTGGTGTGGCCCCCGACGCTCCCCTTTGGACTATTTAAAGCCTCTGACCTAAAAACCGGAGGGGGATCGACGCTTTTTCCAGAAACCTTCCAGAGCTCCGTCGTCATCGAAAACCCTATTTCGGGGATCAGAAACTCCGTTCTGGCACCCTGCCGGGACGGGGAATTGGAGGAGATCATCGCCATCATCATCACCGCCACCTCTCCATCGACCATCCATGACTCCCCCATCCATGTGTGAGTAATTCCCCGCTGTAGGCTGAGGGGATGGTAGGGATTGGATGAGATCATTCATGTAATCATTCATGGTAGGGATTGGTAGGCTGAGGGGATGGTTGCGACGCGAGGATCACATGTGTTCACGGAGTGTTAATGCTTTGCTCCGGTGCTTTATTAAAAGGAGCACCTTAATTACCAGTAGTTTCCCTTGAGGCCCCGCTGCAAACGGGCTGGTAGGACAAAAGATGTTGTGCAAGTTTCTCATTGCGAGCACGTACGACTAAATACGGAACACATGCCTATGATTGATTATTACTTGGATACCTTATTATTATTTATCTGCAATTGCCCTATGTATGACTATTTCATGAATTATCTTATCCATGCAACGCCCGTTCATCCATCCCTATGCCTACAGTATTTTAATCCTGCTGTCTACTGCAATTATTACTGCTGTCTTTATTTTACTGCTGCTATTATTTCACTACTGCTACTGTCATAAAACTGTTGCTACTGATAAACTGTGTCGAGCAAGTCTACTTCCAGGTGCAGCTGAACTGACAAATCATCTGTCAAGGCTTATAAATATTCTTTGGCTCCCCTTGTGTCGAATCAATAAATTTGGGTTTTACTTCCCTCGAAGACTGTTGCGATCCCCTATACTTGTGGGTCATCAAGACTATTTTCTGGCGCCGTTGCCGGGAGCATAGCTCTATTTATAAGCTCACCAGGGAGTCATACTGCTCGCTGCAATTCATTCACATGGGTAAACCTCGTGATGATAAGGTTCGCATATTGCCATCCACTACAAGGAGAGGTACAACTCTGAACACTTCTGCTGCTCTTGATTCACCGTCTGTTATAAGTCAACTTGTCACACCACCACATGCACATGCTTCACGTGCTGCTACTTCTGCTGAATCTGAGAATGTTTCTGATGAATTTGATGATGCTTCTACTGTGCTTGATGAAAGAGGTTCACTAGGTCCTTTTCTAGATGCTACAATTGCTAAATCTAAACAACTTGAAAATACTGAAACACCTAATGAAACTCCTGTTACACCTGCTTATTCACCTGAAACGAGAGAAACTACTAGTGATGATCTTGAGGAAACTTATGTTGAACTTGATGATGACTTTATTGATGAATGCATGAATTGTGATACCTCTAAAGATGTTAATGCTATTAAAAATCTTCTTCAAAGACGTGCTGTCAACTATAAACTTTCTCCTGATGCTAAATTCGCTACATCTCCCATAAATATAAAAGATAAAGATTATGATTTCTCTGTGGACTTGTCTTTTATAACTATTGCTGAGAAAGAACCTTTTCGAGGAACTGAAAATGAAAGTGCTGTAGAACATATGAACACTCTCTCTACTCTGAGTAGTTTGTTTTCTGATGATATTAAGAAACGCAGTTACTTTGTTACTAAAATTTTCCCTTTCTCATTGAAAGATGAAGCTAAAACTTGGTTTAATGATTTATCTCCTGGATCTATTGAGAGCCCGATGGGTTTAGTCAATGCTTTCTTTCAGAAATATTTTCCTGCTAGTGCTCAACATGCTGCTTTACAGAAAATCTTTAACTTTAAGCAAAATGAGGGAGAGAAAATGCCTGAATCTTGGGCAAGGTTTTGTTCTTTACTTAGAGCTCGGCCTGGACATCAACTAGCTAAAAATGAACTTCTTGATATATTTTATAATGGACTAACTGTTGAATCTAGGACATACCTGGATAGTTGTGCTGGTTGTGTTTTCAGGAAAAGAACTCCAGATGAAGCCGAGGAATTATTGGCTAAGATAAGCCAAAATCATGATGATTGGACCCTGCCTGAACCAACTCCGGTACCTACGCCGAGGAAAAGAGGAGTAATTGAATTGAATGATGAAGAAATGAGAGAAGCCAAGAAATCTCTTAAGGAGAAAGGTATTAAATCTGAAGATGTGAAAAATCTTCCACCTATAGAAGAATTGTGTAAGCCAATTCCTCACTCATCTACAGTTGAGGTACACTCTCTCCAACGCTTTGATGATAGAGATATCCCTTATTCTAAACCTCCTGATCAATGCTTAGATGAGTTTGATAATTTCATTGTTAAGCAAAACAATTTCAATAGGAGAATAGAAAATAGCTTCATAAAGAATTCTCATGTCATTAATCATTTGCATGATGTTTTGGAAAGAACTTCTAATGATGTTAAAATACTCATTAAACATTTTCGTATGGTTCAAACTCAAATTGAGCAATTGACTAAAGTGCAAAAAGATTTGCTAGATAATGCTTCTAGAGAAAATGATAAACATGCTTTTGGTATAGCAACTAGAGGTGGTGCTTCCACTCAGGATCCTTTGTATCCTGAGGGACATCCTAAAAGAATTGAGCAAGATTCTCAACTAGTTAATGAAACTACTACTCCTTCTAAGAAAAAGAAGAAGAAGAAACATAAACATGTTGAGGAATCTCCTGAACCTATTAAAGACAATGAGCATGTTAATAATCCAAATAGTATATCTATCTCTGATGCTGAAACTGAGAGTGGTAATGAACATGCTAATGATAAAGATAAGAATGATGCTTCTGATAAAGAGGAAAGTGAAGAGGAACCTGAAAAGCATTCTAAAAACAAAAAGTACACTAAAGAAGATTTTCTTGCTAAGAAACATGGTAATGAAAGAGAACCTTGGGTGCAAAAACAAATGCCTTTTCCTACTAAGAAACTCAAATCTAAGGAAGAAGAACATTATAACAAATTTTGTGAATGGATGAAACCTTTGTTTTTGCAAATTCCTTTGACTGATGCTATTAAGTTACCTCCCTATTCAAAGTACATGAAAGATATTGTCTCTAACAAGAGAAAGATTCCTAATGAAGAGATTTCTACCATGCTTGCTAATTATTCTTTCAATGGTAAGGTTCCAAAGAAGCTTGGAGATCCAGGTATACCAACTATTCCTTGCTCAATCAAAAATAACTATGTTAGAACTGCCTTATGTGATTTAGGTGCAGGGGTGAGTGTTATGCCTTTTTCTCTTTACAAGAGACTTTACTTGGAAAAATTGATACCAACTGATATATCTTTGCAAATGGCTGATAAATCTACTGCTGTTCCTGTTGGTATATGTGAAGATGTTCCTGTTCAAGTGGCTAATAATTGCTTGATATTAACTGATTTTGTTGTGCTTGAAATGCCTGAAGATGATAATATGTCTATTATTCTTGGAAGACCTTTTCTTAACACTGCAGGGGCTGTTATTGATTGCAACAAAGGAAAAGTACTTTCCATGTTAATGACAAAGAGCATACTGTTTATTTTCCCAAGAAGCTGGACAAGATATTTGGAGTTAATACAATTACCAATCTTAAAAGTATCAAAGTGGGAAGTATTGATTGCCCTATATATGAACCTCATGAAGAACTTCAATATATTATGATTGGATCTATAGCTATACCATTTAAGGTAACATGATTGTTCAATGTGGTTTAATTCTTTTATGTCATATAAAATGTATTTGGTGGCAAGACTTGATCAACCTTGTTAACAAATATGTTTTACATGCATAAAATTGCTAAACAACATTTTTCTTCTCCCTTTGTTTTACCTACTGTTTTGCTACTGTAATTTGCAAAGTTAAGTAATGTTGGTCTTTACATAAATTCATTTTGCTAGTTTTCATTGTTTAAAGCACCCAGAAAATGTCAGAAATAAAAGTTTTCAAAAAATTCTGAAAATTCTACAAGTCCTAGTTTTTAAAGAGGAACGTGGGAGTACCAGAGGATGACCAGGGGGACCCACCAGGCCACCACACGCCACCACGGCGCGGTGGAGGGCAGGCCGCGCCCTGCCCTGGTGTGGGGTCCACCTGGCCCTCCACTCACTCATCTCTCTCCCACTCCTTTCTCTCTCCCGACCATACACACCACCATTGCTCAAACTCGTGTTCTTGCTGCTCTTGCTCGAGATTTTTCGATCTACTTGCTCAGCCCATCTTTGCTGCTGAAATTTGGATCAATTGCTCTCCGGTATGTGACTCCTCCGATTATCCAAATAGAATTTTGTTTAGTTGCTTATATCTTTGGCATTTTGGTACTGTAGGTGACATGTTATTAGAGCTTGCATGCTTGTTCTTGTTTAGATTAACTAGTTTTGATGCATGTTTAGTCTCTAGCAAGTCTCCCTAGTGTTTCCCTTGAATTAATCACTCTAAAATCATTTTTTATGAGGTTTGTTTAAAATTTCAGAAAAGGAAGATGGATGGAAACAACTTAATTATGAAGAATTGGAAGTATCAGAGGTCATGGGAGTCAACCGTGAAGACTCTGTGTTTCCCTCTATTTATCCATGCCATGAGTTTATGAATGCTGCAGGAATCTTGCAAGATTTCAACACTCTAATCTCTAATGCAGGGTTGGAACACTTTGTTGCTGATGAACCACATCAATATGTAAAGCTGACTATGTCGGTGGTTCAAAGTTTTAGATTTAGTTGGAATTTGCCTACCCCATGGTTCATTATAATATCTACAATAAAGCTGTAGATTTGTCTCTTCATGATTTTTGTGCAGCTATTAAGGTACCACATTGGGGATCTCATGAGAGGATTAGAGGTCAACCAAAGCATTTACAAGACCTTACTCAGAGATTTGCCAAGGGAGAGGTTTTACAGCCGAGATGGTAAAATTCGAAACATCCAACTCCCATCTATTCGATATTTTGCCTACTACATTAGCAAATGTGTTCTAGCTAGGAAGAATGCAAGTAAATTATCTGTTTATGATTTGGCATTTCTTTCTGCTGCCTTAAATGTGATAGAACTTATAACTTGGGAGCTATGATTGCATTTCGTCTCTCCACTAACCGTGAAAAAGGAGGGGTTTGTGGTGGTCTCATTGCTTCTCGTTTATTAGCCATGCATGGTGTAGGACCACATCATTTTGATATTCAGCTTCCCATTGAAAGACTTGATCTTAACTCTATGATTAGCCACCATTTGTTTCCGCTGGTCCACCATTGATAATCTATCTATGAATTGGTTTTTGTTAAGAAGTCCAGGTGGAGAACTAAAACTATGAACGCATAGTCTGTTTGCCTGCGCCTCTTTTGTTTAACCTTGATGTCAGGCAAGGATGGTCATTCTCAGGGGACCTTGATGCATACATGGAGGAGCATGGCCTTCATGCGGATAGTGAGGGAAGGGTCCTGAGGAGGACTTCATTCAGCCCTTCGACACTACGAGCTCTTCATACCAGTATCCTGATTATGGAGCTTCAGGCCCTTCTTCTTCACAGGATCCTGATTATGATCACGCTAGGTATGATCCGCCTGGATGGAGTTCTGGGCCATGTGGATGATTGTCTCCCACTTAGGCCAAAAGCCTAAGCTTGGGGGGAGGTATGCCGACAAGTTCACTCATTTTATCATATTCATATCATGTCGGTACTTTGTATATCCATGTTTTAGTTTGTTTCTTTTCTTTTCTTTTGTTTCTTGTATCCATTTTATTTTCGCAAAACACCAAAAGACCAAAAATATTTCCTTTATTTCTCTTGCTTTTGAATTTGTAGTGCTAGTTTACTTTATTTTTCATTTCGGTTTGTTATTCAAAAATCCAAAAAGATTTTGCTTTGTTTGCTTGTTTCTTTCTATGCTTGCTTTAATTCGAAAACCCAAAAATATTTGTTGTTCTTCTGCTGTTTTGTATAGTTGTTTCAGGAGTTCGAAAAATTTCCGTGGTTCCACTTGGGCTTGGTTATCATTTCACATCATTCAAGCCACACAAGTGAAAAGCAATAATGACGATTACGACAATCGGATGTGGTAAAAGGCTGGTATGAACTCTATTTGTTTTTCATTTTTGTAAATATACCTACTCATGTGAACATGCTTAGCTATCATGGTAGTGGTTATGTTATTTAATGATTGCTTAGTAGTTCATGTCTTCTTATGGTCAGTACCAAATTGCTAATAGTGAATAACATGTCATATAGATATTACATGCATTGTTCTATTCGTAAAACGGTATGGCAGGATGGTATCCTCCTCTGAATAATTCACTTGATTCGACTTGGCACATGCTCACACATGTTATGACTGAAAAATAAAGTCAATTAAGCCTTGATGATCTATTTTGCCTCAGAGTTTTAGTATCATCTTTATGCCTCCGTTAATTTTATTTTGTCGCAAGCATGATTATGACCGTTATCGCTCTCGTGGTTGTCGCTTCCCAGTCTATTGCTAGCCTTCACTTGTACTGAGCGGGAATGCTGCTCGTGCATCCAAATCCTTTAAACCAAGTTATCCCAAAGAGTCCACCAAAAATTCCTATGCATGGTATTTCAAGCCATTCCAAGTAAATTTGCATGTGCTACCTTTAAAACTTTCAAAATATTTCCCTTTTTGTGTCAATGTTTACTAGCTCATGAGGAATTAGTGTGGTTATTCTTTATTCTATTTGTCAAATGGACTTTTACACCTGGACTAGCGGCATATACATCCGCTTATCCTAATTTTGCAAAAAGAGCTGGCAACGGGGTGCCCAGTCCCAATTAATTACAACTTTAACCATTAATTCTCTTCACACTTTTGCCCTGATTCATCAGTAAGCAATGACAAACAGTGAAATACCTGCATGTGTGTAAACCAAAGAGAAAGAGGGATGATCTGCCTTGCTGGTAGAAATAACGTCCTTCATGGGAGCCGCTCTTAAAAGTCCGTTTGACAGGTAGAATACTGTTCTCACCCGCTACCATTCGTTGACAATTAACAAACACCTCTCAAAACATTTTTACCTCTGTTTTTAAAATAAAAAGCTCTAGCACGTGTTAATCCCTGCTTCCCTCTGCGAAGGGCCAATCTTTTATTTTTATGTTGAGTCACCATCCTTTCTTTGAGCACTTCTTCGAGAGCATAACTGTCGTTCTTAGTGTAATGTGCTTGTCCCAGGATACGATTAATTGAGGTATAACTATGATACTCTTATCTTTGATATCTTTATATCTAGTCTTCACTTGAACTTCAGAGGTGCCTTGGCATTTATGTTTTGCCCTTCAAATAAAGGCAAGCGAGATACCACTTTGTCATATCTTTTTACGAACATTGCAATTCTTGTGGATAGATGTATGCTATGTTATTCATTCTTAGTACTTTGGTATCTTTTCATGATTTGCATAACTACTAGGTGTCATTATTTGCATGGTTCCTATTATGAATTGCCTAAGTTTGATCATATAGTAGGTATGTATACATCATATGAAGCAAATGTGTTCGTAAAAGTTTCTTTTATCGCACTCAGTTGTTAACTGAATTGCTTGAGGACAAGCAATAAGCTAAGCTTGGGGGGAGTTGATACGTCCAAAACGTATCTACTTTTCCGAACACTTTTGCTATTGTTTTTCCTCTAATTTGTGTGATTTGAATGCAACTAACACGGACTAACGCTGTTTTCAGCAGAATTGCCTTGGTGTCTCGTTTTTGTGCAGAAAGTCAAAGTTTCAGGAAAATTCCAGAAAAATTCCAGAAATTCTATTTTTCCAGAAGACCCACGGAGCCAGAAGACGAAGCGAAGAGGGTGCACAGGGGCACCACACGCACCCAGGGCGCGGTTGGCCCTTGGCCGCGCCCAGGGGTGGTGTGGCCACCCTGTGTGGCCCCCGACGCTCCCCTTTGGACTACTTAAAGCCTCTGACCTAAAAACTTCGGGGGATCGACGCTTTTTCCAGAAACCTTCCAGAGCTCCGCCGCCATCGAAAACCCTATTTCGGGGATCAGAAACTCCGTTCTGGCACCCTGCCGGGACGGGGAATTGGAGGAGATCATCGCCATCATCATCACCGCCACCTCTCCATCGACCATCCATGACTCCCCCATCCATGTGTGAGTAATTCCCCGCTGTAGGCTGAGGGGATGGTAGGGATTGGATGAGATCATTCATGTAATAGTTGTGAGATTTGTTAGGGCATGGTGCCTAGTATCCATCGGTAGTACTTTATGTCATTGTTGCAACTTATTATGCTTAATGCTTGTCACTTAGGGCCCGAGTGCCATGATCTCAGATCTGAACATGTTATTGAATCATGAGAATAATTATTGTTTTGGATCATATCTATAAGTTGTATACACACGTCACTGTCCGGAACCCGAGGCCCCAAAGTGACAGAAATTGGGATAACCGGAGGGGATGGTTGCGACGTGAGGATCACATGTGTTCACGGAGTGTTAATGCTTTGCTCCGGTGCTTTATTAAAAGGAGCACCTTAATTACCAGTAGTTTCCCTTGAGGCCCCGCTGCAAACGGGCTGGTAGGACAAAAGATGTTGTGCAAGTTTCTCATTGCGAGCACGTACGACTAAATACGGAACACATGCCTATGATTGATTATTACTTGGATACCTTATTATTATTTATCTGCAATTGCCCTATGTATGACTATTTCATGAATTATATTATCCATGCAACGCCCGTTCATCCATCCCTATGCCTACAGTATTTTAATCCTGCTGTCTACTGCAATTATTACTGCTGTCTTTATTTTACTGCTGCTATTATTTCACTACTGCTACTGTCATAAAACTGTTGCTACTGATAAACTGTGTCGAGCAAGTCTACTTCCAGGTGCAGCTGAACTGACAAATCATCTGTCAAGGCTTATAAATATTCTTTGGCTCCCCTTGTGTCGAATCAATAAATTTGGGTTTTACTTCCCTCGAAGACTGTTGCGATCCCCTATACTTGTGGGTCATCATCGGTCCAAGGTAACACTATAGGATTTACAACACTATTCATTACAAAATCTCGAGAACCTCCTTTATAAATAGAAGTAGGTCTCGTGCAAATGAAACTCCAAAAAGATTCAAGTCGTAGTACTAAGCTGGATATCAGCTCTAGCTCTAATTCCTGATCCACTACTGCTGTTGTCACAGCCCTAATCTATTCCATCTGGAATATCTTTATCCAGGTTTGTACTCCTTCTTCCAATAGACATTGTCTCCTCCATTAGCAATGAGGTCGTCGTGTACACCATTGCACTGTTGTCGTCGTTCTTCCGTTGACAAAGTAGTGGTTGACTCGTTCAAGCTCCATCAGGTTGATTTGACTCCTCGTTGAAGACTTCCTCGACGTCATCATAATTGATTGTCGACTCCTTCGCTGGCTCCAAAAGTCTAAGCATGGGGTCAACGGGGAAAGGGTGAGCACCACGAGCGTTACTCAGCAAGTTCATATAATAGGAGATAAGGTGTTTTATGCACTAGCTACCATCCTGACCAAAAAGTCATGGATGCATATGCATATCTTTATAAAACATTTTTAGGAAACGGTCCATTTTATTTTCAGAAAACTATGCCCCCAGCCTCCACGGGTTTATAGTCATCACTTGGGATGCCTTTCCCGCTGCGGTCTGTAGTCTCCTCCTGGAACAAGGATGTGACAGTCACAATTTCTTTGTTTAACTCTGCAGAGCTGCACCACTTTACCCAACAGCAGCCTGACTCTTTATGCTCTCTCAGCACACCATTTGTGCTATAGCCAGAACTCAGGGCAACAAGTCATGTGGAGTCGCTTCCCCGCACAACGCATATCCGCCCATTTGTGACGCGGCTGGTAACTAAGACCATTGGCCCGCCACCCCTCCCGAGCTTCTATTCCAGTCACCCCGTCAGGTGGGAAGGTCACGCGCTTCCACGCTGTTGGCCGCCGCAACGGACGCAACCAGGTAATAGCCTGCCGAGGATATGCGAACGAGGGAAGAAACCTCTGACAAGCCCATCCATAGTGAATCTGTTGGCTGATGCTTCGATACGGCGCTAGGATCACTAGGACATTGGTGATTAATCCTATGTATATACTTTCCCGTACAATGGAACCTCCACCACAACATCAAACCGTGGTTCCATTGCCAGCCAACCATATATATACAGCAATTCACATCATTCGAAAATAGGTTTTTTCTTTTTCATGCGGTGATAAACCATAGTATTTTTGCAATTACTTTGATAAAAATAATCAAGTAGGACATGAGCAAGAGTGAACTTGCCTGAGATAGAAATGGCAGTTCAAACCCTTCAGGGTTCTAGGGTTTGCGATAAAACCGCGAGCTCTGCAAATAGCAATGTAATCCTGATAAGGAGCACTGAAAATTCTAGCAGCATGCTATTATGCATAGTCATGAGATGCATCGTCTTTACCCCAAAAATACCCCAAGCTCACAAGTGTAAGCTTCGTCTTATGCGATACTTTGGTAATTTACTTGACTTGGGATTTTAGGATTATTTAGGATTTATTTGTTTTCGGTCACTTTGAATTGTTATAACTTTCAAACTTAGATGTTCTTCATTTTTATTTAAGGATAAAGTATTATCATAGTTAAGAACAATATTTAAGTGAAATTTAATATTTCAATTATTTAACTTAATCACATAATAATGCTTAAAGATATTTTACATTCACTTTAAAACATTTATAATTACTCCTTTAAAGAAAATATCAATCATTTTATTTTATAAAATACTTTCAAGGATTTTTTTATTAAATAATATTTTCAATTTAAATCATTAATTTGAATGCCTTTAAGAAAACATTTTTATTAAAATCATGAAGTAATTATTCCATGCATTTTACTTAAATTTTAGAAAGATGTATTTGAGCAACATAAATAACTCAAAAATCATATTTGTACTTATCACATAAAATCCCACTCTAAGGTTATTTTTATCTCGTTTTTATAAACTTATAAATAGTTTCAGTTTGGATTTAAATTCCCTAAGGAATTATTTGTGAATCATTTTTAAAAGAAAATAAATTAGTTGATTAATTAATTGGGCTGATGTGTGTTGGCCTAGTGGTACACACACGTAAGAAGTCTGGGTCCTACACACCACACTCGTACGCACGTACGAGTACAACTCAATCCCCTTCCTCGTTCTCTCTCTCCCGTGCACGTCGCCGCCGCCTCCACCCTCTGCTCCGGCCGCTGCCGACCGGCTCCGGCGCTGCCACTCTCTGGCGCTGCTCCGCCGCCCCTTCTCTACTGATTCCCCGCTTCCGATTCGTACTACACCGCCCGACTCGAGCTCGCTCGTGAACCCTAGCTCGCCACGATTCCGTCCGCCGGCGCTGTTCCCCGGCTCCTGCGCCTCCGGCTGCGTCTCCTCGTCGAACACGGCTCCTCCAACTCTCCCTCGAGCTCCCAGCTGCCTGCCCCGACACCCTCGAGCCCTTGCTCGACCGCTACTCCGGCTGCTCCCGCGGTCTGGTCCGGTGTGACCTGACCACGGTGGTGTGCCTGTTGTTGCTGCTGCTACGACGACTCCGATGCCGGCGGGATGGCAGTGTCGCGACTGCAACCCCGGCGTCGCCTCCCTCCACTACTACCTCAATGTCACCTCCTCCAAGCTCTGCCTCGGCTACTGCTGCTCAAGGTGAGCATTCTTCTGTGACTGGTTGTGCCGATGAATTGTGTTCCTGATGAACTGGAGGTCTGCGATACTCGTGTAGTGCTCCAGTTCGTCCTGGTGATGAACTGGTGTTTGATTGTGCTGTGCTCCTTACGGTCAGATGTGTTAACTGAAGATGTTCTTCAGTTCTGTCAGTTAACAAACATGCTCTGCTTAAGTTAGTGTTGCTGGAATGTGGTTCACTTGCTCAATTCATGTGCATACATGATCTGGTGGTGCGGATGTGCATAGATAAAATATTCCTGGTGATTTGGTACTGTATGTTAGTTCCCAAGCATTAATACTTGCTGTAGCTATTTCTAGTCAGTATAGATGTGTTCCTGATAAGTTAATAGCATCAGCTTAATAAAATAACTCTTCTTAAGCATGTTATACAAGTTCCAGTGTATGTGTTGTACACTAGTGCTTGCTGGAATTAAATTCCTATAGCTACAACACATTTTATTGTGCTGTGATGACATAGAGATGTCTTTCTTGCTTGCTCTCAAGCTGTAGATGGACAAGAGTTATTTTGCATGTGTTGTGCTTGCAGATATAAGTGATTTAGAAGTTCCTGGGCAGCACCAAATAGCTGACCAGCCATATATGATTTATCCTAGTGTTTCTTAAGCTTATTCTTGTGCTGTATTGATTTAGGGATGTATTTCTGGACAGATTTGAGTGGTTTACTCTTTTCTGGACAGATCCAAGTTTTTGTCCAGCAACATATGGTGTGTTGCAATTCTTATTAGATGCTAAATCTTTCCTCTAGCTATGAACTGATAGGAACCTCTCTGCTCTCTCTCTCAACTAAAGATGAACAGATGCTGCACACGATTGGGTTCCTAGATATCACCTGCTGCTGAAGAGAAGCTTGGTCTTCTGGAATATGATGATAACCTGCGTCTTGTGGCTAGCCTGCTCCTCCTCGCTGCTTGACCTATTTCCTAGTTGATCTAAAGATTTAGCAAGATTTGGTAGTGTTCTAGGTGTTCTTGAGATGTTCTGGCTGATTTGGGAAGATGCTTTAGTTGCTAGATTAGTTGCTGGTGTATTTGTGTTGATGTGAGATAAATATGGTGCTAGATAGATAATTGGCAGTTGTGTAGAACTTGTCGTGCGGCTGGCTGTTCTTGTGTTCTTGCTAATATGGGAATATATTTTATTTGGTCTAAATTCGTTGGTCACATGATACCATGGTGTTTAGTGTTCAGAGGGCTGCCATGGGGTCTCTTTTATATGGCCTTACTATCCCTCACAAGTTGACACCTCAAGTGGTGACTCTTGCTTTGTATAGGTGAGTAAGGTACTTGGTTGTCAAGCCCTCATGCATAGGCATTACTTGGAGTCCAAGTTAAGTTAGATATTTTGCTTGTGGATAGGGATGACTAGTCATTGGTCTTATCTCCTTGTAGGAAGTATTGTTGAGCAAGCCAAGTGGCAATTGTCACTAGATGGACTTGTGGGCTAATTCTCTTATGTGGGCTTGTTCATTCATATGGACTTGAGAATAATTTCGCGTGGCTTTAATAGTTTAGATAGTAGGCTTTGAAAATATGAGTAGTGATGTTTAAATGGCTTTGCAAAATCAATTGTGTGGGCCTTTATTATTTGATTTGATCATCGGAACATTCCTTTTAATTAAACATGGATGAATTAGATGATATTCAATTGCTTTATGCTTAGAAAAAGAATTTGTTAACAAGGTAGCTAATCCTGTTACCAAACTATTTTTACATAACACATAGCTTTCGAATTTCACACAATTCGTTTCTAGATAAGTTGATAGATTTGGCTTCCAAACTCTCAAAGCTGATCTTGCGTATTACTTCTACACAAATCTGAGAGAAATCCTTCTCCAAACTCATCTAATTGCATTTCTTGCTTTCTTGTGTTCTTTGTCTTGCAGCAAAAGAAGAATAAGAAGATTGAGAGATAAGAAAATCAAGATGAGATCAGAAGATCAAGCTTAAGATTTAGTTTAGGTTTTTATTTTCCTTCTTTGTAATTCCATTTTGCTTCTGGATGAGATATGTACATATTCTAGAAATGTTGTAACATGATTTATTATTTCAACTTCAACTTGTGAAGTTTGTATAAATGTCCCATTTATAATAGTTGTGTCCTTTGTATTCTGGACATTGAATTCCAATTCAGTATTGAATGTGTGTAAAATGATGAATTGGTGAGATGATGATTTAAGATGATGTATGGATACATATATGATGATGTGTGATAAGATGTTCTTGAAATAATGTATAATTGAGATGATGAGATATGGATGTGTGAAATGATTATGAAGTGAAGACTCGATAATTTGTATCCTTGTATGATCTTGGATGTGTAGATGATATGGATAAGAAATGATGTTGTTATATTGATGTCTTCATTTGATTTGAATTATAACTTGTAGTATTATTTAATTGTGTTCAAGATGTTTTCAAATATGTAAAGGTCATGTCGAAGTTCATAGCACTCAACAAGACGATCTATACCCTAATTCATCGAGTCGAGAGAAACATCGATCCCTTTACCTCGTTTCTTAAACGCGCCAAAATCTCTCGCATTTTTAGATGCATGCTATACAAATGCACAAATTCTATTTCTACCCTTTCGACTCTCTAAACCCTGGGGTATTACAAGAACAAAACCGGAATATCCGGTTTGCTGAAAACTGACAGAAACAGCAAAACGAAAACTGCAATATCTTTTTCATCCGGACTCCGATTTCGATGATCTTGTGCTCGTTGGAATCGCAACAAAGAGCTCTACAAGATCATGCAGAGAAACATCATAGTCCATCATGTGAAGAGGAAACCAAAGTTAGAGAGTATTACCTCTCTTAGAAAAGACAAACCGGTAAAACCTCCAACATCAAAAACGCAACAAGATATTCATATGAAATCCGTTTTTGATAAACTAGAGCTTGGTATGGATATGAACACAAGCTCTAAATCCTCACATGGATAAAAGCCAAATAAGAACCAAGAAAGATGATATGCTAAGAATGCAAAGGTTTGAGCTCTCCACAAAGATGCGATCAAGTTACTCACTAGAGAGCCCCTCTTGATAGTACGACATCTATCCTATAACCCGGTCTCCCACTAACACCATGAGACCGGTAAAATAGAAACCCTATCAAGATCATACCTTTGCCTTGCGCATTCCACTTGAGCTAGATGATGACGATCTTGATCTCTTCAAGTTGGAACATCTTTCTTGATCGTGCTTGCTAGCACATGCTTGATGAAGACTTCTCCAAATACTCCCCCATACTCCATTATGGGAGAGCCTCGCTAAGCTCCGTCTTCATGTATCCATTGCAAGCTTCAATCAAATGATATCTTCCGAGATGGATCATATTGAACTTGCACTTCATAATCTTCTCTCTCTTCACAAAGATGATGTCTTGAATCCTCCAAGACATACTTGCAATATGCTCAACTCTACACATGACCATTCTTCATATAAACTTCTAGAGTCCAACACATGAACTCCAATCTTTTCCCATGGACAAGATCTATAAGGATATCTCAGTGCAAACATTAGTGCATAAGGATTATCATTAATTACCAAAACCACACATGGGGCAACATGCACGTTCAATAAGGTGACACGTGGTGGTAACGTTGTCATAATTAGGATGCCTTATTTTTTAATCAAAGTAAAATCGTTACGACGTTTGACCAATTATATATCTAAAATGATCATCTACAATAGCAAATCAAATATTGATAGAATCATGATATATTTTGCATTATATGCTACGGTAAATATGGACATTTTTATGGTCAAACCTTATAGTTTTTTTAACCTAACAAATTTTAGTTTTGACTAAAGATAATAGACATCCTATTTTGAGAAGTGAGTAGTTATCTATTATTATGATGGGGAGTTGACGGCAAAATCACTCTTCTACTAATTATATAAAAGTGTCACTACACTCAGCGGCGGAGCTAGGATTGGCGACATGTCATATCAAAAACCCAACATGAATGAAAAACTGGGCTAGTGAGATCATTATCTACTAGCGTATTCTAGCTAGTATAATGGTGATCTCTAAATTTTGTGATGCACCTGATATAATACACAAGGTCCAGCTCCGCCACTGATTATACTTATGATTAATCATTCGGTTTAATTTTTACGACACAATCACATATTTTACTAGTAAAATTGATGTCAAAATTGAAGCACTCAAAATAAATATAGAAGTATTTAGCTATCAGAGCTACCAATAATTCCGTGGGCCATCACATGATTTCTTATTCTGAGATTTCGCGCAGCATGAGACGGTGAGAATAAGTTGCTCCCCGCAACGTGGCACACATATGGCATTTTACTCTCTCATTGAAAGAAACTAGAAACATACCCCGCGCGTTGCAGCGAGAATTTTTTTTAAAAATCTTATGATAAAAAAAGGATGTTTGAAGCATCAAATGGATTTTTTTTTTTGTAAAATATGGAGGATTTGATTTGTGATTTGTCACAATATTCGAGAATCTAAATTTAACGAGCGTGAAATGTCTGTACATTTAACAGCTAAATATTGATTATGCGGAAATTGTATTGTTAAAAAAAGTGAATAGATTGCATGTATGAATAGATTTTAAAATAAATGTGGGATAACATGGATAAATGAATAGCTCAAATAGTGGATGATGTGGACACCTTATATATAGAGATAGACTAATTTAATGTATGTTAGTGAGATTTTATCTTATATGAAGTATAAATAGATAGATAGATAGATATGAAAACACAAAAATCTCGCTCGGTCCTTCGCTTTCCTGCCTCTACGGTAGATGCTCTGCATTGTCCGTCTGCTTAGATCGTCGTCGTGCCTTGGCTTCAGCTCTCCGGTAGCCTGAAGAACCTCTCTACGAATGGTGCCCCGACGTCGTCATCTGCCCTTACCGCCGCGCCCGTCGTGTTGGTGGGCGCCACCATGGTTTTCTCATTTCGGATGGATCTATTCCGCACGGGTTTCCGGTGATTCATCCTACAGGGTAAGATTCACCAAAAATCCTGTGACTCGTTCTATAGGGCTAGATCCACCTATAGTGTGAATTTGTTGTAACTCACATGTAAACAGGAGCGCACACACATATGAACTCACAAATGTAAGCTCAAATGACAACGCTTTGATTCTTCTCATGTAGACCACTGAAAGCTCACAGACAAATGTTAACCCAAGAGGCACAACATCTTACAAGTATACTGAATGACTTATAGGTCTCTCAACAAAATAGAGAAGCTGAAATTAATGAGGTGCATACTAAAATTTGACGTTTCAGTTTCTCACTACAAGGCAGTTAAAACCCCATAAGTGTATATCACGTATCGGAGGCTGAAAAATACTAATTCCTCACCCCATACAACCAATACTGAAGCCAAGAAATGGCATGTCAATGCATTTCTACACAATACAAATCATACAGGCTATTGCTTAACCAACCTGTGCACCGTCGACATTACTCCCCCCAAGTAGAACACTTAACGCGAGGGGGAATCAACAACGCTTTTTTTATAGGCAGGGATTAGACGGACACATAGTTTAGTACAATTTCAACGCGGACTGGCACTGAACTCAATCATCATCCAGCCAAACGATCAGCGGGAACAGCTGAAGACCAGGCAACAAAATAAACGAGCTGGAACAGCCGAAGATAACATAGTAATCTATAGGATAAGGTAGATATCATGTGTTCATGCCCCAAAAGGGGTAATAATCATTGGCATGGTTTTCACCCATATATCCAGTGAACCATAATAAACATCACATACTAAGACAAAACTTAACCAGCAGTTTAAAAAGCAACAACAAAAACATTACCCTACCACAAGGAAAACAACTAACTCTCAGCAGTCATTCTCTACCATCAGCATCAGCACAAGGAAGTCACTAAAGCTAGCTGAGTTATTTGCAGAGAGAAGTATACAGATAAAGCAGCCTACAGAACATAACAGAATCTACATTCAAGATTCCCAGCCTTCATAGCAGGACCATGTTTCCCGACGCCTCCGCATATGCATAAACATTTCGACATGTGTAACAGAGTAAGAAGGAATAAATAATCCACACACAAAAAACTCCCTGGTTATGGTTTTTCTGTTTCCAGTCTTTTCAGAATGGCAGCACAGATCTGCATCAGCAGATGATCAAAGACAACAGCAAGCGGGTTGACACTTCAACATGTTTGTTCAGCGGACCTTAAAATCTCGCCATGACAGGTTTTGGGGGTTCCTCCATCACAATTACCCAGTTCATACCAGACAGGATCTGCCTAGATAATATTGATTTTTATCTTCCTAGGTGGCGTTCCAGGTTTCGACATGTTGCCACCTTTTCCTTTCTTATCAGAAGGCTTGAGGATCTGGAATGAGCATGTTAGCGAATCGTCTATGCTCATCATAGCACCAGCATTGTCAAACTCGCCACAGTAGTTAGGTGCAGAGAATATGGTTACAAGCTGGCGCTTAGCAAAGAATTCATATCCATCCTCCACCACCTGTGCATAGAAGATTCAGTGTAAGAAAGTGAATGGCAGATAGGGACAACTTTACAAGGATAAGAATTCTCTAATAGCACGAATACAAGAAAAGGCGTCCTAGGTGCTTCAGTCAAGGTGACTAACATCCCTAAAACACATTGCTGTAAACAAATCTAGCTCGATTTACCTAGTGTTCAAGTGGTACAAACATCAGCACTTGTGAACTGAAAGCTAACATCCAAATTGCATGAGCAAACTGTATACCAGGTGAACTAACTGAACTCGAC
The DNA here is from genome assembly GCA_947311845.1 of Poa pratensis. Classification (NCBI taxonomy): domain Eukaryota; kingdom Viridiplantae; phylum Streptophyta; class Magnoliopsida; order Poales; family Poaceae; genus Poa; species Poa pratensis. The sequence goes on along the minus strand of CAMZMU010000101.1, from coordinate 14,367,134 downwards.
TTTGCAGTAAATCCTAACAAAATTTATGACCCATGGCTTCACACACTAAATGGTGGCACCACTTTGCAAGAGTGCTTGCCTTGCACACAGAAGAATAAAAAAAAATGACCTGCCATGTTCAATATCAAATGACAAACTCACTACAAAGACATGGGTGCACCTTTTCAACAAAAATAGGTTCCAATTGACTATATTTTGCAATCATATCAATGCACAAATTTATCTGACGCACTTCCTTTTCAACAAAAAGGAATATTTTTACAGAAAGGTTGTAAAATACCATAATCTGGGCATATCAAAGGGATTTTGATTAAACGGGTAATCTTAGTAGCAAAAATATCACAAAATGGCTGTAGCTTGCTAGTCATCTTATTTGTAAGTCAAAATATTTGATACATAATCTATTTGTTGTAGAAACATCATCAGTTGACATGCCAAATGTCAACATAACTCAATATCAAATGATAAACATCACAGGTGAAAATGAAGGCATACCTGGTGGGCCCTGCAGACCAAATCTAGATCATGTTTCTCAAGGAACTCTGCAACCTTATCAGCTCCAAAAGTGTAAGACACACCCCTGTCATTCTCACCCCAGCCATCAACATCTTTATCAGGATCTGACCACAGTAGATCACAGAGGAGACCATGGTCTGGAATATCCACAGGACGGGCAATATTACGTATCTGGTCCATGTTCTTCAGTTCAGGCGATAAACCCCCATGCATGCACAGGATCTTGTCATCAATAAGTGCAGCCACAGGGAGGCAGTTAAAACAATCAGTGAAAACCTTCCAGAGACGAACATTAAACCTCCTCTTGCATTCATCAAAAAAACCATAGATCCTGTTGATAGAGGCACATTCATGGTTTCCCCTAAGGAGAAAGAAGTTCTCTGGGTACTTTATCTTGTATGCAAGGAGAAGGCATATTGTTTCAATACTCTGTTTGCCACGATCAACATAGTCACCCAGAAACAAATAGTTTGCCTCCGGTGGGAAGCCACCATACTCAAATAACCGAAGAAGGTCAGAATATTGGCCATGGATGTCCCCTGCAGTGAGTAAAGAAGCAGTTAAGCGCCGAACATGATTTTAAATCATCATATCATTGTACTGTGATTATAATGACAAATTTAGATGGCACATCTGACAAACAGTGTTTACAATCTTAATCCAAGGTAAAATCACAAATCTATTTGCAAGAAAAGAAAGTGTAATAGAGTACATATCTGGTAATATAACATACACATGTATAAACTTAATACCCTAACAGGATACACATTGTGAAAAATGTAATCTTTTCATGGGAAAGGTTCCATTATATTAGCTATATAACCTTCAGTTGCAAATATCAAAAGTTATCTGCAAGCACATAATCTGATATGGCTTGGAATCTTTGAACTCTAGTACTAACCCCCACTGCAGCAGAAGCAGCAGAAGCAACAGATTCATGGTCTGGAATGGCTACATGTCCATGTGGCTGACATATTTTATACCTCCTCTGCAACTAAGGGTCGAAACATGCATTTTGACACATCCATGTGTAGTGTAATGGTAAGTTATATTCACTCTAACTAAGGGTATGTGAGTTAAGAGGATTTCATAAACTCCGCACTAAAACAACCCTTAACAGCAACTTTCAGGACTCAGCACTGGTCAACTTGACAATTAAGATGTGCTGCTTCTGGCATGCCATAGTGCAACTACAGGACGTTTCCTAGGCATCCAAGTTTAAGGGATACACGTCGTTCAGCTGACACTTTCTTTTTCTGTTGGGTAAAGTCATAGCTCAATTTGTCCGCGTCTCCAATACTAGCATGGATAGCTTATCTCCCACTCAGTCCTGAAGCACTAACGGCAAAAGAAACATAAACATGTGGCCACGAGATTTTCAATAGTTTTAAACGCAATCTCTTTTGAAATTAAAAAACCAAGTCCAAGAAAGCGATTTGACATTACAAGGCTCTGCAACCTTTTCTTCAAACTGACAAATTCACCACGGGGTCAACGCAAAAGAGATGGGGGAGGATGAATCGTATTGACAGTTCGACTTAACCTTACAAAAAGAGACCATTTCTGCAATCCAACCCCAAGCAAAGATGATGATATACGCCTATACTAGAGTCATGAACAAGCTAGAACTTCTTTTCATCCAGAGGGAGTAGGGATACCAATTATCCAATACGGCAATACCACCTGGGCTTTCTTGAAACCCCCAAATCAAAAGACGAAACTTTTCAGGGCAAGAAGCAGCGCAGGGGCAGCTTCAAACAACAGGAACGCCTAAGCTCGGCACAATAAAGCGGGCCAAAGATATCGACGGATAGAAGAGGAGAGGCGCGCGGAGCAGGTCCTCCTTACCGCAGACTTTGATGGGCGCCTCGAGCTCGAGGAGGTTGGGCTGGCTGAGGAAGACCTCCTTGGCGGCGGCGCAGAGGCGGCGGATCTCCGGGTCGGTGAGCTGCGCGGGGCGCGCCGTCCGGCCGCCGCGCGCCTCCAGGAGCCGCCTGATCACGTCGTCGAGCGTCGCGGCGTCCATCGGCCCGGCGCCTCGGGGTGTGGGGGGAGGGGTAAACCCTGGCGGCTGCGGCGGGGCGGCTGGCTAAACCCTAGCCCGTGCTTGCCTGAGCCGACGGGGTGGAGGAGAGAGAGGGAGAGCGGATGGGAATTCGCTGCGAGTGGCTCGAGATATTAGCGCTGCAACCAGGGCCGTCTGTGTGTGTGACTTGGACTGGCTCTACGGCTCAGGTCTAGCCCTCGAGTCCTGGCAGCCCGATCCGACAGAATTACTCCTGTGTTCCAAATTAACCGAATGGCAATCATTTGAAAAAGATTTACTCTTTCCGATAGATATTTTTTACCTTATAAGCCTTTGTCAAACTATTACTAATAGTTCTTAGAAAAGTTTTAAGAGTAAAGTTTACCCGCAAAATTAAAAAGCGTTTTGACAATATCCAGTAGCGTAGCTAGAAATACAGCAAGCTCCAGGCTTCAGTGTACTTTACCTATAGTGCGCTACAGTACGTGAATGTCCCAAAGAACTAGCCTAGGCTTCAGGGCATCTCCAGCCATGCCTTCCAAGAGCCCCCAAGGCCACTTTTTAGGTTCGGTTTTAGCCTCGATGCCTAAATAGCGCCGAAATTCTTCCACTCGCCCCCCCCAACGCCCCCCCCCAGGACGTCAAAATAGCGGCGGCGCACCCGGGCCAAACCCAGCCCGCTGGGGGCTGCTGGGGGCGCCGGCGGAAGCTTCGGCGAATCGTGTCTCCCCACATGTCCTTTTTCTTGACCCACTCAATCATTTCCCTCACAAACTTTTAGTTGGGGTGGGGTGTGGCTGGGAAGTTGCCCGCTCAAGACACCAACTTTTCAGCCGGATGAATCATTTCCCCCTCCCCCCCGGACATCAACTTTTTTGCTTCGGTGTGCTCTTGGGGGCTCCTACGGCTGGAGATGCCCTCAAGCTCACGCCAAAGGCCAGGGTGGCGTGGGGCTTGTCTAAAAATGTGAAATACGAAAGCATCGTAAGTCGTTTTGATGTGGCGTATTTGCAATCTCAGAGCTTCGAGATTGACAAAAACATCGACGCCATGGCGTATTCTGATATTCCGGGAGCTTGTGGAGAAATCTGGCAGGCTCTGAGATTGCAAAAACGCCATATCAAATGTTTTATTTCAAAATGACTTAACAGTTTTTGCATTTCATACTTCTAGATAAGCCAACGCGATGGTGTACTCTAAGATTCTCAAAGGGTCTAAGATTGTCAAAAACGCCAACGTGAATGATGTTTTTGGGAGAGATCGGATCTTGTTGAAATAATTTGAGGCGATAGTTTGGTAAGGGTCATTTAGCACAAAAGGTATTTCCAAGGGTAGTTATGCTTCTCTTCCATGCCACACATGACTTGGGCCGTGTTTTGGGTGGATTTTCTTTCCTTTTAGAAGAGGAAGAAGTAGGATGATGTACGTGTTTTTAATATTCTAAATAAATTATATAACCATTCGGTTCGAATTAAGAACTGTTTTCATCTTGTACTCATCGCGTCGGGACAAACTTTATTTGTCTGTACTTTTCAATCTTCTCATATTAGTGTGTATGTACTTCGTCGTACTATTGTATTTGTTTTAGGGTGTCAACTTTCAAGTATAAATCATTGAGGATTGACGTGGTGTGATCACATCAAATCTCATGGTTCGATACCTAGGGTTGAGATCAGGGGGAGAGAGTTGGTAGCGCTGGTGGAATCGTCGGCTGACAGGCAAGGATTTTCCCAGGTTCAGGCCCCCGAAGGGTAACACCCTACTTCATGCTTGTCTGGTTATTGATGTTGAGGTATACAATGGAACTACAATGGTGTCTCGGCGAGATGCGATCTCGCTATGGTTTTGGTGGCTAGAGTATTGCGTGAGGTTTACAAGTAAGATAGGTCTCTACCGACATAGGGTTCGCCTGCCTTGGGGCGCACTTCGTCTTCTTGGGCCTCCTTCGTGGGCCTTAAATGCGTTTGCTGGTAGGCCACCAGTTGGGCTTTAGTCCGCATGTGCACCAGGTATCTTCTTGGTGGGGCACCCGAAAGGTAGGCCCACGTCAAACATATTAACATAGAGCCAAGTTTTGAAGATATCATCGAGACCAAATTGACATAGATAGATCATAACTGTGGTGCATATATTACGAGATAAAAAAATGAATCAGTATGAATAAAGCAATTAGGAGGAATTGATCATCGCCTAGTCATACTCTAACTCGAAAAGTATCCGCTATATTGGGTTTTTATATGTTTTATATTATAGATATTACCACATTTTTACATTTCTGGCCAGCCACCCACTTTTTTTTACTCAAACCGGTACAATAATGATCAGTTGGTGCTAAACCGTTGGATCATTATGATCTTCCACTAAAGTTGTGTTCATCTTCATTCTGGGTGCATCCTTGTTCCGAGAACTTCTTGTGTGTGAATAGTTCTGTTGTGAGGATGCAATTGAACCTTTGTGTCTATCATGTGTATGAGATCTAAGCTTCATGTCCCATGGCCAGGGGCATGCGTGAGTCTTAGAATCCGATGGCCACTTCTGACTTCCCTTCGTATATTCTTGAGAGTCATATGGGTTCACTCGACGAATCTTTTCTCCTTTTCTTGATTCTATCACTTTGGATGAATTGTTGAGAATATTTGTTGCTCGTTGGATGTACTTCTGAATCGCTACTTTCTGATGCAAACCTTTGGATTGAAGACCTTTCACTTTGTTGCGATTCATTTCACCATTCCTACCGCTACAACCTTGCTTTTTTTCCCCTTATATGAGGCTAATTGCTTCCTTGAATTATCCGATGAGCGTGTTGGATCAATGTGAATAATCTTTTAAGGATCAGGTTGGTGTACCGGCATGACGTTTGGAGGCCTATGGTTCACAAAAAGAATATGAATGCAAGTCATGTTCTTAATTCTTATCTTCCATGATCTAAATTGCCTCACAAGACATTACACTTCCGCAAGCCATACAACATAACAATACTACGAAGTTTATAACAATGAATAGCATATGGTATACCATCATCCATGCTATTCCAAGGTGATTGTTTTCCTGTCTGTAGCACAAATTAGAAAAAAAACACGCAATTTTGAACACCCAGTTCCAAATTAGTAGAATATTCATCAGGAAGCCATAGGCTTTGCAGTAATCACATTATTAATAGATAAACATACTAGACATCACAAACAAAAAAGATTGTCAAAGGATCCAATGTTCCATCCAAATCTTTATCATGGTAGACACCTTCCACTTTTGCATTAAGTTTGGACAAAGGGGAAAAGAACAACCATTCTCCGCTATTTGGATACTAGAGAATAATGTATCGTTTCCCTTCGGGGCTCTCCCTATGCGATAGGCGTCCTCGCTGGGGCACCATTCTCGGCATGCCCGCGCGACTAGCTCAACAAACTTTGCGAAGGTTGCCCTCTTAAAGTTATAATTTTGTCCTGAGTCAAACTTCTAAAGTTAACCAAATATTATAAATATGTGTACGCATCGTTTTTAATCAATTGCATGCAAACGCAGAAACATGCTAGATATACACAAGATTGCAAGTTGAATCGCACATGTTATATAACTCAAGCGTGTACCCGGTTCGCATTTTGTGCTCGTAGAGACGAGAGTTTCAAAACCAGGTCACACGTATGTTTCAATTAATTATTATTATTTTGGTTTTTTTGTTGCTAGGATGGTAACATAACCATTTTACAACATATTATCACATAGTAATTTCAGCACTAATATCGTCGGCAACTTCTTCAATTTATGAATGTCAACTTTGAAGTTGCAAAATATATGTCGAATCATATGAACATAGAATCTAGTTTTAAAGATCTTATCGAGACCAAAATGACTGCAAAAATAGATCGTAAATGTGGTAACGTAGATTACGAGTCAAAATATTTTGAATTGGTTTGAACCAATCAAGCAGGCACTACGGGAAACGCACAATACGCCGACGGCCGGAAGCCGTCGGCGTATGTCCGTCGGCGTAGCGGCCCGTCGGCGTAGCCACTCTGCCGTCGGCGTATGAATGCAATTTTTTTTAATTTTTTTGAATTTTTTGAACTTTTTTAACTTTTTTTTTCTATTTCGAAATTTCTAACTCAGCTACATACTAAATCTCTAATTACACATTTAATCATAGGTCAAAGTACTTACGCTGGTCAAAGTTCCCGTTCGGTCACCCATCCTCAAATTGCTCCAGCCCTAGCACGCTTAACCTTTGAGTTCTTTCATTGTTAGCTTCCAAATGAGAAATGAGAACTTACTGATACTTATATCATATCAATCATGTTAACCCCTGATTTAGGATGTTACACTTTTTCATTGTTTAAATTTAGAAAATTCATTTGAATAAGTAACAATGATTGTAAAATAGTATATATTTTTAATAAATGAAAAAATGAAATTATTTTTAATTTTATTTCCTTTTTACATTTAATACGGAATAATTCATATCTTTAATTCCGTTAATCGAAATTTGAAAAAAAATGTCTATGTCAATTAGAAAAATGAGAGGAATTCAAAGGTGACATCCATATCATCATTGTTGCCAAAAACAAATTCCAAATTATTTTTATAAATATCATTTTCCATTTTTTAAGTGTAAAAAATGACTTTTTAATTAAGCAAGTAACAAACATATGTTACAAAATGTCATGTGCACGTGAAAAAGATTTTATGGATGTCATATTTGGATTCCTCTCATTTTTCTAATCGATTTAGACATTTAATTTGTTAAATTCCGATTTACGGATTTAAAGATATGAATTATTTCATATTAAATGGAAAATAGAAAAAAGTATACGCCGACGGCATTGCCGTCGGCGTATCAAATGTAAAAAATTGAAAAAGTGTACGCCGACGGCTGCCGTCGGCGTATCAAATGTAGAAAATTGAAAAAGTATACGCCGACGGCAAAATCTACGCCGACGGCCAAAATCTCTAGGCCGACGGCAATGCCGTCGGCGTAGATAAAAAAAAAAAAAAAGATCTCGGTTGGCCTGGTCGGGGTCTACGCCGACGGCCCCGACATTTGGCCGTCGGCGTATGTCCTGGCCGTCGGCGTTTTGTGGATTTCCCGTAGTGAGGAGTACCCCATTTTTACATTTCTGACCAGCCACCCACATTTTTCTCAACACAGAAGGTACGGTATAGCGGTGACCAGTGGATGCATAACTCCAAGCAGCACAACATGTAGCGAGGCGAGCAAGTAGCCGCTCCTCGTGTTCTTATCCTCCAACCTTCCCGTGCGAAGCCGTAGCCACACACGGCGGCTGGTCCACGTGCACGTCGCCGTTCCCCATGCCGTCACACCACTTCCGGCGTCGCCATTGGCCCCAGATCGACAGAAAAGAGCACCGAAAAGTCGAGCTATATCCACTTCGGATCGGGGCCGGAAAACCTGTGGAGCAGATGCTCCGGCGGGCCGCTTCCATCCATCCATTCTTCCTATTTAGCTACCTGCGATCCATCCTCCTGTCACCACCAGCGATTGGTCGATTGATCACAGTGCTTCGCCAGTCTGGTTAATTTGGTGGTAGAGCGGAGTAGCGCCGGAGAGAGCTCTCTAGCTTCGATCCTCTGGTAATCATGGCACTCCCGTCGCCGGCCAGCATCGCGAAGCCCAGGCTTCACCTGCTCTTCAACCACAGGCGCGCGAGCTCGTCCATCACTTGTGAGTGACAATTCGACCTCTCGCTAGCTCCGCCTGCACGTACGTGGAGTTCTTGCTCACTCTCCTGGCTTGCTTCCACAGGCTGCAGCCACAACGGGCCGTCATCTGAACCCGAGGACGTCGGAGCGGCGCCGTCCATGGACGCCGCCGACTGGCGGTCCTTCCGAGCGAAGCTCGTTCTGAAGGAGCAGTACGCGAAGAGCGTGAACCCGGCGGTCGCGGCCATGCCATCGGCACCCGCGAAGAAGATCGCCGACAAGTGGGCGCACCCGCTGGTGGAGCCGGAGAAGGGGTGCCTCCTGATCGCGACGGAGAAGCTGGACGGGTCGCACATCTTCGAGCGCACGGTGATCCTGCTGCTGTCCGCCGGGGTGCTGGGCCCCGTGGGCGTGATCCTGAACCGCCCGTCGCTCATGTCCATCAAGGAGGCGCAGTCCATCTTCGCGGAGACGGACATCGCCGGCGCCTTCTCCGGCCGCCCGCTCTTCTTCGGCGGGCCGCTGGAGGAGTGCTTCTTCCTGCTGGGCCCGCGGGAGGCGGGCGCCGACGACGTGGTGGGGCGGACGGGGCTGTTCGACGAGGTGATGCCGGGCCTGCAGTACGGCACGCGGGAGAGCGTGGGGTGCGCCGCGGAGCTGGTGAAGCGAGGGGTGGCCAGCGTGCGGGACTTCCGCTTCTTCGACGGCTTCTGCGGGTGGGAGCGGGAGCAGCTGCGCGACGAGGTGAACGCTGGGCTGTGGCGCGTCGCCGCCTGCAGCCCCGCCGTGCTCAGGCTCACCAGCGTCGTCAAGGGCGGGCTCTGGGAGGAGGTGCAGGAGCTCGTCGGAAAGAGGAGGGTGTGGTGACTGGTTTTAACCGTCGTCTCTTGGGCTCGCATTGTAATTAACTAACACACAAGTGAAGCAATACTACATCTCTTTCAAAATACTAGCAGGGAGTCCGAGTTTCTTAGCACATGATGGATTTAGACATTGGAGGCATATTACTGAGAAGATTAGAGAAGATGAAAATAACATCGAACATATTAATAGCATTTACAACTACGAAAAAAGAAAACTATTGACAAAGAATTACATAATCAAACTTCAAAAAAATTACAGAATCAAATCACCAAGGAGAAAGAATGGCGAGGAATTTTTTGTTAAGAATAATAGCCATTGTGAAATATCTTGGTAAACGCAACTTGGTTTCCGAGGACACAATAAGTAGATTTACATGGCGGCGAAAATCGGCCACTCCCGATCTGGCGGTGCGTGCTTCGGTTCCAGGTGGCTCGGTTGCGGAGCTACAGGGGCGTGGTGGACTTTCGTGGCGGCGGAGCTACACAGCGGCGAGGGATGCTGGGAGCTGGGGCGGTCATCTTTTCTAGATTATTTTTTGCCGCACATGCTGCCGCTGACCTTGGAGGAAAGTTCAGAACATGTAGTTGTGTGGACTTCCGCACCTACTTCTCCGAGATGAGCTCAATCAAGAGCAGCACACGAACCACGGAAGCAGCTGTAAGCTTTAGTTCGATGTGAAGTTGTGAAGAACTTCTTGCTCCAGCGTCGCAATTTTTTCTATTTGGTGCGGACTGGCTGGTGCGCAAAAAAACAGAAAAGATCATGAATTTTTCCTCTCCAAATTTCTTGACACTATTTTCAAATCTTTTTCATCTCGGAGGTTCACTATTTCAAAATCGGAGTTTAGATCGTCCATCTCGAGAGGTTCGCTATTTATAGACCGGGAGTTCAGTTCTTCTCGACCGCGTCGGATAATTACTCTTTTATCGAAGTTCATCCGGATCATAGAAGCAAGTTCATACTTAAGTTTCAAGAGGTTCACTTTGTACCGAGCAGGAGTTCAACATGAACGTGTCGGAAAAATCATATTAAAATGCGTTTGACGTTTACTACTTTATTGGGAGTTCGCTTTGAACACCGCCTGAAGTTCATTTTCCTTACTTATGCGATTCCTAAAATATTTATTTTCAAAACGAAATTAATTTTTTATCACGGAAAGATTAAAACAGGAGTTCGATTTGTTCATACCCGAGTTCACATTTTTCCTAACAATAAAACTAAAATTCATTCGTGAGTAAAAATGGTTCATATTTTCTGAAGGAGGTTCATCGTTACAGGTCGGGGGGTTCATTTGATTCATGTCGGAGGTTCACTTTTTTATTAAAAGAAAAAATTAATTTATTCATGATTAAAAAGAATCTAGAAAAAACAGCACGCTGAGGTTCACTCTCAATAAAATTCGAAGTTCAATGTATTTGATATCGAAGTTCACTTGGAATAACAACATGCTGAAAAACTGAATTTAAAAAAGCATCAGTTTAGTGTATTGAAAACTGCTCTCAAACCATGAAGCATTTTAAAAACGGTCAACACGAAAAATATGCTGAATTATAATACATTTTCAACAGTATATCATATGCATCATTTGGACTAACGGTTTGAAAATAACGACATAAATAGTGCGCCACACAGGGAAAAAATCCGCGATCGGAGGTTTACTAACACATAACCAGAAGTTCACTACCTCATAGACAAAAGTTCACCGCCTAATAGGAGGAAGTTCCTATACTCAGTTTTCTTGGGCGAAATCCTACACATTGAAATCATCACTACGAGCTCCGGTTGGCCAAATCGATCGCCCCACGTGCAATTGGCAAGTATATGAGTCTAATTTAACTCTCCCATGCGGACACAACTCATCCGAGCAATACAAACGTGTCAATTTTGAATTGTTTTCATATCATCCCGTTTCTCCGTTTATTGTATTTTCAAAATTATTCAAAAACCGTATCGAATTTGGAAAAACTTTCTATACAAAAAAGTTGCGCCTTGTCAATATCTTTCCAACGCAATATCATTTGTTAAGTTTCGATAAACCGTTTGAAAGTAATCGGCAAAACACTGTCCGCTGGATCTAAAAGTTCAAAAAACAGAATTGTTTATTTTTGAATCTAGTCCTAAACCGTAAGCAATTTGGAAAATTTGCAAGAGATAGCAAAGGTGCGCATTTTCCATAGCTTTCCAACGGGTATCATTTGCATCAATCCGACAAGCGGTTTAAAAATGACGCCCAAAATTCTGTACGAAAACGGAGAAATACGCAAAAACAGAGTTAACTACATTTAAAATTAGTCCCAAATCATATCGAATCTGAAAAACATTTTTATACGAAAAAGATGCGCCCTGCCAATACCTTCCCAATGCTATATCATTTGTTTCATTTGGATAAGCGGTTTGAAAAAATGTTTAAAAAACCGTCCGCACGAGATAGACGTTCGAAAAACAGATGTATGTATTTTTAAATCTGCTCCTAATATGTGCAGAATTTGTAAAAACTGACAGAGATAGAAAAGATGCGAAATTTGAGCAGCTTTCCAACGCGATATCGTTTACATCGATCCGATAAGGGGTTAGAAAATTACGAGAGAAAAACTGTCCGGTCGAAAGGAAGTTCAGCCCTTTCTTAAACTGCAGTTCAGAAAGTTGTGCAGAATACTTATTCTAGAGGGGAGTCTAGAATAGCTGGAATAGGATATATATATATATATATAGGAAAATATATATATATATATATATAACAGTACAAACTTTAGACACCCCGACCCCTCGCGTCGCTTCCCCGCGGCGCCAGGGGAGATAAATTTCTCGCCGCCGAGACCTTCCCTTGCCCTGCGCCTCCTGCCGCCGCCGGCCTCGGCCGCGGCGGTGGCGGCGCCCCCCCGCTGCCAAGAAGGCGGTCGGGGACTTCTTCCTCGCGCGCTCGAGTTGGTGGCAGACCGGCCCGTGGGGGTCGGCGGCGGTCAGGGCTTGGGGACGCCGAGCCGGCGGGCTCGGGCGGAGATGGAGTCCGGCTGGACCTCCTGGCAATGGTGCGGCGTGGTGGGCGCCATCGCTGCCGAGGGAGCCGTCGGAGTGGTGCTCGCGCGCGGATCTTGGCCCCGTCGGGCTCGATCTGGGCCTGGCGGGCCCGTGTGGGTGGCGGCCTGCCGTTCGCGACGCAGCGGGCGTGCGGGCTGTGCAGGGACTGATGGTGTGAATCACACGTTCGTTGGGAGACCCCAAGAGGAAGGTATGATGCAGTTCAGCAGCAAGTTTTCCCTCAGAAAGAAACCAAGGTTATCGAACAAGTAGGAGCAGCAACTCTTCAGAAGGTTGTTGGTGGCTCGCACGGCGTAACACGATCACCAACGTGGAATCTGCACACAACACAATCAAACTACTTTGCCCCCAACGAAACAGTGAGGTTGTCAATCTCACCGGCTTGCTGAAAACAAATGATTAAACGTATGATGTGGAAAATGAGTATTAAATTGCAGAGAATGAAAAAGGAACAGTTTGCGGTTTGTGGTGGTTTAATCAGTGTAAAAGAATGGACCGGGGTCCACAGTTCACTAGTGGTGTCTCTCCATAAAAGATAACTAACATGTTGGGTGAACAAATTACAGCTGGGCAATTGACAAATAGTGAGCGCATGACAATGCATATATATGACATGATGATTACTATGATATTTAATTGGGCATTACGACATAATACATAGACCGTCATCCAACAGCGTCTATGACTAATAATCCACCGCCGGGTTGTCATCTGAGTCCCCCGTTGGTATTAAGTTGCAAGCAACGGATAATTGCATTAAGTAAAGTGCGTAATGTAAACAAATACATATGACCGTGGACATAGCATTGTTAGGTTATCCCTAGTGGCAAGAGCACATCCGCAACCTTAGAAGTTGATGTCACTCTCCCAGATTACCGGAGGCATGAACCCACTATCTAGCATAAATACTCTCTCTTGGAGTTACAAGCATCTACTTGGCCAAAGCATCTACGAGTAACGGAAAGCATGCAAGATCTTAAATAACATAGGGCATAGATTGATAATCAACTTGACATAGTATTCAATATTCATCGGATCCCAGCAAACACAACATGTAGCATTACAATAATATGATCTTGATCATGTAGGACAGCTCACAAGATCTAAACATGATGGCACAAATTGGAGATACAACCATCTAGCTACTGCTATGGACCCGTAGTCCAAGGATGAACTACTCACGCATCACTCCGGAGGCAGGCATGGCGATGTAGAAGCTTCCGGTGACGATTCCCCTCTCCGGCAGGGTGTCGGGAAGAGGTTCTGGACCCTCCCAAGCTAGGGTTGGCGGCGGCGGCGTCTCTGGAACTTTTCGTGGATATTGGCTCAGGCACTTAGGGTTTTCGCGTCGGGGGGAATAAGTAGGCGAAAGGGCGGCGGCTGACGACCCCCGAGGGGCCCACACCACCCTAGGGCGCGCCAGGGGGTGGCCCACGCCCTAGTGTCGTGTGGGGCCCTCCTGGCTCTCCTCTGTTGCTCCTTTGGTCCTTCAGGTGTGTTCTGGTAAAATAGGGATCCCCGTGAAGTTTCGTCCAATTCCGAGAATATTTCCAGACTAGCTTTTCTGGAATACAAAAACAGCAGAAAACAGGAACTGACACTTCGGCATCTTGTTAATAGGTTAGTCCCAAAAAATGTATAAAAGTGATATAAAGTAGATGCAAAACATGTAGCAATTGGTATAAAACAAGCATGGAACATCAAAAATTATAGATACGCTTGAGACGTATCAGCATCCCCAAGCTTAGTTCCTGCTCGTCCTCGAGTAGGTAAACGATAAAAACAAAATAATTTTTGAGGTGACATGCTACCATCATAATCTTGATCATATAATATTGCAAGGCACATGTAAATGAATGAAGTGATCCAAGTCAATGGTCTATAATTTGCTACCAAATAGATAATGAGTAAACAATGAATCACACAAATAAATGTTTTCATGAATAGTACTTTCGAGACAAGCATCAAACAGTTTTGCATAAGTGTTAACTCATAAAGCAATAGTCTAATAAAAGGTATTCAATCAACACAAAGGAAGAATTAAGTTTCAGCATTTGCTTCAACTTTCAACATATTTATCTCATGGATATCGTCAACACAAAGTAGTATAACAAGTCCAATACGTTGCATATAACAAATGTTGTAACAAAGTTGACACTAGTGTTTGCTTGTGGAAGACAGAAAGAATAGGAAAACTGACTCAACATAAAAGTAAAAGAAAGGCCCTTCGCAGAGGGAAGCAGGGATTAAATCATGTGCTAGAGCTTTTAGGTTTTTCAAATCATATAGAGATTGCATAAAATAATTGACACTCCTCCCAACCTTGCTAACACAAGCCATGGCTAACCGAATCCTCGGGTGCCTTCCATCAATCACATACCATGGAGGAGTATCTATTTTTGAGAGGTGTTTGTTAATTGTCAACGAATGGTAGCAGGTGAGAACAGTATTCTACCTGTCAAACGGACTTTTAAGAGCGGCTCCCATGAAGGACGTTATTTCTACCAGCAAGGCAGATCATCCCTCTTTCTCTTTGGTTTACACACATGCAGGTATTTCACTGTTTGTCATTGCTTACTGATGAATCAGGGCAAAAGTGTGAAGGAATTAATGGTTAAAGTTGTAATTAATTGGGACTGGGCACCCCGTTGCCAGCTCTTTTTGCAAAATTAGAGGATAAGCGGATGTATATGCCGCTAGTTCAGGTGTAAAAATCCATTGACAAATAGAATAAAGAATAACCACACTAATTCCTCATGAGCTAGTAAACATTGACACAAAAAGGGAATAATAACATTTTGAATAATTTAAAGGTAGCACATGAAAAATTTACTTGGAGTGGCAAGGAAATACCACATATAGGTAGTTATGGTGGACACAAATGGCATGGATTTTGGCTCAAGGATTTGGATGCACGAGAAGCATTCCCTCTCAGTACAGAGTTTAGGCTAGCAAGGTTTATGTAAGCAAACAAGAATATCAACCCGTACACCAAGTTTTATATGACAAACATATTGCAAACGTTATAAGACTTCATACCGTCTTCCTTGTTAACCGAACCCTGTTATTAGAAAATATCTAGACCTTAGAGATACCACCGATGCAAACCAAATTTTCAACAAGATTTACGGTAGTTCTTCACTAATAGGCTTAACTCATGTGATGCACAAATTTAATCATGATCTACTTGTTAACTCAAAACAATTGACAAGCATCAAGTTATCCAAATTAGTGATCTACAAGATTAAGCAAGTTTTTCCTTATACCAATACCACATGCAACATTTTCTGAACCAACCAAACACCAATCAATTTATTTAATCAACTCTCCAAACAAATATAAGTGAAGCAAGAGAGTACTTTCTACAAAAGAAAGCTAATAGCTCTGACAAGAGATATATGAAAACAAGAGCTAAAAGCTGAACAACGCTAGATATGAATACTCAACAAATATAAGTGAAGAATAGGAGTGTTCTCATGAAAAAGCGGAGCGTGTCTCTCTCCCAATCAAGAATGCTAGGGTCCAGTCAAGGTTTATTGAAAATAAAAGTACAATACTGAAAATAAAAGCACACAGACGCTCCAAGAAAAGCACATATGATGTGAAAGAATTAAAATATAGTTTCACTAGAGATGACCTGATAATTTTGCCGATGAAGAAGGGGATGCCCAAGGCATCCCCAAGCTTAGACGCTAGAGTCTTCTTGAAATATGCTGGGGAGATCCATGGGAGCCTCCCCAAGCTTAAGCTCTTCACTCTTCTTGATCCTATTATATCATCCTTCTCTCTTGACCCTTGAAAACTTCCGTCACACCAAACTCAAAGTAGATCTCATTAGAGGGTTAGTGCATAATAAAAAACTCACATGTTCTATAAATACGCAATATGACTTGTTACTTTAAACATTAGCTACAGCCACTGATGTTATGTGAAGCTCTTCCACCCAAAGAATTTCACTCAACACTAGTAAAAGAGAGAATGCAAAATAAAAAGGCATAATCTGTCTAAAACAGAACAGTACGCAAAGACGAATTTTTTCGAGGCACTTACGACGCTCAGATCGAATAACTTTGAACTAATGAAAGATTCAGACATTCATAAAGATTACGCACAAAAATTTTCAGATTTAATTAACAATCTGGTGATTATAGGAATTTCGTACAGTGAACAGAAAAATCTGTTTCTGCGCAGCAATCAAAATTAAGCATCGTCTTATCATTAGAGGCTACTCTTGGCACAACAATGCGAGAAAATAAAGATACAAAGGAGTTGCTACAGAAGTAAACATCCTCCTTGACTCAATAAAAGGAAAATTGCAGAAATAAAAATAATGGGTTGCCTCCCATAAGCGCTTTTCTTTAACGCCTTTTAGCTAGGCTTGATAGTTTTAATGATGCTCACATAAAAATAGAAAATGAAGCAAAAGGAGCATCAAGAAGCAAATTCGAAACACATTTAAGTCTAACCCACTTCCTATGCATAGGAATCTTGTACATAAATAAATTCATAAAGAACAAAGTGACAAGCATAGGAAGATAAAACAAAAATAACTTCAGAACTTTCAACATGAGAGGTGTTTTAGTACCATGAAAATTTCTACAACCATATTTTCCTCTCTCATAATAATTTTCAGTAGCATCATGAACAAACTCAACAATATAACTATCACATAAAGCATGCTTTTCATGATCTACAAACACATAATGTTTATCAAGCTCCAAAATAGTGGGATTAAAACTTTCAAACCCACTTTTAACAATTTTATAACAAGATGATTGATCATTCTCTAGAGGTATGGGACTCCTAGATAAAGTCAAGACCTCTCCAATCCCATTTTCATTAGTAGTACAATTAATATTATCAACC
The DNA here is from genome assembly GCA_947311845.1 of Poa pratensis. Lineage (NCBI taxonomy): Eukaryota > Viridiplantae > Streptophyta > Magnoliopsida > Poales > Poaceae > Poa > Poa pratensis. The sequence continues at coordinate 14,350,168 of CAMZMU010000101.1, read as the reverse complement.
AATATAGGACCATCATCTAGAGCTTTATCATAAACATTTTCTAAGCAAAACTCTTTAGTACTGATGACCCACAAGTATAGGGGTGCATCGTAGTACTTTCGATAAATAAGAGTGTCGAACCCAACGAGGAGAAGAAGGTGCTGACAAGGAGTTTCGGTAAAGGTTTCACTGTAAATGCTAGCAGACAAGTTTTTAGTGGTTTTTGATATAGCAAGTAAATAAAATGCGAGTAAGTAAAAGACAGTAATAATAATTGCAGCGAGTGGCCCAATCCTTTTTAGAGCAAAGGACAAGCCGGTTGGTTTACTTATGATGACAAAATGTTCTTGAGGACACACGGGATTCTAGTCAAGTGCTTTCGCTTCACATAGTTGATTAATCTTCATTGTTTTGATAAGTGTTGTGTGGGTGAACCTATGCTAATGCACCGCCCTTACTTGGACTAATACATACTTGTGATTATACCTCTTGCAAGCATCCGCAGTTACAAGAAAGTAATTAAGATAAATCTAACCACAGCCTTAAACTCTGAGATCCTACGCTCCCTTGTGCACCGGTATACTAACGGGGGTTTAGGTTTCTGTCACTCCGGCAACCCCACAATTAGCAACCAAATACACAATGCATTCCTCTAGGCCCATAAAGGTGAAGTGTCATGTAGTCGACGTTCACACGACACCACTAGAAGAATAGCACCACAACTTAAATATCAAACCATTAAATATTACTCAACATAATTCACTACTAACAGCGTGACTTCTCCCATGTCCTCAAGAACTAATCGAACTACTCACGAGACATCATATGGATCATGATCAGAGGTGATATAATGATGGATAGCGATCTGAACATATACTTTAATTCACCGATAAAACTCAATAGCATCAACCACAAGGAGTAATTAACACCGGGAGAGTTTCCCCTATGAACTAAACAAAGTATAGCCCTAGATGTTACAGCGGAACGAGATGGTGCAGCGGTGATGGTGGTGATGGCGGTGGATATGATGATGATGGTGATCCCGATGAAGTCCAGCGCGATGACGATGAGGATGGCGATGATCTCCCCCCTCCGGGAAGGAATTTCCCCGGCAGATTTCTCCCTGCCGGAGAGCCTTTTCTCTCTCTGTTGTTTCCGCCTCGTGGAGGCGGCGGAATATTTTCTCACGGACTCCCCGTGTCTTAGGGTTTCTGGGGATGAAGTACACGAAGGGGGAGCGCCTGAGTGGGCCAGGGCACCACACCTGGCTAGGGCGCGGCCAAGGTGGGCCCCGCGCCCAGGGGTGGTGTGGGCCCCTCCTGGCCCATCTCAGCCTCCTTTTTTGGCTTAGTCCATCTTTTGATAAAATAGGAACATCTGTCTTCTCGGAAATATTTTTAGTGCTCCAGAAATATAGTGCCTTGACGGTGCTTTTTCCAGCTGAAATCTGACTCCGGCAGTTAATTATCCAATGATCATCAAACATGCAAAATAAGACAAAATAACATAAGTAACTCCTCTTAATATGAAATATATCATTGAATAACAGTAAATTATGCTATAAAATAGTGATGCAAAATGGACGTATCAACCCCCCAAGCTTAGACCTCGCTTGTCCCCAAGCGAAAGCTGAGCTCAGTAAACTAGAACAAAAGTTTATGTAGTGAAGCGTCGATAATAAAGAATACGGACAAGAAGCATCAGTAATTACTAAACAACACAACTCATTTTAAACAGCAACTACTCTTCATAAAACCTAACTTGAACATGAGTAGTGAAACAACCACAATAAAAGATATACGAAGGAAATTATAGATTAGTAATGGCACACTTCATTCTTGGTCATAGAACAATAAGCAATCAATACTTATCTTTCGAAAGGAGTCTTTATATTAGAGCTTATATTGCAGAACTTCCACACTCAATTATCACATCTTCTTTACAGTCGTTGATAACTTGCAAAGCTATATTCTTAGAGGCAAAAGTCTTTGTGTTAAGACAAGGAAGGATAAAAGACATGATTGACAATATTAATGATATATATGGTTGAATCACAACAACTCAAATGCTTGCTCAAGGAAGAAGGAAATAGGTGTACTGACTCAACATGAAAAGTAAAAGAAAGACCCTTCGCAGAGGGAAGCAGGGATTAAGTCATGTGCTAGAGCTTTTAAGTTTTTGAAATCATATAGAGAACAAAAATTAAGTTTTGAGAGGTGTTTGTTAATTGTCAACGAATGGTAGCGGGTGAAAACAGTATTCTCCCTATCAAACAGACTTTTAAGAGCGGCTCCCATGAAGGACGTTATTTCTACCAGCAAGGCAGATCATCCCTCTTTCTCTTTGGTTTACACACACAGATATTTCACTGTTTGTCAATGCTTACTGATAATTCAGGGCAAAAGTGTGAAGAGAATTAAGCGGTTAAAGTTGTAATTAATTGGGACTGGGCATCCCGTTGCCAGCTCTTTTTGCAAGTTATTGGATAAGCGGATGTATATGCCACTAGTCCAGGTGTAAAGTCAGTTTGACAAGTAGAATAAAGGATAACCACACTACTTCCTCATGAGCTAGTAAACATTGACACAAAAGGGAATAATAACATTTTGAATAATTTAAAGGTAGCACATGAAAAATTTACTTGGAGTGGCAAAGGAATACCACATATAGGTAGTTATGGTGGACACAAATGGCATGGGTTTTGGCTCAAGGATTTGGATGCACGAGAAGCATTCCCTCTCAGTACAGTGTTAAGGCTAGCAAGGTTATGTGGCAAGCATAAAAGTTGGGGGATACACACAAATATATAAGTAATAGAAGCAGCCATGCTATCTTCCCTGTAAGCACAAATGTTTTAACTCAAAGAATACTAATCTTTTTGGCTAGCAAGAAAGAAAGATAAAGGATAATATTTTTGCATGTAATTCCCTCCTTCTACTTAAGTTTTCATGGTATTGTTGCTAATGACTGATACGTCTCCAACGTATCCATAATTTCTGCTGTTCCATGCTTATATTATACCATTTGCTACATGTTTTATATACACTTCGTATCACTTTTATGCATTTTCTGGGACTAACCTATTAACAAGATGCCACAGTGCCAGTTCCCTGTTTTCTGCTGTTTTTGGTTTCAGAAAGTTACTTCTGGAAATATTCTCGGAATTGCACGAAACAAAAGGCCAAGTCCCTATTTTTCCAGCACGTACACGGAGTCCGAAGGAGAGACGAAGGAGAGCCACGAGGTGGCCAAACCACCTGGCGGCGCGGCAGTGGGCCCACCGCGCCGCCTGTGGTTTGGGCCCCTCGGGGGTCCGCCGACATCGCCCCTTCGCCTATTTATTCCCCGAGACGTGAAAACCCTAAAACACCGAGCCTTTCATCCAGAACATATTCGCTGCCGCCGCCGTCGTCAACCCTAACTCGGGGGGTTCTGAAGCTCTTCCCGGCACCCTGCCGGAGAGGGGAATCATCACCGGAGGGCTCTACATCGCCATGCCCGCCTCCGGAGTGATGCGTGAGTAGTTCATCCTTGGACTATGGGTCCATAGCAGTAGCTAGATGGTTGTCTTCTCCACTTGTGCCATCATGTTTAGATCTTGTGAGCTGCCTATCATGATCAAGATCATCTTATTGTAATGCTACATGTTGTGTTTGCTGGGATCTGACTTATATTGATACCTATGTGGAGCTGAATATTATATTATCATGTCTATGTCATTTGTGATCTTGCATGCTCTCCGTTACTTGTTGAAGCCTTGGCCAAGTGAATACTTGTAACTCCAAGAGGGGGTATTTATGCATGATAGTTGGGTTCAACCTCTATTTAACCTGGGATAGTGACAGCAAGTTCTAAGGTTGTAGATGTGTTGTTGCCACTAGGGGTAAAACAGCAATGCTTTATTCAAGGATGAATGTATTGTTTACATTACGCACATTACTTAATGCAATTGTCTGTTGCTTGCAACTTAATACTGGAAGGGGTACGGATGTTAACCGGAAAGTGGACTATTTAGGCATAGATGCATGCTGGATAGCGGTCTATGTACTTTGTCGTAATGCCCAAATGAATCTCATAGTAGACACCACAGCTCACACATGCATGTTATATGCACTTATCAATTGTCCCAGCTGTAATTTGTTTACCCAGCATGTTAGTTATCTTATTGGAGAGACACCACTAGTGAACTGTGGACCCCGGTCCATTCTTTTACATCTGAAATACAATCTACTGCAATCATTGTTCTCTACTGTTTTATGCAAACAAACATCATTTCCATTCGATACGTTTAACCCTTTGTTTTCAGCAAGCCGGTGAGATTGACAACCTCACTGTTAAGTTGGGGCAAAGTAATTTGATTGTGTTGTGCAGGTTCCACGTTGGCACCGGAATCCCTGGTGTTGCGCCGCACTACACTCCTTCACCAACACCTTCGAAGCAAACCTCGTTTTCCTACTGGTTCGATTAAACCTTGGTTTCATACTGAGGGAAAACTTACTGCTGCACTCATCATACCTTCCTCTTGGGGTTCCCAACTGACGTGTGACGTACAAGCATTGTTTCTGGCACTATGCCGGGGAGATATTCCCTCGTCAACTAGAGCCACCAACACGTTTTCTGGCGCCGTTGCCGGGGAAAACCGAATTGCTTCTGCAAGGGGAGTCTCTCACACCCAATCTCTTTACTTTGTTATTTGTCTTGCTTAGTTTATTTTTATTTAGTCTTGTTTGCTCTCTTTATCAAAAACACAAAAAAATTAGTTACTTGTTTAATTCAGTTTGATTTTGTTTTTCAAAATGAGTACTCCTGAGAACACTAAGTTGTGTGACTTCACTAGCACAAACAACAATGATTTCATATGCACTCCTATTGCTCCACCTGCTTCTAAGCAGAATTTTATGAAATTAAACCTGCTCTATTAAATCTTGTTATGAAAGAGCAATTTTCTGGTGTTAGTACTGATGATGCTGCTGCCCATCTTAATAACTTTGTTGAACTTTGTGAAATGCAAAAGTATAAGGATATGGATGGGGATATTATAAAACTGAAACTTTTTCCTTTCTCCTTGAGAGGAAGAGCTAAAGAATGGTTGCTTTCTTTGCCTAGAAATAGTATTGATTCTTGGACAAAATGCAAAGATGCTTTCATAGGGAAATATTATCCTCCTGCTAAGATTATATCCTTGAGAAGTAGCATTATGAATTTTAAACAACTTGATAATGAACATGTTGCTCAAGCTTGGGAAAGAATGAAATCTTTGGTGAAGAATTGTCCCACTCATGGACTGACTACTTGGATGATCATCCAAACCTTTTATGCAGGATTAAATTTTTCCTCAAGGAACTTATTGGATTCAGCCTCTGGAGGAACCTTTATGTCCATCACTTTAGGTGCAGCAACAAAGCTACTTGATGATATGATGATCAACTATTCCGAATGGCACACCGAAAGAGCTCCTCAAGGTAAGAAGGTAAATTCTGTTGAAGAAACCTCCTCTTTGAGTGATAAGATTGATGCTATTATGTCTATGCTTGTGAATGGTAGATCTCATGTTGATCCTAATAATGTTCCTTTAGCTTCATTGGTTGCTCAAGAAGAGCATGTTGATGTAAACTTCATTAAAAACAACAACTTCAACAACAATGCTTATAGGAATAATTTTGGTAGCAACAATTATAAGCCTTATCCTTCAAATGGTTATGGCAATTCTTATGGTAATTCCTACAGCAACAATAGAAGTGTGTCCTCTGATCTTGAAGCTATGCTTAAAGAATTTATTAGCACACAAAAAGCTTTCAATAAAACTGTTGAGGAAAAGTTTGAAAAAATTGATGATCTTGTCTCTAAAGTTGATAGTCTTGCTCATGATGTTGAAATTCTAAAACTGAAAGTTATGCCTAATGAAGTTAAAGATACTAAGTCATTTGCTACAGCAAATGCCATCCAAGTTCGAATTGATAATAATATTAGGATGTTGGCTGAATTGCATGCTAGGTGGGAAAAAGAGGAAGAACTTGAAAAAGAGAATAGTATAGTTAGAGTTTGTACTATCACCACCACTAGTAATGCTAATGTTTCACATGCTAGTAAACCTCCTACTATTGATGGTAATGTTATTGGTGTTGGTAATGTCTCTACTACTTCTGCAAAGCGTTTGAAATTGCCTAAAACTGCTGAAACTTTTTCTGATAAAAGTGCTGAAATTTTTCAAACTATTGGAGACAATGGTTCCACCACCATTGACAATAATGATTTTGATTTTGATGATTGTAACATCTCTGAAGTTATTATGTTCTTGCAAAAATTAGCTAGAAGTCCCAATGCTAGCACTATTAATTTGGCTTTTACAAAGCATATTACAAATGCTCTTTTGCAAGCTAGGGAGGAGAAGTTGAAACTTAAAGCTTCTATTCCTAGGAAATTAGAAGATGGTTGGGAACCCATCATTAAGGTAAAGGTGAATGATTTTTATTGCAATGCCTTGTGTGATCTTGGTGCAAGTGTTTCGGTTTTGCCCAAGAAGCTTTATGATATTCTTGATTTGCCACCTTTGGAACATTGTTATTTGGATGTTTTTCTCGCTGATAATGCTATGAAGAAACCTTTGGGGCGAGTTAATGATGTTTTTATTACAGTAAAAATAACCTTGTCCCCGTTGATTTTATTGTTATGGATATTGAATGCAATGCATCTTGTCCTATTGTTTTGGGAAGACCTTTTCTTCGAACTGTTGGTGCCATCATTGATATGAAAGAAGGTAATATAAGGTACCAATTTCCTCTCAAGAAAGGTATGGAACACTTCCCTAGGAAGAGAATGAAGTTACCTTTTGACTCTATTGTTAGAGCAAGTTATGATGTTGATGCTTCTTCTCTTGACAACACTTGATTTTCACTTTCTGCGCCTAGCTGAAAGGCGTTAAAGAAAAGCGCTTATGGGAGACAACCCATCGTTTTTATTTGCTGTTATTTTTGTTTTCTTTGAGTCAAGGAGTTTTGTTACTTCTGTAGCAACTCCTTTGTATCTTTATTTTATCGCAATGTTGTGCCAAGTAAAGTTCTATATTGAAAGTTGATGCAAGATTTGGATTTCTGCGCAGTGACAGATTTTTAGCTGTCACGGATTTGAGCTTATCTCCCTGTAGAAAATTCAAAAAATTCTGAGAAAAATCACGCATATTCCTGAGATATGTACGCAACTTTCATTATTTTAGGCCAGATCCATCTGAGCAACTTAAGTGCCTCGAAAAAATTCGTCATTCCAGACTGTTCTGTTTTTGACAGATTCTGCCTTTTGTTTTGCATTCGCTCTTTTACTGTGTTTGTGTGGATTTCTTTGCTCCACAAAGCATTGGTGGCTGTAGCTAATGTCCAGAAGCTTTGGGATTGATTGTATCATTACAGAATATGAGAATTTTTGATTATGCACTAACCCTCTAATGAGAACTGTCTTGAGTTTGGTGTGAAGGAAGTTTTCAAGGATCAAGCGAGAAGGGTGATATTATGTGATCAAGAAGAGTGAAAAGCCTAAGCTTGGGGATGCCCCCGTGGTTCATCCCAACCATATTCAGAGAGACTCAAGCGTCTAAGCTTGGGGATGCCCAAGGCATCCCCTTCTTCATCAACAAACTTATCAGGTCATCTCTAGTGAAACTATATTTTAATTCTTTCACATCTTATGCGCTTTACTTGGAGCGTCTGTGTGTTTTTATTTTTGTTTTTGTTTGAATAAATTCGGATCCTAGCAATCCTTGTGTGGGAGAGAGACACGCTCCGCTTTTTCATGTGAATACTCATGTTCTTCACTTATATTTGTTGAGTATTCTTAACTAGCTACTGCAGTGCTTTTAGCTCCTGTTTTTCATGCATCTCTTCGAGCTGTTAGCACTTGTTTATAAATACTCTCTTGCTGCATTATATTATCATTTGGAGAGTTTATGTTTAAATAAATTATTGGTGTTTGTTTGGAAGAAAGAAAATGCTACATGTAGTAGTTGGTATTGGAAAAGACATATGCATTCTTGTAGATCATTGTCTTGTTTTGATTTGATGCTTTGCAATTGTTTTGAGCTCTCAAGTAGATCATGTTTAAGCTCTTGCATCATGTAGTTAAAGCCTAGTAGTGGAGAACTACCGTAGAGCTTGTTGAGACTTGGGATGCATATTTGTTCTCTCTAAGGTCTAGATATTTTCTGGTAAAATGTTTGAGCAACAAGGAAGACAGTGTAGAGTCTTATAATACTTGCAATATGTTTTTATGTGATTCTTGCTGTACCGGTTTATACTTGTGTTTGCTTCAAACAACCTTGCTAGCCTAAACTCTGTACTGAGAGGGAATGCTTCTCGTGCATCCAAAACTTGAGCCAAAACCCATGCCATTTGTGTCCACCATACCTACCTACTATGTGGTATTTCCTGCCATTCCAAGTAAATATTTCATGTGCTACCTTTAAACTATTCAAAACTTTATTACTCCTTATTTGTGTCAATGTTTTATAGCTCATGAGGAAGTATGTGGTGTTTTATCTTTCAATCTTGTCATTTACTTCTGACAGACTTTCACCAATGGACTAGTGGCATATACATCCGCTTATCCAATAATTTGCAAAAAGAGCTGGCAACGGGGTGCCCAGCCCCAATTAATTACAACTTTCATTAATAATTCTCTTCACATGTTTTGCCCTGATTTATCAGTAAGCAACTTAATTTTGCAAATAGACACTCCTCCATGGTATGTGAATGTTGGAAGGCACCCGAGGATTCGGTTAGCCATGGCTTGTGTAAGCAAAAGGTTGGGAGGAGTGTCATCTATAAAGAAACTAAAATACATGTGTAAACAAAAGAGAAGAGGGATGATCTACCTTGCTGGTAGAATAACGTCCTTCATGGGAGCCGCTCTTTGAAAGTCTGGTTGACAAGGGGGTTAGAGTGCCCACTACCATTCGTTGACAACAACAAACACCTCTCAAATACTTATTTTGTGCTCTCTATATGCTTTCGAAAACTTAAAAAGCTCTAGCACATGATTTAATCCCTGCTTCCCTCTGCGAAGGGCCTATCTTTTACTTTATGTTGAGTCAGTTTACCTACTCCTTTCTATCTTAGAAGCAAACACTTGTGTCAACTTTGTGTGCATTGATTCTTACATATTTACTTATTGCACTTGTTATATTGCTTTATGTTGACAACTATCCATGAGATATACATGTTACAAGTTGAAAGCAAATGCTGAAACTTAATCATCCTTTGTGTTGCTTCAATGCCTTTTACTTTGAATCTATTGCTTTATGAGTTACCTCTTATGCAAAACTTTTTGATGCTTGTCTTGAAAGTACTATTCATGAAAAGTTTTTGCTTATATGATTCATTGTTTACTCTTTATCTATTTGTTAGCAAACTATAGATCATTGCTTTGAGTCACTTCATTCATGACATGAGCCTTGCAATATATTGATCAAGATTGTGTGAAAGCATGTCTCCTCAGAAATTATTTGTTGTTATCGTTTTACCTACTCGAGGACGAGTAGAACTAAGCTTGGGGATGCTTGATACGTCTCCAACGTATCCATAATTTCTGCTGTTCCATGCTTATATTATACCATTTGCTACATGTTTTATATACACTTCGTATCACTTTTATGCATTTTCTGGGACTAACCTATTAACAAGATGCCACAGTGCCAGTTCCCTGTTTTCTGCTGTTTTTGGTTTCAGAAAGTTACTTCTGGAAATATTCTCGGAATTGCACGAAACAAAAGGCCAGTCCCTATTTTTCCAGCACGTACACGGAGTCCGAAGGAGAGACGAAGAGAGCCACGAGGTGGCCAAACCACCTGGCGGCGCGGCAGTGGGCCCACCGCGCCGCCTGTGGTTTGGGCCCCTCGGGGGTCCGCCGACATCGCCCCTTCGCCTATTTATTCCCCGAGACGTGAAAACCCTAAAACACCGAGCCTTTCATCCAGAACATATTCGCTGCCGCCGCCGTCGTCAACCCTAACTCGGGGGGTTCTGAAGCTCTTCCCGGCACCCTGCCGGAGAGGGGAATCATCACCGGAGGGCTCTACATCGCCATGCCCGCCTCCGGAGTGATGCGTGAGTAGTTCATCCTTGGACTATGGGTCCATAGCAGTAGCTAGATGGTTGTCTTCTCCACTTGTGCCATCATGTTTAGATCTTGTGAGCTGCCTATCATGATCAAGATCATCTTATTGTAATGCTACATGTTGTGTTTGCTGGGATCTGACTTATATTGATACCTATGTGGAGCTGAATATTATATTATCATGTCTATGTCATTTGTGATCTTGCATGCTCTCCGTTACTTGTTGAAGCCTTGGCCAAGTGAATACTTGTAACTCCAAGAGGGGGTATTTATGCATGATAGTTGGGTTCAACCTCTATTTAACCTGGGATAGTGACAGCAAGTTCTAAGGTTGTAGATGTGTTGTTGCCACTAGGGGTAAAACAGCAATGCTTTATTCAAGGATGAATGTATTGTTTACATTACGCACATTACTTAATGCAATTGTCTGTTGCTTGCAACTTAATACTGGAAGGGGTACGGATGTTAACCGGAAAGTGGACTATTTAGGCATAGATGCATGCTGGATAGCGGTCTATGTACTTTGTCGTAATGCCCAAATGAATCTCATAGTAGACACCACAGCTCACACATGCATGTTATATGCACTTATCAATTGTCAATTGCCCAGCTGTAATTTGTTTACCCAGCATGTTAGTTATCTTATTGGAGAGACACCACTAGTGAACTGTGGACCCCGGTCCATTCTTTTACATCTGAAATACAATCTACTGCAATCATTGTTCTCTACTGTTTTATGCAAACAAACATCATTTCCATTCGATACGTTTAACCCTTTGTTTTCAGCAAGCCGGTGAGATTGACAACCTCACTGTTAAGTTGGGGCAAAGTAATTTGATTGTGTTGTGCAGGTTCCACGTTGGCACCGGAATCCCTGGTGTTGCGCCGCACTACACTCCTTCACCAACACCTTCGAAGCAAACCTCGTTTTCCTACTGGTTCGATTAAACCTTGGTTTCATACTGAGGGAAAACTTACTGCTGCACTCATCATACCTTCCTCTTGGGGTTCCCAACTGACGTGTGACGTACAAGCATTGTTTCTGGCACTACTGCCGGGGAGATATTCCCTCGTCAACCTAGAGCCACCAATGACCAATACTAAGTTTGCCACGACTAATATAATTTACTTGATGTACCCAAAAGTGGCGTCAATACCAATGGCAAGATCAGCACATAAAGAAGATTGCAGACTAAAATAAAATGTACCGAAAGTAAAGGTGGAACTTCTCATTAATATTCTGAACAAAGACACACTCAAACCAACGGATACATGGATAACTAAAGGATTGACACTCCACATCGCAAACCATCTTATAAGATAACTTCTCTACTCATGATATGACCACGAAATTATAAAAACGAAAGGATAAAGATGATACTGGGCACTCCCCCAAGCTTGGAACAAGCCAAGGGAGTGCCATTACCCCTTGACGATTTAGGCTTGATCTCTTGGTGGCGATTCCCTAATGAGCTTCTCGACCAAATCCTTCAATTCATCTATCTTGTATGTGAGGATGCGGATCATCTCCGTATTGTGTTCGATGCGGTTCATGAACTGGTCAGAAGGTGAATCCCAGCTCTTGGAATTGTTTCCCCACTTCTCACTGGACTTAGGGCTTTCTTTTCCTGCATTGTTAGATCGATCTATATCCCAACAAGTAGGCAACTCCATCTCCGGAACTCTCTCAAATTGATACTTATGGATGAGGGTATGAAAGGGTTACTGGAGTTTGAGGCGAGTGTCTTGGGTGCAAAGGCATGACGCGATGCCTCACCACCCATGTTCAGTTCTTCACAGGATTGAAAGGGTTGGCAGTCACCCCGATGCTTGCAATAGTAGCGCGAGGACATGGAGTTGAGTCTTCCTCTACTTCATCATCGGTTTCGCTCTTGACCTCCTCCTCGATCCTCTGGTCCATGATGTCCTCCACGCCTCCTTGCTCTCGTTGTCGTTGGAGAAGACCATGGCGCTCTAAATCCGGAAATAGTTCCTGGCAGAAAACAGCTCGAAACAAAACTCGACGAAAACACGATATACAGACCTCGGGAGATCCGGGTGATTAAATAGCAAAAAGTTTTACGACAAAAGGAAGGTACAGGACGAAACGGGGTCGGAGACGGGCTCCGAGGAGCCCACACGCCCCACGGCGCGGCCAGGGTGGGGCCCGCGCCCAGGGGTGGTGTGGTGCCCTCGGGCACCGTTTCCTACCCTTTTCCGACTCATAATTTTCCATATTATGTAAAAACAACAAATATTTAAGTTGGAAAGTAAATCGCGAACTTTTTCTTACCGAAACTGTTACCTATTCCAAATCAGCTTTTGCAGTTGTCTGAATTTGACTTTTTATAAAATCCTCTGGAGTTACCACTTTGATAAAATCAACATCTTCATTATAAGAATCTCCAGAAATGTAATGCTTGAGTCTTTGACCATTAACCACTTGTGGTCTGTCCCCATCTAGTGAATTGATTTTAATCGCACCTGAGCGATAGACCTCCTCGATGATATAAGGTCCTTCCCATTTTGAAAGTAATTTTCCTGCAAAAAATCTGAGACGAGACCTATACAATAAAACTTTTTCACCTACGTTAAATTCTCTCTTAAGAATTCTTCTATCATGCCATTGCTTAACTTTCTCTTTAAAGAGCCTAGCATTTTCATAAGCTGCATTTCTCCATTCATCTAAAGAATTCAAATTAAGCAATCTCTTTTTACCGGCAAGTTTAAAGTCTCTATTAAGTTCTTTCACCGCCCAATAGGCTTTATGTTCTAATTCTAAGGCAAATGACAAGCTTTTCCATAAACCATTTTGTAAGGAGACATTCCCATAGGATTTTTATAAGCAGTTCTATAAGCCCACAAAGCATCGTTAAGCTTTTTAGACCAATTTTTTCTAGATTTATTAACAGTCTTTTGCAAAATAGACTTAATCTCTCTATTTGACAATTCTACTTGACCACTTGTTTGGGATGATATGGTGAAGCAATTCTATGATTAACATCATACTTAGCTAGAGTTTTTCTAAAAGCACCATGAATAAAATGAGAACCACCATCAGTCATGAGATATCTAGGCACACCAAACCTAGGGAAGATAATATCTTTAAGCATTTTTAATGATGTCTCACCATCAGCACTAGAAGTTGGTATAGCTTCTACCCATTTAGTAACATAATCAACAGCAACAAGTATATGAGTATAACCATTTGAGGAGGAAAAGGACCCATAAAGTCAAATCCCCAACAGTCGAAAGGTTCAATAACAAGAGAATAATTCATAGGCATTTCATTACGTCTACTAATGTTACCTACTCTTTGACATTCATCACATGATAAAACAAATTTTCTAGCATCTCTAAAAAGGGTAGGCCAATAAAAACCTGATTGTAGAACCTTTTGCGCAGTTCTATCTCCAGCGTGATGTCCTCCATAAGCACTTCCATGGCATTTGCTCAATATTCTTTCTGTTCATACTCAGGAACACATCTTCGCATAATGCCATCTACTCCTTCTTTATACAAATGTGGGTCATCCCAAAAATAATGCCTCAAATCATAAAAGAACTTTCTTCTTTGCTGAGCTGTAAAGGTCGGAGGCAAATACTTGGCAACAATAAAATTAGCATAATCAGCATACCAAGGACTTTCGCGTGAGCTTACCTTTATCGCAGCCAATTGTTCATTTGGAAAACTATCATTAACAGGTATAGGATCATCTGAAATGTTTTCTAATCTAGACAAATTATCAGCAACAGGATTTTCAGCACCTTTCCTATCTACAATATGTAAATCAAATTCTTGCAGTAAAGTACCCATCTTATGAGCCTAGGCTTAGCATCTTTCTTTTCCATAAGGTATCTAATAGCAGCATGATCAGTGTGAATAGTAACTTTTGAATCAACAATATAAGGTCTAAATTTATCACAAGCAAAAACAACTGCTAAAAATTCCTTTTCAGTAGTAGCATAATTCTTTTGAGCGGCATCAAGTGTTTTACTAGCATAATGAATAACATTTAACTTCTTGTCTACCCGCTGTCCAAGAACAGCTCCTACAGCAAAATCACTAGCATCACACATTATTTCAAAAGGTAAAGTCCAATCAGGAGGTTGAACAACAGGAGCTGTGATTAAAGCTTTTTTAGAGTTTCAAAAGCTTCCTTGCAATCATCATCAAAAACAAAAGGTACATCTTTTTGAAGAAGATTAGTGAGGGGTTTTGAAATTTTAGAGAAATCTTTAATAAACCTCCTATAAAAACCGGCATGACCGAGAATACTACGGATACCTTTCACATCCCTTGGACAGGGCATTTTCTCGATTGCTTCAACTTTAGCTCTGTCCACTTCAATACCTCTTTCAGAAATTTTGTGCCCTAGGACAATTCCTTCATTAACCATGAAATGACATTTCTCCCAATTAAGAACAAGATTTGTCTCCTCACATCTCTGCAAAACTTTATCAAGATTGTGCAAGCAATTATCAAAGGAAGTTCCGTAGACGGAAAAATCGTCCATGAATACTTCCACAATTTCTTCACAAAAACCATGAAAAATAGCAGACATGCATCTTTGGAACGTAGCAGGAGCATTACACAAACCAAAAGGCATACGTCTATAAGCATAAGTTCCATAAGGACAAGTAAAAGTAGTTTTCTCTTGATCTTGTGCTTTAACAGCAATTTGTGAGAATCCAGAATAACCATCAAGGAAACAAAAATGGTTTTCTTAGACAACCTTTCTAACATTTGATCAATAAAAGGCAAAGGATAATGATCTTTCTTAGTTACTTTATTGACCTTTCTAAAATCAATGCACATCCTATATCCCAACTACTACTCTTTGAGGAATAAGTTCATCATTTTCATTTGGTACAACAGTAACTCCTCCTTTCTTAGGGACACAATGCACAGGACTTACCCATCTACTATCAGCAATAGGATAAATTATACCAGCATCAAGAAGTTTTAATACCTCATTTCTTACCACTTCTTTCATCTTAGGGATCAAGCGACGCTGATGCTCAACAACAGGTTTTGCATCGGGTTCAATGTTGATGGCATGTTGACATATAGTAGGAGAAATCCCCTTTAAATCATCCAAAGTGTATCCCATAGCTCCTCGATGTTTCTTTAGTACTTCTAATAGCCTTGCTTCTTCATTACCTGAAAGTTTAGAACTAATAATAACAGGATATACTTTCCTTTCATCAAGATAAACATACTTAAGATTATCAGGTAAAGGTTTTAAATCGAAGACAGGATCTTCCACAGGCAAATTATGCTTAAGTATTGGTGGTTGACGAAGAAAGGCATTGTCAATCTCATTCCTCTCCTCCATAAATACTTCACTTTCGTGTTCCTCCATGAATTGCTGCAAGGCATTGTTAGGAGCAACAGCAATAGAAGCAAGTTGTTCAACTTGAAAATTCTCATTAGGTAATTCAGTTTCATAAAGTTGTTTACCAAACTTAGAGAAATTAAACTCATAAGATTCTCCATTAAATTTAGTGTAAATTTTCTCTTTCTTACAATCTATAATAGCACCACATGTATTCAAGAAAGGCCTACCAAAAATAATGGGACACGCTTTACTAGCAACAGAACCAAGTACTAGAAAATCAGCAGGGTATTTAGTCTTACACATCTCTCTCACAATACCAATTGGAGAGATAGTTTCTCTATTAGCAAGCTGAATAACCACATCAATCTCCTCAAGTTCGCAAGGACCAATTTCATGCATAATTTCTTTATAAAGATCAAAAGGAATAGCACTAGAACTTGCACCAATATCACATAAACCATAATAGCAATGTTCTCCTATTTTGACTGAAAGCACAGGAACACTTGTTTTCCTAGCTCTACTGGGATGTGAAACAATATTAGAGGCATCTTCACAAAAGATAATATGTCCTCCTTCTACATTTTCAGTTACCAAATCCTTTACTATTGCTATTGTGGGTTCAACCGCTATTTGTTCAGCAGGTTCTAAAGCTTTCTTTGCACTTTTATTAACCACACTAGCTATGATAGAATGTTCCCTAATTTTAACAGGAAAAGGTGGTTTCTCAATATAAGGTTCTGGCAAGATACGATCAACTGTATGAACTTCAATGTTTTTAATATTGGCAGAATTAGTATTATCTTTGTAAGGCAAATGATACTTATTGCAACTTTCTTTAGGAACATCAAGATAAGAGGCAAAAGCCTTGTAACAGTTTGCAATAACTTGAGAATCAAGACCATACATATCATAGAGATTACGAAAATTATCAGTATTCATAAAAGTTTTAATGCATTCGTAATCATACTTTATACCTGATTCTCTACCTTTGTCGTTCTCCCATCCTTCAGTATTTTCCTCAATCCGATCAAGAAGGTCCCATTTAACTTCCTCTTTATTACGCGTAAATGATCCAGCACAAGAGGTATCCAATAGAGTTTTATCTTGAAGAGAAAGCCTTGCATAGAAGTTATCAATAAACATTACCAGGAAGCTCATGAATGGGGCATTTGAGCATTAATGATTTCAATCTCCCCCACGCTTGGGCAATACTTTCTCCATCATGAGGCCAAAAATTATATATATGATTCCGATCTTGATGAATTTCACTAGGAGGATAAAATTTAGAATAAAAGAGAGGCACAATCTCCTCCCAGCCAATAGAACGCCCATTTTCAGCATCCTATACCATTTTGCAGCTTTACCAGTCAACGATATAGAAAACAATTTCTTCTTGACCTCTTCCATTGAAATACCTGCACACTTGAACAACTCGCATAATTCATGAATAAATAGCAAATGATCCCCAGGAGGGACAGTTCCATCTCCTGCATAGCGGTTATTCGTAACTCGTTCAACAATTTTCATAGGTATTTTAAATGGAATTACTTGATCAGGTGGTTCCTCTTCTACTACCGTAGCAGTGGTAGTAGTATTTCCAAACAGGGATTCAAATGGAGATCTCTCCATGATAAAATAAAGTAGCAAGCAGAAATAAAAATAGCACCTACAGTAAAAGTTTCCCTTACCAATTCCACTCACCAATAGCGCTTCACTCCCCGGCAACGGCGCCAGAAAATAGTCTTGATGACCCACAAGTATAGGGGGTGTATCGTAGTACTTTCGATAAATAAGAGTGTCGAACCCAACGAGGAGCAGAAGGTGCTGACAAGGAGTTTCGGTAAAGGTTTCACTGTAAATGCTAGCAGACAAGTTTTTAGGGGTTTTTGATATAGCAGGTAAATAAAATGCGAGTAAGTAAAAGACAGTAATAATAATTGCAGCGAGTGGCCCAATCCTTTTTAGAGCAAAGGACAAGCCGGTTGGTTTACTTATGATGACAAAATGTTCTTGAGGACACACGGGATTCTAGTCAAGTGCTTTCGCTTCACATAGTTGATTAATCTTCATTGTTTTGATAAGTGTTGTGTGGGTGAACCTATGCTAATGCACCGCCCTTACTTGGACTAATACATACTTGTGATTATACCTCTTGCAAGCATCCGCAGTTACAAGAAAGTAATTAAGATAAATCTAACCACAGCCTTAAACTCTGAGATCCTACGCTCCCTTGTGCACCGGTATACTAACGGGGGTTTAGGTTTCTGTCACTCCGGCAACCCCACAATTAGCAACCAAATACACAATGCATTCCTCTAGGCCCATAAAGGTGAAGTGTCATGTAGTCGACGTTCACACGACACCACTAGAAGAATAGCACCACAACTTAAATATCAAACCATTAAATATTACTCAACATAATTCCACTACTAACAGCGTGACTTCTCCCATGTCCTCAAGAACTAATCGAACTACTCACGAGACATCATATGGATCATGATCAGAGGTGATATAATGATGGATAACGATCTGAACATATACTTTAATTCACCGATAAAACTCAATAGCATCAACCACAAGGAGTAATTAACACCGGGAGAGTTTCCCCTATGAACTAAACAAAGTATAGCCCTAGATGTTACAGCGGAACGAGATGGTGCAGCGGTGATGGTGGTGATGGCGGTGGAGATGATGATGATGATCCCGATGAAGTCCAGCGCGATGACGATGAGGATGGCGATGATCTCCCCCTCCGGGAAGGAATTTCCCCGGCAGATTTCTCCCTGCCGGAGAGCTTTTCTCTCTCTGTTGTTTCCGCCTCGTGGAGGCGGCGGAATATTTTCTCACGGACTCCCGTGTCTTAGGGTTTCTGGGGGATGAAGTACGCGAAGGGGGAGCGCCTGAGGTGGGCCAGGGGCACCACACCTGGCTAGGGCGCGGCCAAGGTGGGCCCCGCGCCCAGGGGTGGTGTGGGCCCCTCCTGGCCCATCTCAGCCTCCCCTTTTGGCTTAGTCCATCTTCTGATAAAATAGGAACATCTGTCTTCTCGGAAATATTTTTAGTGCTCCAGAAATATAGTGCCTTGACGTTGCTTTTTCCAGCTGAAATCTGACTCCGGCAGTTAATTATCCAATGATCATCAAACATGCAAAATAAGACAAAATAACATAAGTAACTCCTCTTAATATGAAATATATCATTGAATAACAGTAAATTATGCTATAAAATAGTGATGCAAAATGGACGTATCAAGTACCATGCATTTCGATATCAGGCACAAATAAAGGATTATCATAAGATTCATCAAAATAGCATGGATTATCATAAATAACAGTAGAATAATTATTCTCACAAGTTTTACTCATAGGGAATATTTCAAGAGAATCCACAGGAACATGAAATTCATCCTCCTTTGGCAAGCATGGAGGGTGATCAAATAATGTAAGAGTTAAAGAGTTACTCTCATTAGAAGGTAGGCATGGGTAGCTAATCCATTCTTCCTCCTTTTGTTCATCACTCTCCTCCTCTTTTTCATCCAATGAGCTTTCAGCTTCAGCAATTTCTTCTACCACAGGTTCCTGCAAATTGTGAGTACATTCTTGTGCATTAATGAGCTTTCAGCTTCAGCTTCATCCAATGAGCTTTCAGCTTCAGCAATTTCTTCTACCACAGGTTCCTGCAAAAAAAAAACTAATTTGTTGGAAATTCAAACCTCACACAATTTTTTATGAAATTTTTCAAAGGATCAATCCAACGCTATCCAATATTTCTAGCATTTCAAAATCCAGTTTTAGATTGAAAAGGAGATTTTTAATGCGGTGTAAGCAAAAACACTAACTGAAAGTCGCAATAAAATGACCTTTGTCATATCAAATAATAGTGGCAACTACACTGGATCCCTATTCCCTAATCGCCATGGTAAGCAACATCAAAGTTAACTTATCTTGCTTCCAATTTAGTCAACTTTGCATTGCCTCAGTTTGTTCGCTTTTAATTCTTGTCATAAATTTATTTTGTGTCTTCAAACTTTAATTGCCCCCAAATATGTATTTTGATTGAGTCTCTAATTTGTTATATTTGATGCACTTCAATAAGACATTGTAGTAATACAATAACGTGTCACACCCATGTTACCTCACACAACATAAAACAAAATATTTAAATATGGAAATAATTAGAAATTAAGGCAGCTCCACCATACCCAGATTAAATGATCTTAGTTTTAATTAGCATAAAATAGTATATACGGGAAATCTTAATCTTAATTAGCACAAAATAGTATACGGGTAAAATTTAAGAAATTATCTTTTTTCAACTATTAATCCTTCATATAGAATATATAGATCGGATCGGTGACACCAGGCGAGATGAGAAAACCCTTTTACGAGGTTGCGGCGGTGCACCTAGGAAAACTGAGGACCAATGCGGCAAAACCTCATAATCGAAAAAAATACAATCACGAGGAAACTGAAGACCGACACGGCGAATTAGTCCCGATCAAAAATAATTCGGTGGTATGTTCGATCACGTTACCCTTAGCTGATAGCTGTTGGGTCTGTGAAACATAATATTACGAACGTTATAAATTTTTTGTTACCCGTTGCAACGCACGGGTATTTAGCTATTTGATTTAATATGACAACCGTAACAACGCACGGGTTTTGTGCTAGTTAATAATTAAATTAAACAAGTCTTAAGCGGGGTATGCATGCTGCGACCCGGCAGGTGGCATGCGCATGAGTGTGGTTTGATGTGGGAGTAGGTACTCCTAGGGGTATAGAACCATTTTCCTATATATATATATATAGGGTGGGACTATTCTACAACCCCTTTAAGAGATTGTAGAATACCTATTCTACAACTCCCCACTAAAAAGACCTTCTAAACCTCGAACCAGACCGAACCAAGGCACCTTCTTATCTCGACCCCCTCGTGAACCTCCCGATACCTCACCTCCTGAACCGGACAAAAACCACCGAGGCCATAGCCATGGTGCTCGGCCCCTCTCCACCTCCTCCGGCGCCAGAGCTCCGCCCCCGGCTCCAGCACCTCCGGCGTGAGGGCCCCTCCCCTCGCTCCACCTCCTCTGCCGCGAGCGTCCCTCCCCGGCTCCTTCCTCGGCCGCGAGTGCCCCTCCCCAGCGACCTCCGCCGCCAACCTCCTTCCCCATCGGCGGGAGCCGCGTTGCCTCGACCTCCTTCCCCACCGGCGTCAAGCCGTGCCCCCTAAGCTCCTTCCCCACCGGCGCCCGGTGCAGCGCCCAAACCTCCTTCCCCACCGGCGCCTGCAACCACCTCCTCACGCCCCCATGGCAGGCCACCCCGCACCCCAGCCGCCGACGACCTACCCACACCAGCCCCGCCACGCACCGAACGCGTCGCCCCCGACTCCATCTCCTCAGATACCAGCCCCCATCGCGCCAAGATCCGCTCTGTCGCCGCCCGACTAGAAGGCTGCTGCCGGCTGTGCGCCTGAACTCCCGCACGGCCCCAAAGCTCCTCATCCGAGCGTCGCACCGTCGGGAGACATCCCCGACGCACCCGGCTCCCTGACCAGGCGACCGTCTCTGCAGGCTGACCGCCGGAAGTTGCAACGCGCATCCCGCGAAGTTCATCGTGCGGACATCGGGAGTCCACCTTGCACGGTACCTGGCCTGTCTGGGATGCCGCCGTGTGCTGCTCTGGACACCGCTGAGCGGCCATTCCTCTCCACTTCAGTAGATGCAGTTCTTATTCCTATGCTAGGAAGTTAACTTCTTCACTTCCTTACATTCCTCCCCTCCGGCTGGACTCCTGTCTAGCACGCCCCACCGGTGCGATGGCCCCTGCCTTGGCCACCGGCGTGGACACACTCCCATCTCCACCCGCGCGTCGCTCCTTCCCACCCCCTGCTCGACCTCCCTCCCTCCTAGATCTGCTCCAGGTTCCCCTCTTTTTGTTTGTTTTTTCAGTTCTGAATCTAGGCAGCACAGCAGCCCCTGCTCAGCTGGTAGTCCACCAGCCCTACATGTTTGATAGTGTGGTGGTAGTTCGACCCACCACAAAAAATGAATGAAATTTTTTGGAGTTGCACTAAGGGAGTTTGCATTATATATAAAAGGTAGTTATGTGAAGTTAACAGTAGAAGTTGTGTGAAGTTCACAGTAACAGTTGTATGAAGTTTAATGATATCAGGAGTTTCGATTGCACACATCACACCAAAAAAAATAGATTGAAGTTAACAGTAACACTTATATGAAGTTAACAGTGAAAGTTCTATGAAGTTCAAAAATATCAGTAGTTTCAACTTACACATACCTGAGAATATATGAGGATAAAATCATGTAGAGATTGAAGTTAACAGTATAAATTATGTGAAGTCCACAGCAACAGCTGTATGAAGTTCAAAAAAATTCAGTAGTTTTAAATTACACACTGACATGAGAAAAAAAAAGAGGATCACATCATTCATTGATTGAAGTTAACAGTAGCAGTTATGTGAAGTTCACAGTAATAGTTGTATGAAGTTTAAAAGATATCAGGAGTTTCGATTGCACACATCACACCAAAAAATATAGACTGAAGTTAACAGTAACAGTTATATGAAGTTAACAGTAAAATTTCTATGAAGTTCAAAAATATCATTTGGTTCTCTCACCTGGGGGGTTAACGAGGTAGTGTGACAAGATCCCGGAAGTTAGCTGTAGGTTTTGTAAGAAGAGCTATGATTTAATGAATCTGTGAAATTAAAAGTACACCGTGACATGGAAAGTCTGCATCAAAGAGACGTTAAGAAAAAAATGAAGTTATTTCGGTAAGTGCGTGTGTGTGTGGGCCGAGGCAGCTATCCAGTGCTAAACTTGCTTGAAGTTCACTTATAAACTACCCCAGGTTACGTTCAACTGCTGTGGAGGCATCCATTTATGAAAAAAAACGTCATGGGCGAAGTTAACATATGTGGCAGGCGAAGTTCAGAAAAAAATTATGGTCAGCCAAACAGTTCATTTGTAAAATTTCTGTGAAGTTCACTTACGTGACGGGCGAAGTTAACCTATATACTAGTAAAAGATCCAATGTAATAAAAGAAAAAAAAGCAGTTCACATACTAGTTTATCAAGTGATCTTTTTTATGCGGTGAACTTAAAAAAATTATCAAGTGAACTTTCCTTTAACCTTTATGAACCTTCCAGTAGAAAAGCTGTTCACATACTAGTTCAGATCCAATATAAGAAAAAGAAAAGAATTAGTCCAGGCAGTGTAAAAAAAATTCATCAAGTGAACCATTTAAAAATTCATCAGTGAACCTTCATTTTAAGCTTTATGAACCTTCTAGTAAAAAAACCAGTTCACATACCAGCTCAGATCCAATGTAAGAATAACAGAAGAAAAAATAGTTCGGATTGGGGATTCCATGAGTGGATGAAGTGATCTGTAAAAAATAGTCGTGGACTTCAAAAATTTATCAAGTGAACTTTCATTTAACCTTCATAAAATACCCACAAATACGTGATGCGCATGTTGTCGAAGGGAGAAGCGCTAGTTCAGCCATAGTAGTAGCAGTTCTGAACCGAAAAAGTGTGACTTCTCATGTGAGAAAATGACACTGCTCAATGCCTACCAGCAATACATCAAAGAGCATGTAGAAATACAATTAAATAAAACAACGTTGGAAGTACTTGGGTAGTGCATGTCGAATCACCACCGCGCGCGGTATTCCCAATAGCTCTGCTCGAATCATAAAAATGTACTGCTAAGAATCATTTTGCATGTCCAAGCACAATTTTGGACACAAATAAGTGTAGTTTCAAATTTTCACGTGTGCAAACTGAAGTTGCTAAGAACAAATTGTACAAACTGAGTGTGACTTTCCACCGGCAAACAAATCGAATAGCTAAACAACAACAAGATTAATAAAATGAAAAATACAAAGCGGAGGGGCAGCAGCTAGCTAGATAGCAAACAGATCGAACGAGCAGCAGCTAGCAAACAAATAGGAGTCCAACAAATCGAACACGGAGCAGCATCAGCTAGCTAGCTGCAAACAGATCGAAAAGGCGGATGCGGCCAACCGCGCGACCAGGCGGCGACGGGAGCTAGCAGCTTGAGCAACTGGGGAGGAGCCAGGGACGCGCGACGGCTGCAGGTCACGAGCCCACAAATCGAGCCCGACGGCTGCAGGTCGCGAGCGAGACGGCTGGGGGTCGCGAGCAGATGCGGATGAGCAGGGACACGCGCCATGGGGGAGAAGGACTGCCGCACCAAGAAGGAGCAGGGGCATCGCGCCGGGGATGAGCAGGGCCGCTGCGCCGCGGGGAAGCAGGGCCGCCGCACCGCGCCATGGAGGAGCAAGGTCACCGAGTGCTGGAGCAGGGCGTCCGGCAGCGGGGGTCGGGCGAGCAAGGAGGCCGGGGGGCACTCGCGCTGGGTGGTGCTACAGGCGAGCCGTGGCCGCCGGTGGGGATGGAAGAGCGCCGCGGTCACTGGTGCGGGAGGAAGGTGATCTTCTCGGGAGGTAATCGCCGTTTCCGACGCCGGCTCCCTCGCGTCGGCCGCCGCCGCCGCTCGCTTGCCGGCGCCGGCCAGGTAGGAGGTGGTGGGGATTGAGCACGAGCCTCGTGTGACGGAGATGGAAGGTGGGCCTTCTTAATGGTTGGGACGGGGGCGTGGGTCGGATCCTAAAACAAGAATAGTTTCCGTTTAAGCTAAATAGAAACTCTTAAGAGTAGGTTTATGTTTAGTCCTGCCCTATATATATATATATATATATATATAGGAAAATGGTTCTGTACTCCTGGGCGTACATACTCTCACGTTCAATATACCACATAGGTGAATCATATATACCTCTTTATTATTTTTAATATACTTCATTATTTAATAATAGATACCCCAAAGTGAGTTACATGAAATTTTTCATTTGAATCTATATATTTTATATTATTTGCACATATACTGCTTTTTGTACGAAATAAAGGTATATGAAAAAATTGAGGACTATGGTGATAATTTTTTTTCATACTTTTTGTATTGAGGTATCTTATAATAATTAATGAGGTATATAAAAAAATATAAAGAGGTATAATACCCTCGTATGTGAGGTATATTGAGTATGGGAGTATGTACACCCAGGAGATATATATATATATATACCCCTGCTATTCTAGAATCCCTTCTACAATAACTATTCTGGACAACTTTATGAACCTTCGAGTTAATAATAGGTGAACTTCCGGATGGAACACTTAGATTCGGTGAGTTTTTCCATCGTGGTTTTCAAACCGTTTGTCGGATTGAAGCAAATGATACGGCGTTAGAAAGGTATGGAAAATGCGCACCTTTTTCACTTCTACAAGATTTTGAAATTAGTTACGGTTTTAAAATAATTTTAAATATACGAAACACTGTTTTTCACGTGCTTTCCTCGTTTTCGTACTGTTTTGGACGCCATTTTCAAACCGTTTGTCGGATTGAATCAAATGATACGCCGTTGGAAAGATACGAAAAATTCGCACCTTTTTCACTTCTACAAGATTTTGAAATTAGTTACGGTTGTAAAGTAATTTTAAATATACGAAACACTGATTTTCACGTATTTTCTTCGTTTTCGTACTGTTTTGGACGCCATTTTCAAACCGTTTGTCGGATTGAAGCAAATGATACGCCGTTGGAAAGATATGGAAAAACCGCATCTTGACTATCTCAGGTCAATTTTCGTAATTCATCACGGAATAAGAGCAGTTTGAAAAATTAACAATTCTGTTTCTGAATGTTTAAGTCCAGCGGACAGTATTTTTAAAATTACTTTCAAACCGCTTATTGAAACGTAATAAATGATATTGCGTTGGAAAGATGTTGACTATACGCAACTTTTTCAAATAGAAATTGTTTGCAAATTCTTTATGGTTTTTGATTAATTTTAAAAATACAAAAAATAGTGAAACGAGATAACATGGGAACGATTCAAAATTGACTCGATTTGTGGTGCTCGGACTGGGCGAGTCAGCATGGGAGAGTGAAATTACACTCATATACTCGACAATTGAATGCGGCGGCGGTTGATTTGGACAAACGGAAATCATAATGATAATTTTAACGCGTAAGAATCCAGTCTTCGAAAAACAGAGTATATGAACTCCCTAGAATATGTGTAGTGAACCTCTGTTTTATGCCTAAGTGAACTTCCGGTAACACTGCTCGTAATTTTTTATATTTTTTTCTAAAAAGTGAATGCCTGCCGTGTGAACTTCCAATTAAATACGAGGTGAACTTCTCATATCGCCGTATAATATAGAATGAAATTTTGCAGTGTTAACTTCCGATTTAATATGAGGTGAATTTCCGTGATTTGATACAGTGAAACTCTGTTTTTGTTATTTTTTTTCTAAAAAGCAAACTCCATGGTGAGAACTCTCGTTAAATACGATGTGAACTTCACATATCGTCGTATAATATGAAATGAATTTTTTGCAATGCTAACTTCCGTTTTAATATGAGTTGAACTTCCGCGATTTGGTACTATGAACCTCTGTTTTTTGTTATTTTTTTTTAAAAGCGAACTCCGCGATGTGAACTCCCGTTAAATACGATGAACTTCACATATATATGAAATAAACGTTTGCAGTGTTAACTTCAATATGAGGTGAACTTTCGTAATTGAGACAGTGAACCTCTTTTTTAGAAAAACATGATCCTTTTTTTACTCAAGAATAAATTTTATTTTTATTGTTAGGAAAAAAGTGAACCTCTTTTTAGAAAAACATGATCCTTTATATTTCTTTGGACCTCCAAACAACGATCTGAACCTCCTTACCAGCAGCAAAAGCAGCAGCCACTAAAAGTAGCCTAATTCATTTACAGATCCAAAGAAATATAAATATTATATTAACAGGGGTAGACTCGAGGTGGCCTAATTCATTTCTTTAGCCCAAAAGAAACAAGCATCGTATACTGTGCCATGTGAGAATACGGTGGTCACTTCTCAGCCACAAGCTTCTTACGTTTTCTTATCCACTCATCGTCACATATATCCACTCACGTTTCTCCTCCATCGTGAGAAGATGCGATGTAGTGGCCCGCAACGAGGACTTGCTCTATTCATTCGGCAGTCTACCAGGGAGTATTTTCGTGGTCCACTCGATAACCGGCGGCAGCGGCGGAGGTTCGGCGCACTGCCATTTGAAGGTTCACAGACACCAGCACGTGCTCCCCCGCCCTGTTTCTTGATGAGTACAGCTCGCCGTTGACCATGTGCGAGTTCGGCCGGCGCCTGCGGGAATCCGCAACTCGCTGTGATGGGGAACGAGCAGGCATGCGCGCTCTGATTCCAGCAGAATCACGCGGGGGCTTCACCCAGATTGAACAAGGGATGCAGGCGAGGTCGGGGGTGGGCGCAGCAGCAGTGACGAGTCGTCGGGACGCGCGCGGGGCAACACGCCCGAGGAGGGCGCGGCAGGAGGACCATCGGCGGCGCACACATGGCTGTGAAGCACAGGAGCAGGGCAGCACACTAGAGTGGGGGCGGCACAAGCACCGGAGAAGTCGGGCGTGGCTCGCCGGCGGGGACGGGGGCGGCGCGCCGGCGTTGACGAGGGCGGGTGGTGCGGCAGTGCGAGACTGCGGGGTAGGTAGTTGGAAGACTTTCGGACGGGTCGGCTCGGGATAAGAAACCCCGTTGGTTTCCAAAAGTTGTCTAGAATAACTATTCTAGAAACACTATAGGGGTTGTCTAGAATAGTCCTGTCCTATATATATATATAGGTAAATTAACAGATGCTCCCTGGTGCCCGGGCACCAAGATGGAATATGAAAAGTTTGGTGTATGTAGACAACCCGTATACCTCGGGTATGCACATGTTGGGTATATGTGAGGTACACATACCCTTGGGTATGCATATTCAATGTATCTACATGGTATATATACCCAAAACTTTTCGTATTCCACCCTGGTGCCCATGCTCCATGGTGCCCCATCTGAGCTTCCTATATATATATATATATATATATATTCCAGCTATTCAAGAACCAGTTTCTGAATAACTATTCAGAGCACCTTTTCTGAACTTCCGTGTCTATACTATGTTAACTTCTGGACGGAACTCACAGATTTTCTGTTTTGCGGACAGTATATTCAACGTCATTTTCTAACCGATTATCCGAATGACGCATGCGATATACCGTTGGAAAGGTATGGAAATTGCGCACCTTTTTTCGTCTTGACAGGTTTTCCAAATTCGTTACGGTTTTAAAACAATTGTAAAAATAGTACATTCAGTTTTCACGAATTTCTCCGTTTTTGTACTGTTTTTTGGCCGCCAATTTTAGACCCCTCGTCGGATTGATGCAAATGATACGCCGTTGGAAAGGTATGAAAAATGCGCATCCTTTTCGTCTTGACGGGTCTTTCAAATTCTGTACGGTTTTTAAACAATTTCATAAATACTACGATCGGTTTTCGCGAATTTTTGTGTTTTCGCACAGTTTTTCGGTCGCCGATTTCAAACCGCTTATCGGATTGACGCAAATGATACATCGTTGGAAAGGGATGGAAAATGCGCACCTTTTATATATCTGGCCAATTTCCAAATTCCTCACGGTTTAAGAGCAGTTTCAGAAACAAGCAATACTGTTTTCTGAAATTTAGATCCAGCGGACAGTGTTTTGCCAATTAATTTCAAACTGTTTATCGGAATGTCACAAATGATATAGCGTTGGAAAGGTATCGATAAGGCGCAACTTTTTTGTATAGAAAGTTTTTCCAAATTCGATATAGTTTTTGATTAATTGTGAAAATACGAAAAACGGAAAACGATATAACATGGGAACGATTCAAAATTGACAAGTTTGTGTTCGTCGGATGGAGTAAGTCGGTATGGGAGAGTTAAATTAGAGTCATGTACTTGCCAATTGCACGTGGGGGCGGTCGATTAGGCCAACCGGAGCTCGTAGTGATGATTTCAATGTGTAGGATTTCCGCCCAGAAAAACAGAGCATCCGAACTTCCTTGTACACGATTGTAAACTTCCGGGTGTGCGATAGTGAACTTCCGATCGCGAAAATTTTATTCCGTATCCTGCACTATTTTTTTTGTAGTTTTTAAACCGTTTGTCCAAACGATGCAAATGATATACCGTTGGAAAGGTATGAAAATTGCACATCCTACTATGTGGACCATTTTTTAAAATTATATGTGGTTTAAGAGCAGTTTCAAATATACAAACTGCTGTATTTTTTAGATTTTCCCTGTTTTCATGTTGTTATTCGGACTAGATTTCGAGATTGTATACTTTGAACTTCGCAATTTTATGAGAGTAAACTTCTATAAATTGTGAACTTCACGAGAAAAAATTTCTAAACTTTTTTCCAATCTCTGGATTTGAATTTTTTTCACCGACATAAAGGTAAACTTGCAGTGTATTCGAGCTGAACTTCCGAAGCGTTTAAAGTTAACTTCCGATTTGATCGAATCGAACTCCCGATCCATTGTAATATGAACTGCCGACGCATTCAAGGTGAATTTTTGTTCGGTACAAAGTGATTTTCTCGAAAGCTGAACTTCCGAGAAAAAGGTATTATTTGATGTGGCCGAGGAGAACTTCCGACGTATTTTTAAAGTGGACCCCTCCACAATGCAAAGCAAACTTCTGACTGGTTCAGGGAACTCCCAATAGAAAGGTAACTTCCGATGCGTCCCAGGAGAACTTCCAATACCTTTAAAGTGAACTCCGAACACGGTCAAAGTGAACTTCACAGAAGAAATTAAATTAAAGCAGCAACATAGACGTTAGCTAATGTGAACCTTTTTTCTGTCGGATGAATTAAATGTTTATCAACAAAATAGTGGATCCCACACCCGAACAACCTAAACTTCCTAGAAAATAAAAAAAGTGAATTGCTATTTTTTACGTGCTTTTGACTGAATCTTTCAATTAGACGGATGGTTCAAACCAGCATATTACTCCCATCCTAAAAGGAGCAAAGTTGTGGGCGAAAAGGTTCGAAAATATGTGCGTGTTGTGGGCGAGAGAGAAGTCAACGCGAGGCATTCGTGCATGTCTTTGCGACGCTTGGCACGCGCGTTCCGAGCGACAGTATAGCAGTAGTTGATTAACAAAGTAGACTAGAAAGATAGTTTAATCATCACTTTGTACAAAACAGTAAGCATCGAATGGCTGACCATGTGATAATGCTGTAGCCTGTAGTGTTTTCTCAACCACAAACTTACTTCTCTGTCTTATTCACTCACCACCGCACAAGCTCTTTATCCTCCCTAGCCTTTATTTTTTTTCCTCTTTGATTGCAGCATAGCAGCAGAGCAGGTCAGGGGCAGAGACATCACGGGTCGTGCGGGAAACTAACAACACAGCTCGATGAACATCCGCCCCGATGCCACAGGACTCCCGCATCGCCGACAAGCAGGCTCCCGCAGCGGAAAAAATCAAAAAAGACAGGAATTGAGGGGAAAAAGAAAATGAGATCCGCGCTGCGGCAAGATGATGCAGACATGGAGCGTGGCTTGAGCTGCTCGTCGTGGACCTCTTGGAGGCCCGGCGTGGACTTCTGGAGCGGCACCCTGTCAATTTTTGAAGCAGATGGCGACCTCAATCGAGGCACCCATGGCGATTGGAGACGATGGCGTGCGGCCGGTGGCGGGCGACGCAATTCGGTCTCGCCCTCAGGTGAGGGGACACGGGAGTTCTCTGCGGCCACGAGGGAGGGCAGCGGGATTGAAGGATGGGAGGCCACACCGGCGAGGTGTCAGTACACGGGCTCGCCGCCGCGATTGACAGAGCTGAGGAGGTGGTAGGTTAGCCGTGCTTGGGAGGAACTCGGCGGCGCTGGTGGTGCGCAGGCGCGCTACGGTGGAGTGCCGGGTCAGCGGCAGGTCGCGGTGTAGCGCAGGACGGCGCGGACGATTTTCTGGACAAAGGCCGCCGCGGAGCACAGGGGCGGCACACCTGAGCGACGACGGGGCCTGGAGCTTCTCAGGGCGACAGCGGCGAGGGCCCTCAGCCAGGAAGGTAGCGACGTGGGTCGCGGAGAATCGATTGGGATGGGGCGGAGGGCCGTAGCGCGACGCCGGGATGCAGGGGAGGACCATGGCGCGCCTGCGGCCGTGCAAGATGCTGCGGGAGCTGCGGGCCCCATCGTCCTTCCTAGACGCAGGTGGAGATGGCGGGCGGGCCGCCATCGGGCCTCGCGGATGCAGCGGAGGAGGTCCAGGCGGGCGGCGCAGCAGTGGGGAGGCGCGCCGGTGGTGGGGTGGCGGGGATCCGCACCGGGAGATCGGGACAGGTGAGTGTGCCGTCGGTGGAGAAGTGGTGTGGGGGAAGGTTGGGTTGATCGGTTCGGTAATTAGCAGAATGGGGGTTCTGCTCGGATTAAGAAGCTCTTTAGTTGGAAAGGTGCTCTGAATAACTATTTAGAGCACTCTTAAGGGTGGTTCTGAATAGTCCCACCTATATATAGGACTCCCGTTATATACTCCTGGGTGTACATACTCCCATACTCAATATATCTCACATACGAGGGTATTATACCTCTTTATAATTTTTTATATACCTCATTAATTATTGTAAGATACCTCAATGCAAGTAGTATGAAAAAAAAATATCAACAAGGTCTTCAATTTTTTTATATACAATATTTATGTACAAAAAACAGTATGTGTGCAAATAATATAAAGTATATAGTTCAAAATGAAAATTTTCACATACCTCACTTTGAGGTATCTACTATTTAATAATGAAGTATATTAAAAATGATAAAGAGGTATAATCAGTTCACGTATGTGGTATATTTAACGTGGGAGTATGTACACCCAGGGGTACAGAACCATTATATATATATATATATATATATATATATATATATAGGACAGGACTATTCTAGACAACCCCTATAGTGTTTCTAGAATAACTATTCTAGACAACTTTCCTAACCTTCTAAACCAGAACCGACCCAATCCTCTTATCCCCGACCGCACATCACCCACCACCGCAGTCCACCACCACACCAACGAGGACACGACCGGACCACTCGCCCTCGTCACCGCCAGTGCGCCGTCCCCGTTGCCGACGGCGAGCCGCCTCCGTCGCCGCCGGCGAGCTGCCCCCGAATCCTCCGGCCCGCCCCATCCTCTCCACCGGCGGCGGCCCGTCCAACCCGCGCCCCGTCCTCCCCACCAGCGTCCACGGCCGCCGGGACCTTCTTCTCCAGCGCGCCGCCGTCGGGCGCTTCCTCTCCCGCGCGACACCTCCGGCCACTGCCGTGAAGCGGCGCCCACAACGCCGCCCATTCTTCACCGACGCGCTGCCGCCCCGGGAGGTTCAGATCCCCTCACTGCCTCTGCCCTGGGAGGCCGAGGGCGGTCCACCCCGAAGCCCCGAGCCCCGGCCTACCTCGCCGTATCCCACCGGCGACCTGGCCATGGCCCTCCACCTCGCGCCATCTCGTGGACCTTGCCGGAGCGCCGAGCCCCTGCGTTCCTCGCTGCATCCCGCCGGCGAGCTGGGCATGGCCCTCCACCTCGCGTTATCGCGCGGTCCATGCCGGAGCCCCGAGCACCGGCCTTCCTCGCCGCATCCCGCCGGCGAGCTGTACTGGCCTGCTACAATGAAGTATCTCGGGAAGTATTGGCTGATGCTCCGACCTCCCCTATTTCTAGCTATTATGAAGTACCATCGTATGAAGTGCACTGCTGCCGTGTATGTGTTGTGATCGACCTGGCCTGTAGGTATGAAGTTAATTGTTATGGACGCCTGTAGGTACCCCGTGCGCTGCCCCATGGCTTCTAGTGCTCGTCGCCCGTAGTTTTTCCCGTGCCGACTTCTGGGATGCCTCTGCGCCATCGTTGCTAGTCCCCCTGCCCGGCCATTCTAGAAAAACAGAATTTTACTTTGTCCCGCGAGGCGAGTTCACCTTGTATTAAACGGAAGTTCACCACGTATTAAACGAAAAAATTTGCCCACGAAGTTCACTTTATATTAAAAAGGAAGTTCACTTCGTAAATACCCCGGAACCTCACCCTGCGATTTTAACACCGCGAAGTTCATTCTTATTAAAATGGAAGTTGAACCCGCGAAGTTCACTTCGTATAAAAACGGAAGTTCACAACGCGAAGTTATATTCGTATTAAACAGAACTTGACCACAAAAGTTCACTTTTTATTAAAATACCAAATCACCCCGCGAAGTTCACTTCCTATTAAAATGGAAGTTCACTATGAACTTAACAAATAAAATGCATGATACGGAACAAATAATTCGCGATCGGAAGTTCACCAACACATACCCAGAAGTTCACCAACACATACCCAGAAGTTCATTACCATGTAGGCGGAAGTTCATTATACTCTTTTTTCGGGGCGGAAAATTCACACATAGAAAACGTTCATCCGAGATTCGGTTCGCCAAATCGGCCGCCCGTACATGCAATTCGCAATGATACGAGTCTAATTTGACTCTTCCATGCCGCCACACCCCACCCAAGCACCACACACGTGCCAAATTTAAATCGTTCCCATCTCGTCTTGTTTCTCTGTTTTTTGTATTTTTAAAATTAATCAAAAACCGTACCGAATTTGGAAAAAGTTTTGCTACGAAAAAGTTGCGCCTAGTAAACATCCTTCCAACGCCATATCATTTGTTACGTTTCGATAAGCGGTTTGAAAGTAATTTCCAAAAAACTGTCCGCTGGATTTTAAATCCGAAAAGTATTTTTCAAACTGCTCTTATTCCGTGATGAATTACGAAAATTGACCTGAGATAGTCAAGATGCGGTTTTTCCATATCTTTCCAACGGCGTATCATTTGCTTCAATCCGACAAACAGTTTGAAAATGGCGTCCAAAACAGTACGAAAACGAAGAAAATACGCGAAAATCAGTGTTTCGTATATTCAAAATTACTTTACAACCGTAACTAATTTCAAAATCTTGTAGAAGTGAAAAAGGTGCGCATTTTTCATATCTTTCCAACGGCGTATCATTTGCTTTAATCCGACAAACGGTTTGAAAATGACGTCCAAAACAGTACGAAAACGAGGAAAAAACGAGAAAAACAGTGTTTCGTATATTTAAATTTGTTTTAAAACCGTAACTAATTTCAAAATCTTGTAGAAGTGAAAAATGTGCGCATTTTCCATACCTTTCCAACGGCGTATCATTTGCTTCAATCCGACAAACGGTTTGAAAATCACGTTAGAAAAACTCACCGAATCTAAGTGTTCCGTCCGGAAGTTCACCTATTATTAACTCGGAAGTTCAGAAAGTTGTGCAGAATACTTATTCTAGAAGGGAGTCTAGAATAGCAGAGGTATATATATATATATATATATATATATATATATATATATATATATATATATATCTTTCTGTTTCTGACATCACATGTTCGATGATAAAGTTGTTAAAGAGGCTATATGTTTCTCTATTATCCTAGATTGTACCACTAATGTCAGCCATCAAGAACAAATGACCTTATTAGTTTGATGTTTTTTTTTCAGATGGCAAAGTAAATATTGAGAAATACTTTTCTGGGATTCTTGAAGGCGGATGACACTTCTGGCTTGGGGATTTTAAAATATTGCTTCAATCTATGTAATCCTTTGACCTAAATATTTTAGTTATAAGGTGTCAAGGTTATGAAAAAGTCCTAAATGAAAGGGAAAGACAAAGCGGTACAATCTAATTTTTTTATTCACAGCCTCACAGGTATCTAAACATATTTAGTGTGCATTTTCAGTAGGATTTGGATATCGCTATGAAAAAAGTCTCGGAGGGGCGGTATTTCCGTTAGCCGTGGTTTCTGGACGAGCTCCTGACAAATTTTGAAATTAAAACATAAAAACATTAAAAAACCAATTTTGAGAGAGGAAGAATCAGGCAGAAATTCAAGGATAGACCACGCTGAAATATTCAAAACATTTCGTAATTAACAATGGGGAGGATGTATACGTGTCATCACACTTATCTGTCAATAATTGATCGAAGCTAGTATATCTCACTCTGTCACTCATACAGATTGGTTCTGTGGACACGGGTGAAAGAGCAGTCCGTCACCACCTCAAAACAAGCTGAACACTTACAAAAATTAATTATGCTCTTTCGTTTAGGTCATAAATGGTCGATTTATGACAAAAAAAACTAACAAGCACCAATGAAATTTGACGCGATATCTATTTACATTCTTTTTTAGTTACCGCACAAAAAAGTTCATAAAATTTCCATCACAAATTGTTTGATCTAGCGACACAAAATCCAATGTGGCGGCATCCATATGGAGCGTCAGGTGACATGGAAAGTATGATGACATGGACGTAGAATAGGATCCTATTTGAAGAAACAAAAGCGTAAAAAAATTGTCCTATCCGGCTAAATGCGCCGAGCCCAACAATTATCTAGTTCAAGGGTGGAATATCTCTTGTCATCATGGAGACCATATGGCAAATACATTGAAGAGGCCGGAGGTGCAACCGGAGGCGATCCACTAGCGTTTACCACTCGAATCTGGGGCGGCACCCATGATTCTGTCTACTGTTTGGTGGTGTCGCCGCCACTGTCTCACAAACACGCATGAGGTTATATGTGTGTGCGTGGGTGACTGGGTGTGTGTTTTAGGTCAAAACGAAGCCGTGGGCGGAAGAATCAGCACAATCAGACGGTCGAGGGATCTAAAGCCCCCATCGATGCGCCGGGCCAGGGTGTCAGCGCTGAGGTGCCTTCTAGGCGCCTCGGGCCTCGTCCAGACTTCGTCTATGCATCGAACTCTTCGTCCTCCAAAATAATGACGTGCCAAAAATCTCCCGGGCGTTTGAGGTCTAAAAGATTGATGAATGCACATATACGAAAAACAAGATTTCCTGCTTTCTAGAGTAATAACTCAAATAAAGCGATTTCATAGGAAATCCCATACAAAAATGCGGTGTAAACTCATGATATGATACAAATATATGAGATGTTAACAAAACCTACAAAGTTCATATATATGTTTCCGATGTAAGATAAGCCTGTTTTAAGATGAAAAACAAGAAAAGGGTTGTTTACATAATTCTGTGCGCTACATGTGCACTCTGTCGTCGTTTCTCAGTTGATGAAGTGTTCTACTCCCTCCGTCCAAAAATAAGTGTCTCAAGTTTGCTCAAAAGTGGAGATATCTAGACATGTTTCATGTATAAATACATCTACTTTTTGTCAAACTTGAGACACTTATTTTTGGACGGAGGGAGTACTTTGTACCATCAAACGCCAAAGTCTCTGGAGACCGAGATCACCACAACTTCAACTTGCAGGTCATGCTCTTGACCCGGATGGCGCCCTCGGTGCTCAGCCTGTCCAGCACCATGTCGCACAAGACACGGGGCGTGACCTTCCCGGTCGTCACCGGCCCGACCTTCACCCGCACGGGCACCTCCCCGCGGAACACCAGCGGCAGCTCGCCGTTGACGTCCCGCATGGCCTCAACCACCCCCGTGCCGCGTAGCTGCGCCTCGCTCATGGCGACGCGCACCACCCCGGCGTCGCGGTGTCCCTGGTAGAACGCCGGCAGGGCGCCCTGGGAGAGCCGGTAGCCGCCGTACCACACGGCGAGGCTGGACCCCTCCTCGTACGAGATGCCGATGGCGCGGTTGGGGTTCTCGAACCGCACCTTCGCGTCGAACCGGGCCCGCGCGGTCATGTCGTCGTCCATGTCGAAGGCCGTGACATTGAGCGAGTGCACCGTGTACAGGGGCAGCTTCGGGTCCAGCACCAGGTAGAGCGCCCGAGGACCGCCGCGTGGGCGACGGCCACGGCGGCCGCGACGAGGAGCGCGACGCAGGCGCACCGGCGGCAGCCGCTAGGCCGACGGTGATCGCGTTTCTGCCCAGAGGCCTTCTCCACGTGGAACGGCGACGGCGTCGTAGTCTTCCCGGCCTCGAGGTCGTGCGGACGATCCTCGTCGTGTTCGTAGATCGTGTCCAGAGGGGCCATGTAGACCATGGCTAGCGATCGAGGTGGTGCCCGGCCTCGTTCATGCACAGCCTGCAGTACGTGCGTAGGGTTCCTGGACGTGAAGCTGCTAGCCTAGTATGATGATGAGTCGTTCGCTTGATGATTTGCACACATAATCGCAGTATTTATTAGCTGGTCGTGGACGAGATACTATGTAGAGATCGTGTATGTGTTGGCACCGGAGCTCAAAGCCGAAACGGAAAGCTATTCCGCGTTATTCGCAGCGGAGTCGGAGAGGGAACCCATGGACGTGAAGCTGCTTCAATGCGATCTCTGCAAACTGATTTTTTTTAGATAAAGGGAGCTTTATTACTTAAAATGTATAAGTATTACACCCAGTCTCTGCATAACCAAGATGCACACAGCCGAAAGAAGTCCGAAGTACCAGATCATAAAAATGAAATAAGGCGCATTACATATCATAATGAGAAAGTGTAAGAACGCCTATGCTAATGGAGGGCCAAGACGCAAATTATGCTGCCATCCATGTCGGGATAAAAAGTCTCTCGCCGTGTCCTCCAGTCTTGTACAGACCTCCATAAATAGGTCTCGATGCCCTACATGTTGCAACTGAGACCACGAACGGAGTGTAGCAGTAGTCCGGTAGATAACCTGCATTAGAGAACAATTTTTATCGTTAAAAACCTTGTCATTTCTACACAGCCACAACGACCATATTACAGCCATCGCTGGCACTCTAATAAGTTGTTTAAACCTATTATCCACTCCATTCAGCCAATTGCCAAAAATATTGGCAACGCTTTTGGGGGGATAGATAGTAGAACCTATTTGAATGATTGACCATATAGAACAAGCGAATTTGCACTCAAAGAATAAGTGTTTGATTGTCTCATCCTTAGGACAGAAGACACACTGTTTACTCCCATGCCAATTTCGCCTTGCAAGGTTGTCTTTAGTAAGAATAACCCCACGACGTAAATACCACGCAAAAACCTTGTTTTTAAGTGGGATCTTCATCTTCCAGATTTTCTTATTATTATTTACTGCGCTTCTGGCTGGATTAGTGCAGTATACATAGAGTCCACCGAGAATTTACCACTATCGTGCAAATTCCATCGAAACTCGTCGGTCCCCTCTGTCAAATGGACAGCCACTAGTCGCTGAAGCAACTCGTGCCAAGCTACCAGTCTCGGGCCTACAAGGTCTCGTCTGAACGTCATAGTTGGATGATTATCCACCAAAACTTGGGCGAGAGTATCGCTCTTGTGACGTCCAAGGACTATACCATACAACGCTGGATATTGTTCCCGGAGTGGGGTGGTACCTAGCCACCTATCTTCCCAGAACCTTATCGCTGATCCATCCTTAATTGAGAAAGAACCATATGGAAAGAAGAATTTCTTCGTCGCCATAAGTCCGGACCAAAAATGGGAATCACCAGGTTTCGAAGTCACCTGTGTTAACGCCCTCGATCCTAAGTACTTTCTCCTGAGAAGAGTTTGCCACACCCCATCTTCGGTCAGTAGCTTAAACAGCCACTTACCGAGGAGTGCTCTATTCTTGACTTGTAAGTCATGAATCCCAAGACCTCCTGATCTTTAGGTCGGCACACTGCATCCCATTTC
The DNA here is from genome assembly GCA_947311845.1 of Poa pratensis. Taxonomy (NCBI): domain Eukaryota; kingdom Viridiplantae; phylum Streptophyta; class Magnoliopsida; order Poales; family Poaceae; genus Poa; species Poa pratensis. The sequence continues at coordinate 14,312,198 of CAMZMU010000101.1, read as the reverse complement.
GCCAGTCTATACTTCTTTTTTTCACTGTCTCCTTGCCAAAAGAATCTAGATCGAAAGTAATCCAATCGATGCAAAACTCCTTTTGGTAATTGGAAGAAGGAAATCATATACAATACCATATTAGATAGTACTGAATTTATGAGAACCAATCTGCCACCTAGAGATAGCAACTTTCCTTTCCAGCTGCTTAGCCTTTTTTGTAGTCTTTCCTCGACATGTTTCCATTGAGCAATCGTTAACCTCCTAAAATGAATAGGAATGCCAAGATAGCTAATTGGAAACTGGCCTAGCCCACAGCCAAAAAGCTCGGCGTACTGGGCAGCCTCGTCCTGAGCATCGCCAAAACAAAACACTTCACTTTTATGGAAATTAATTTTCAGACCGGAAAGCTGCTCAAACGCTGTCAAAATTAGTTTCAGGTTTCGAGCTTTTTCCATGTCATGTTTCATAAAAAGAATTGTGTCGTCGGCGTATTGTAGAATGGACAATCCGCCATCCACAAGATGCGGCACCACTCCAGCAATTTGCCCATCCAACTTCGCACGTTCAATGATAATAGCTAACATATCTGCCACTATATTAAATAGTATTGGTGATAATGGGTCGCCCTGTCTCAGTCCTTTCCTTGTCTGGAAGTATCTACCAACATCGTTATTAACTTTGATGGCGACACTCCCTCCGGACACGAAACTGTGTATCATTGCTCGCCACTCATCTGAAAAGCCTTTCATTCTGAGTGTTTGTTGGAGGAAAGACCATTTGACTTTGTCATAGGCCTTCTCGAAGTCTATTTTTAGGATTACTCCATTTAGTTTTTTCCGATGCATCTCATGAACCGTTTCATGCAATACCACAACACCATCAAGTATGTTGCGTCCTTGCATGAAGGCCGTCTGAGTTGGTCTCACAACATGATCAGCCACCGAATTTAGCCTAATAGTCGCGGTCTTAGTGAAATTTTTGAAGCTAACGTTAAGAAGGCAGATAGGTCTATACTGCTGAATCCTTTCTGCCCCCTCCACCTTTGGCAACAAAATTATCTCACCAAAATTTAGGCGAAACAGCTCGAGTTGTCTGGCATGCAATGCATGAAACATCTCCAGCAAATCCGACTGGATTACTTCCCAAAAAGTTTGAAAAAACTCAGCAGGGAAACCATCCGGACCCGGCGCTTTGTTGTGTTCCATTTGGAAAACCGCCTTCTTCACCTCCTCCTCCGAAAAGGGGGCTGTCAAGTGGTTGTTTTCCTGCTCGGAAACTTGCGGAATATCGTTCGTCTGAGATTCGTCGAGTGAGAAATTATCTGCATCCGGCTCTCCAAACAAATTCTTATAATACTTCGTGATGTAGGATTTTAATTGTTCATGGCCTTCGATCGTACCCTCCTCCTGGATTAGAGAATGAATGAGTTTCTTTCTATGTCTGCCATTAGCAAGACTGTGAAAGTATCTCGTGTTCGAGTCTCCTTCCAAATAAATTGGGCTTTCGACCGTTGATACCACTTAATTTCCTCTTCACGAAGAAGGGCCGCCATTTCAGCATTCGATCGATTTTTCAATTCAATCTCCTGCGTTAATAGCGGTCTAACTTCCGCAATAGCCTCTAACTCATCAATGGTAGATGACAACCGAAGCTTTTCATTTTTTAACTGGCCTACCATATGTTTCGCCCAACCTTTCATGTGTTTGCGCAATGCACTTATTTTATTATTCCACCTTTGGATTGGGGTAACACCCGGTACTGGTCTCTCCCACACTGCTTTTACCATTTCGAAAAAACCTTCCCTATTCAGCCAACCCAATTCGAATTTGAATTGATGTTTACTAAATAGATTAGGTGTTCCCGTGGATAGTAGTATGGGTGCATGGTCTGACAACGCCTCTATACGTTCGAGGGCCCGTACTGAGACTAGTGGGTATTTAATTTCCCAATCCGAGTCCATCAATACACGGTCCAACTTTTCGTATGTTGGTTCTGGGAGGCTATTAGCCCAAGTGAATTGCCTCCCAGTCATGGAAACCTCTCTTAGACTAAGACTGTCAATGACAGCGTTAAATAAGAGAGGCCATCTGTTGTCAAAACGACCCCTGCTCTTCTCATGGGGGAATCTAAGCAAGTTAAAATCGCCACCTATAATTATAGGATATGGATTGTCCTTTGCCAGATTACCAATTCCCGAAGAAATGCAGGTTTATGCTCATCCTGGGCAGCACCATACACGGCGACAAGAGTCCACTTGAAATTGTCGGCCCTGTTCTGGATGTGGAATTTGACATGAAACTCCCCATCCGAACTAGCCAACACATCCATAGTCTCTGTTCTGACACCAAGTAAAATGCCCCCCGACCTTCCACGTGGCGGACGTGACCTCATGTGAAATCCACCCCACCGGACAAGCGGTTGAGTAGACTCGCAGAGAAGTCACGTTTACCCGTTTCGGAAATTCCCACAAAATCCAACCGATTATCCCGAATAGAATCAGCAATACGAACATGTTTAGCCAAGTCACGCAGACCTCTGCTATTTTCGAATATGCCATTCATTGGGAAACTATTGGGGGTGTGGAGAACTTCGCCTTTTTCCGTGGCGTTTTGTTATTATTTTTCTTATGGGAATCAGCTTTGGACTTACGGTCAGACGCTTTCAAGTCATATAATGAACTTAGCATCGCCTCGTCTAAGCCTCCCTCCGATACATCACCCACTAGATGTGTGAGAAGCTGGACATCAATTGTGTCATTTAGCTCGTCCTCATCTACGTCGGTGTTTGGCGACTTACACACAACCTTTGGCTTGACCGTTACCGGTCAAATTCCAAACGTCGTAATGCATTTGACGCCACAGCGATTGTTTCAACATTATTGCCCAAAGAAAATCCTACACTATTCAACTTAGCAGAAATGCTTGAATCTGAAAATGCAAGAAATGACTTTGGGGTTTTGCTCATACCAGCTTTGTCGAGGTTGTACTCAGCCCTACGGCGCATCGCCTTCGCCGTAGAGTCCTCGTCTGTCGCAGATGAGCCATCCACAGCCGCCTCGTGTCTCTCACTCCTCCGCAGCGGTGTAGGCACTGAGGACAGCAAGGTTGGTGTTGAACCATCCCCAGGTGCATACAGCTGCGAAGACCCCGCTATGTTGTCGCAGTGCGGAGCTGCAGCCGGCTGCAGCGTTGTCGGCGCTGCGTGCTGCACCGGGGACAGCAAGGTTGATGTTGAACCATCCCCAGGTGTAGACAGCTGCGTAGACCCCGCTGTGTCGTCGAAGTGCGGAGTTGCCGCAGGCAGCAGCGTTGCCGTCGCTGCATGCTGCACGCCCGCCACAATCTCCACGACGCGGTCCTCGCTCCCAGCAGCAGCAGACCCTCCTGGTCCGGCCCCTGGAAGCAGTCCAGCGTGCTCCATGGCCACTGCGCCCACCGTGGGCGACGCACGGCCAGGTGTCACTCGCTGTCCCAGCTCGGTCTCCAGTGCCGCATGCTCCTGATGCCCCGCAGCCACTGCCGCTGCACTGGGCGTCATAGAGCTGACCGCCACGTGGTTCTGCACCACCGAAGGCCCTGGGCCCTTTGCTCCTGTCGCCGGCGAGATGACAGACAGTGGCTGAACATTTACTAGCGCAGAACCATCGACTGACCCAGACCCAACAAGCTGTGCCAATATTTCCTTCCCCCTAGGAGTCTGCGGTTTTTGATTGAAAGGGGTCACCGCAATCCCATGGGAGCTATCAACGGAGCCAAGTAATGCCAATGTCGATCCCCCCGGCCCAGTCACATTAGCTTGAGGCATAGGGGTATCGCCATCCGAGGCCTTTGGTGGTTCCGCCGCGCTTGCATCATTGCCGGCATTGTCTTCCATGCCCTTTGCATCATCATCATCTTTTTCCTCCCTCTTCCAAATGAATGGAATAAAATCTGGATCAGCGACATAGTCCGCCGCCTCCTTTGCAAAACTGAAAGTGTATCCTTTTAGCAATAGGAATGCATCGGACTTAACCTCCCGTGTCTCAAACAAGTTGGCTTTGCGAATCGCCACAAGAATCCGAACCACATTATGACGGCGGAGAGCGAGCAAATCCACATCCATAGTCTTGCCAATGAGAGTACCTACTGCCCACAGCCCCAGAAAGTGGCGCACCGAATTGGGCACCCCGGTCACATGCACCCAAGTTGGTGACAGCTCCGACACAGGTTCAACATCCTCCGGCTGCCAGATATCAATGGAAATCATTGTCTGAGACTTGGGAACAACGAACTCGGATCCATTCAACCTCTCAAGGTCCGCCATGGAAGGAAAGTTAACCAGGAAAGAGTCCTCCTTGTACTTAGTGTATGGGATGGCCTCCCAGCGCCACTGCCGCTGCAGCGGACAATAGCGAGCAATCATGGACTGGACAACCTCTGCCGACACCGTGACGACCGCCACAGGGGTAGTGTTCTTGACCAACTGTGGTCTACAAATACTATCCGGCAAGTGACTAAACATAGTGTCCTCACATCCGATTCCCGCCATCCCAGCATATGGCTTTGGCACCTTGAGAATTGGGCAACGTAGCGTCGGGTGTACCACTCTGTCACAGAAGTAGCAATGTCTGTCAATCGAGCACTCCTTGGTACTGTGGGTGTCAATCTGGCACGTAGCACATCGCTTCCGCTTCGCCGCAGCCGTCCCTTGGGCGACCGTACCTGCAACCACAGCCCCAGGTGCAGTCGCAGCAGTTGCAACATCGCCCCCCTGACTAGGCGCAGCCCCCGCCGTCCCGGCCGTCGACTGATTCTTCTTCTTCTTGCCTTTCTTCTTCGCGGCAGCGGCACCAACAGCGGCCGTCGTTCCGACGACGAACGGCACTGTCACAGCAGATGTTGGATTAATTACCGGCGGCTGCACCACCGAAGGTCCGACCACTGCCTGTCCCCGCACCGCCGAAACGCCGCTGTTGCGCGCGGGAGTCACCATGGCTGGAGCACCCGTCCCTGTTCCGGGTCCCGCCCTTCGGCCGAACAGCATCGGTGGTTGAGTCACAGGGAGCGGCACCGCAGCTTGCTGGCTCCCTTGCTGCCCAGTCGCCGGGTGTCCCCCCGAGCCGCCCTGTCCCGCCATTGCCGCCGGCGACGCCGCGACTTCCGCGAAGGAGCGCAAAAGGGGCCGCGGTGTGGCAGTATGGCGAGTTGCAGCCGAGGTTGGCGTGGGCAGAGGAGGTGGAGATCGAGCCGGCGATGCGGTAGAGATGGAATCGGTGGTGACGGCTATCGGGGTCGAAGAAGGAGCGATCGGCGAGGTGAAGGGTTTCCACAGCCCTGCGAAGCAGCGGCTGAGATACGCCCAGGGGGACGGATGGTCGTGATCGCCCAGCGGACGAGGCCCACCTGTCAGCGAGGGAGTGGTTCGAAATTCGATCCCCGCCTCGCCGCCGCAATCCGAGCTCGCCGGGGTGGACACCGCCGCCGTCGAACCTCTGCCCACGGACTCCTGCCGCGAAGGTGTGGGCATGAACATGCCCAGAACTGCCGGACGCGTGACTCTCGGACGCGGCACCGGCCCACGCCACCCGAGCCGCACCGGCTTCGCGACAGCGGCTCCCACGGAAGACGCCGGCGGCGACCCGCGACCGGCCCGCCTCCTCGACGACTCTGGTGCCATCTCCGCAGGCATCCCCAGCTCCGGCGTCTTCACCTCCGCACTTGGCGACGCGGATCGTCTCTCCCAGGTCCGGGAAGCCGGGGTGGGGAAACCAATCTCGCTCCAGAATTCTTGCTGCAGCTCCTCGTCCGTCTTCCTCCCCTTCCGTCTCACCGTCGTCCAACCCTCCTGCTGTTCCATCTCCGGTTCCTTCTCCTCCTCTAACACATCCATCGCCGCCTCGAACGGAGTCTCGGAGAGGCAATCTTCGTCGTCCGACGAGATCCGCCCCTCCTCCAGGCACGAGTACCGAGAGCCCGACCCGCACGCCGGCGAGCCAGGATGAGATGACGGCGGGAGGCCATTGGGCGGCAGAGTAAGCCTCCGCCGCCGGGCGTCGCCACTCGCCCCTCTCATCGTTTTTTTTATACGAGATGGTGGACAGTTACGCGATAGGCATGCATCTCTCTGCCGCCCAATGGTGGACAGTTACGCGATAGGCATGCATCTCTGCAAACTGATTACTGACATGAACTATGTACGGGATTCCTGATCGCAGTGATCGGCCAGCATCTGTGGATTGCCAGTTTAATACGTACTCATGAGTTGCCACTGAGTAACTGTTGGGTAATTAGGCGACAATTTCATGTTTTATTACAGAAATATTAAACACGATAACAACGGCTACTATGTGAAACTGGAATATACTAGATGCATTAATCAACATGAACATTAGCGACGCACACAAAATAACAACGATAATAAAACAATAGATCGAAATAGGTCACACACGTACTGATCGTTTGTAGGTTAAATAGTTGTAGCCGATGCAAGGGTGATGTTGTTGACGACAATGTTGGTGAAGACCAGTCGTAGCAGACGATGTTGGAGGCGGCGGTAATCCCGCCTTGGACAGTAGATAACCCGTGATGGAGGACGCGAGCAGTCGCGTGGATCCAAGTACCTAATTCGCCTTTTCTCGTACATGATTACAAGGATGAGTGGTTTTAGATACTGCTCTCATGTTCACCCGTGCACGTCGGCCCTTGGGATAGAGTATACTACGAAGGCAGTGCAAGCGGCGAGAGGAGGCAAACCTAGTTTAATCTTGGTGTGTTACATGGCACAGTGCATGCCTTTTTATGGAACGGCTCGAAAAAAACCTAATGGGTACAACGTGAGCTGCAAGTTCAAGCCGCATGTGTGAATAGTTACAACGGGTCACGATCCGACAACGACCAGAATTGGCCCAACCGTGATGCATTCGTCAACTACTCGATTTTCCCGAACAACAAAAATGTAGCATAAGTTGACTCGGCTCGAGACTCGATTGGCGCGACGCAGCGCACGTCGTGACAAGACGAGGGAGTGCGCATGAACCAATGCTATTTTCACTCCGTTACCATTTGGTGGAACACTCGTGAAGCTACTTTTGGAGGGACAAGGTAGAATTCAGACGTTGCTTGACTGCATAATACATAGCTAAAATGGCCGTTTAGCTAGATTAACCCCAATAACAACCTGGAACGAGGATCAAATACCAGCACCAAAGACGAACCAACTTATGGTTAGATGTTCAGGAGGATGTTATACCCAACCCAAGAGAGTTTAAACTCTAGATTTAACACATGTACATAAAGAAATTCATTCAGTGGGTTGCGATTTTTTATTTTTTTATGGGAGACGAAGTTGTCTTTGATAGCACAACATTCCAAGGGGCTTCGTCAATTCCGAGCTCCGACTGCCGGCTATGTCTTTTGAAAATGCTTGTAGGGCTAGAGTACGCGCATGTGTGTTTATAAAAGTGAATGCACATACCCGTACATGTGTATATATACTATTTTTTCAAGGTAATACGATTCTTATTGATAAATAAAAGATGAGATACAAAGTACGTATACACCAATCTTACAGATCTTGAGAGATAGGATAAACCTATGTGACAAACCAATGTCTATCTCTATTCTTCGGCACCACCGTAGGAGCCACCAAAGAAAAAAGAAACATATCACCTCTTCACCCGAGCTCGACGTGGCTCCATCGCTGATGGGGGCCTACCCTTCGGGTGCCCCACCATGAGGATACCTGGTGCACGTACAAGCTAAGTCCCACGGGTAGGCCTGCCAACAATCAACGATTAAGGCCCACGAAGGGAGCCCATAAAGATGGCCTACGCCCCAAGTTTAGTACACCTTAAGTCAGTAGAAACCTACCTTACCTATAAACCTAGTCGGTTGCGAATCGCCGAGACCCAGCCTCCTATATAAAGGTTGGGAGGGCCGCCGATCTAGGGCACGCAATAATCATACCACCAAACCCTAGCGAGATTGTCATCTCGCCGGGGCTCAATTGTACACTTCGTATATCAATAACCAGACAAGTAGGAAGTAGGGTGTTACCCTCCAGGGGCCTGAACCTGGGTAAACCTTGCTTGTCAGCCGACGATACTACCAGCACCACCACGTCTCTCCCCCTCAATCTCAACCCTAGGTACCGAACCATGGGATTTGATGTGTTAACACCACGTCAATTGACGCGGTCTGTGGGAAAGACTGGTGTTGGATCCGCGGTGTCGGCGGTTCCATCGGCAAACGGCAACTCGCCGACTTCATTGACTCCATCAGCAAACGGCAACTCGCCTACTACATCAACTTCACCGGCAAACGGCAACTCGCCGACGCCATCGATCATCGCGCCGATGTACTTCGGCACCTTCGGGTTCAACCCACACTCGCCAGTCACTTGCCCGGCGTTCGCGGACCTCCACTCAGGTGCAGATCTGACTTTGGCAACTTCAATTTCCATGTTAGTCATTGGGGAACACATAACTTGACAGACCCGCGTCGGCTTACGGCGATCGCACCCGCATCTCCATCGACCGCGTCTGCACCGACTATGGCTGCGTCGGCGACGCCTACATCGACTGCAATTCCATCAATCGTGCCATCTTCGCTGGTGACGCCATCGCCCACATCATCGTCGACTGCAAAATTCGCACCTTTTTCGTTCGCGGGAGGTGCTTCTTTTCCGACTGCTTCGCCAAGATCTGCATCAGCATCTCTCGACTCACCAAGCGAAGCTGAGGAGGAGGTCGAGTCCGCCTTCCAGTACGACAGCGACGAATCGCGCGTACAGCTCGATGACTACATCGACTCCGACAACTCCACCGACAACGGCAGCAACGGCAACCGAGGCAAAATCTCGCATAACATCCCCTTCCATGTTTGCATGGCTATTGGGGGCAACGGGACGGATCCCGAAACATCTGAGGCTGCCGCTCGCCGCTCGCCACCAACATACCCCTGGACGGTAACCATGCTGGATGGGAAGACGACACTCGTCATCACGGAGGAGATGGCGGCCAAAGCAAAAAAGGCAATAGAGGAGTTCCTCATAATGCCTGATGACTCGACCCACGAAGAGCTCGCGACATATCAATACCTCATGTGGCAAGAAAACCTTCGGCTGAAGAACTACCGTGCAACACTCGACAAACGAAGAAGGCAGGCTAGCGTGTCGAGTGCGCGGCGAGCGGGACTGTCTACACACCCCACGGGACAGACAGCCCCGAGGCACCAGGCCAGGATACGACGAATCTCCGAAAGAGACAGAGCGGACCTAACCCGCAACTTTGTGGCGCCCCGACCCGACTGTTATACTGTGATACTGTGTCCCCGGTTATCCGATACCACCAGACACACTATCAGAGCATAATAGAGAGATCAAGACTTGTGGAACAACTGGCACATCACAGACTCTACGACACAAAACATTATAAGCAACTCTTATAATAGAGAAAGATAGCAAAAGATACAAACAGGGGTCACCGACCCAACATTTCATCAAGCGGAAGCGGAGGGCGTTGTTCTAAACAACAAGATCCAAATATGGCCTAAGAGGCCTACAGATAAACATTCAAGCGCCAGCTGTTCCGGGATGTCCCAAGCTGCCACCTGGGAACCCCAGACTACTCGTCGACGTCCACAAAGAACCCACCTTCGAGGTCGGTGAAGTCCTCCCCTGAAAATAAGCAAACGACGTTGAGTTCGACGAACTCGCAAGATTAAGAGCTAATATATGCTCGATGAGTGGCTTTCAAGGTTTTATGTCTATTTTGCATAAAGCTGATTTTATTTATAAAACACAACTCCATGGCATCGACTACACAGATTATTTTGAAAAGGGGTAAGAAGTAACTCTTTTCTTTTGAATCACATTTCTCATCATCACCCATCATCCACTGTACCTGTTCATCAAAGGCACCTCCCCGAATCACCCTCGAGGAAGCTCACCTTACAATCGTGAGTGGTACCTCTAGTACCCAGTTTTTAATCATTCCGTTCATGTTATTCTATGATCTCAGAATCCGTCACCAAGTCGTCCATAACCGCGGACACGGCTTTTCGAAAAGATTTATCCCTGCAGGGGTGTACAATGTGAAAGTTGCCAGGTTCCCGAGGGACCTCCCAGCTTCTTATCCATGCGTACCGTCCGGCCCATTGCCTAGCTCTTAGCTCTCTTCCGGGGAAAGCCGGCTGGGTGGGAGCGGCTACGACCTTTACCTCGCTTAAGACTAACCCAGGATCATCAGTGGCGGTAGGACAAGAGGTACCTTCTCGCACCCTGTCCCGCGGCCACTTATTTTCCTGACACAACCATCCTCATCTCAGTCTTGGCCACCATCTTCAATGCACGCACAAATGGAAAGCCAAACTAGAGGACCCTCGGCTAGTCCGCCACAAGTTAGTCGGTCGACGAGGGCTCCATATACCCCACGCATGGTTGCACGCTCAACTTGGCTCGTAGGCGAGAACTCGCATCTAGGCGGCGAGAACGAGACAACCCACCACATCCCATGTGGCCTCTCATCCCCACCTTTAAGCATTTTATTACCCGTCACCACAATTCCTCCACCATCGTCATCATCTCATCACCTGTTTCCACCATGTAGTACCCATAGTACAGCTATGCAATTAACTAAGCATGGCTAAGCATCAACATAGCATGGTAGATATCTCGGGCCAACAATACAATCCTATGGTTAAATAGGAGGGGAACAGGTAGTGGCATCGGAATCTTAATGCAACTATAGGATACTCTAATCCAAGTAAATTGACATTTGGAACCGCATGCAATATTATAGTGGAGAAAATATATTAGCGGAAAATCGGATAAAGTATGCTCAGAGGGGGGATTACGCTTGCCTTGATCAAGGTGCTGGTAGTACGGCTCGGCGGGGTATTGAGGTGGAACCCCGTCTGCTTGATCTATCGGAGCACAAAACACGGGAAGAAACAATCAATCACCACACACGTTTAGCAAATGCAATGCGCGAACAAAAATGATGTCATGTCATTTTAAATCCCCGAGAGGAGGATGATTCCATCTATTCGAATTAAACGGAGTTCGGATGCTTAGAGGGCGCATCTCGAATACACCGTGGAGTTTGATAAAGTAACATCTTTACTTGTTGATTGGAATAGATGAACACCATTTGTTAACTTGCATATGAATGTCATGACATGTGAAGATGCAGTACGTGGATGATTTAAACAAGCCAAGATGGCATTAGAACTTGCATTGAAACAACCGTCGAAGAGAAGGAGTTTCAGTTTGTCTGGCCAGGCCGGAGTCTCCGGTCTCAGGGGACTCAGGGGGCCGGAGTTTCCGGTCCCGCATTTTGAAAACCCAGGGCGGCAGTCTCTGGACAAGGTCCGGAGTAGGTGCGGAGTAGGTGCGGAGTTTCCGGGGGTTGGGGTCTGGAGTATCCGGTCTAGGTGTCCGGAGTTTCCGGCCCATCGGAACTGGCTACGAAAAGAGAAACGCGACGGCAGGCTCTGTATCCTGCCCGGAGTTACCCCGGAGTATGCCCGGAGTTTCCGGTCTACACGTCCGGAGTCTCCGGTCTCAGGTCCGGAGTTTCCGGTCTGAAACTACAGGTTGCGGCTGGAATTCGTGGGCTATGTCCAAAACTGCAAACTAGAGCAAGAGGGAAAATATGGGGGTGTCCAGGAGGACGGTGTGCTCACCCTGAACTTGCTGGTGAGCTCGGGAGGGAAGGAGAGGGACGGAGTTGGCCGCAATCGAGCTCGGAAGGCGGCGGAGCTCTTGGAAGGAGAACTCAAATCCACGGCAATGTGGTGCTTCCCGTCTCGATTCCCTTGGTGAGGATGTAGAGGAGGGCGAGGCGGAGCTTGTGGTGGTCTTGGACTTGCTCGGGAGTGCTTCAAGCGACGGCGACGCGGCGGCGGAGCTCGGCGTCCATGGTGGCTCGGTGGGGAGCAAGAAGAAGAGAGACAAGGGAAATGAAATATCTCGGGAGTGGGTGAGGTGAGCAGTGCGGCTCGTTTCTTCTCTCCGTGCAAGTGGAGGCAGAGGAGGGGAGGGGCCCACGTGCGCGGCGTGCGTGCAGCACAGCCATGGCGGCATGGCTACAGGAGGGAGACGGCATTTTACACAAAACCCCCTGGCAGTTTAAAACTTCTCCTTTTCCTTTTCTTTTCAAAACAACAGCTCCTTCTACAATTTAATTGAGGCACTTAGCCACTTCCAAAAATTATGAAATAATTTGGGTAGGCTCCCCTCATTATGTAGAAGCTCCACCATTTTTGGTGTATCAAAATAAAATAGTTTGGACAACATTTGTTCATAGGGTTTGAAATAGTCATTTTGCTCAATTTCCAAATGTTGTTATTTTAGAAATTGTGAACCAAGGGCAAGATATTAATTTGAACTCTTGGAACCTCCTTGACAAATATGGATTAGAATTTGTAAGCTTTTGTTTGACAACCCGACAACGTTGCAATTCCAAAGTGGTATCAAATCAACAGGAACATGAGGATGCATGTATGCCATGATGCAAAAGATAACACAAAAGTGAAAATTTGGTTCACAAATTCTGGGGCTGTTACAATTCTACCCTCCTTACAGGAATCTCGTCCCGAGATTCTAAGATTGCGAAAAGAAGTCGGGATACTCCTCGCGAAGACTAGACTCTCGTTCCCAAGTTGCTTCTTCTTCGGAATGGTGAGACCATTGAACCTTGAGGAACTTGGTAGTCTTGTTCCGGGTCTTCCTTTCGGCTTCATCCAGAACACGATAGGATGCTCGCGATACGTGAGATCTTCCTGGAGATCTAGCTCTTCATGATTGACCCCATGGATAGGATCTTTGAAACACCGGCGAAGTTGAGAGACATGAAACACATCATGTACATTCGGGAATATGACCGGTAATTCCAACTTATAAGAAAGATCTCCTCGCTTGGCCAGAACGGTGAAGGGCCAACATAGCGAGGGCCAATTTCCCTTTGATTCCGAAGCGGCGAACGCCACGAAGGGGAGAGACGCGGAGATAAGCTTTATCACCAATTTCATAGTGAATTTCCTGATGGTGCTTATCATAGTAGCTCTTCTGCCTAGACTGAGCAATCTTCAGATTCTCTCGTATGATTCTGACCTTCTCCTCAGCTTCATTGATGATATCCGGACCAAAGAGTGCCCTCTCTCCGGTCTCGGACCAATTTAGAGGAGTGCGGCATTTTCTTCCATATAGCACCTCAAATGGAGCCATGCCCAGACTAGCTTGATAGCTATTGTTGTAGGAGAACTCCGCGAAAGGAAGATACTTCTCCCAATCCTTGCCAAAAGAAATGACACATGCCCGAAGCATGTCTTCCAGAACTTGGTTCACCCTTTCGGTCTGACCATCAGTTTGGGGATGAAACGCGGTGCTGAAGTTGAGACGGTTCCCATAGCAGTTTGGAAACTAGTCCAAAACTTGGAGGTGAATAGGCTTCCACGATCAGAAATTATCTTCTTGGGAATGCCGTGAAGGACGACAATCGAGAAGCATACAGGTCTGCCAACTTGGCAGCTGTAATGTCAACACGGAACGGGAGGAAGTGAGCCACTTTTGATAGTCGATCAATGATGACCCAATGGCATCATTCCCTTTGGAGACTTCGGCAGACCAGTAATGAAGTCCATACCAATTTCATCCCATTTCCACTCGGGAATAGCAATAGGGTGAAGAGTGCCGGCAGGCCTTTGATGTTCAGCCTTTACCCGTCGACAGGTGTCGCATTCAGCAACATACTTGGCAATTTCTCGTTTCATCCGAGTCCACCAGAATTGTGGTCGAAGGTCTTGGTACATTTTGGTACTACCGGGATGAATAGAGAGAGGAGATTCATGAGCTTCTTGGAGGATCAACTCCCTCAATTTTCGTTTCTTTGGCACTACCAAGCGGTCACCAAAATAAACAACTCCGGATTCATTGACAGAAAAACATTTGGCCTTCCCGCTAGCAATGTTCTCCTTGATTTTTAGAATACCCTTGTCACGCTTTGAGCATCCTTAATCTGGTCTACAAGAGTAGATTTGATCTCCAGATTTGCAAGGTAGCCGGAGGGAACAATTTCCAGGTTCAAACGAGAGAACTCTTCATGAGAGCAGGTTGGCCTTTTCAATCATCAGATTGTTGCAATAGGACTTCCGACTTAGCGCGTCAGCCACGACGTTTGCTTTGCCGGGTTGATAGTTCAGACTCACATCATAGTCCTTGATTAACTCCAACCAACGCCTTTGCCTGAGATTTAAATCCGGCTGGGTGAAGAGGTACTTCAGACTCTTGTGATCCGAGAAATCTCGCAACGGTTACCAAACAGGTATGGTCTCCATTGCTTCAAAGCATAGACCACCGCGGCAAGTTCTAGATCATGAGTTGGGTAGTTGTGCTCATGCGGCTTCAATTGGCGAGAAGCATAGCCACCACATGGCCATCTTGCATTAGCACACAGCCCAAGCCTTGCAGAGAGGCGTCACAGAAGACGACGAAATCCTTGCTTGTGTCCGGCAGGACAAGCACAGGAGCGGACGTGAGTTTGGCTTTCAGTGTTTTGAAGCTCTCTTCAGCTTCGGCCGTCCATACGAACTTTTTATCCTTCTTGAGAAGGTCAGTCAGGGCCTTGGCTATCTTGGAGAAACCTTCGATGAATCGGCGGTAATAACCGCCAATCCGAGAAAGCTTCGAATGTCCTTGACTGACATTGGAGTTTTCCAATCCAGAATGGACTGAATCTTGTCAGGAATGACTTCCACACCATTGCGGATATACATGACCAAGGAAGACAAGTTTATCCAACCAAAACTCACACTTGGAGAACTTGGCATAAAGACGGTGTTCACGAAGTCGTGTCAGAACCAACGAAGATGTTCATCATGCTCTTCGTCGGTTTTGGAATAGATAAGGATGTCATCAATGTAAATGACGACAAACTTGTCAAGATAATCCATGAAGATGGAGTTCATGAGCCTCATGAAAGTAGCTGGGCATTTGTGAGACCAAAGGACATGACGGTATACTCATATGAGCCATAACGAGTAACAAATGCCGTCTTTGGAATATCCTCCTTTCTGATTTTTATCTGATGGTAGCCTGACCTCAGATCCATCTTGGAGAATACGTTGCACCAGCTAACTGATCCAACAGATCATTGATGCGAGGAATAGGATACTTGTTCTTGATTGTCACCGCATTCAACGGTCGATAGTCAGAGACTAGACGAGGCACGGTAGAATCTCTTCTTGACAAAGAGTACCGGACAACCCCAAGGTGAACTGCTAGGCTGGATGAAATCCTTTGCTAACAGCTGATCAATTTGCTCTTTCAACAGAGCCAACTCTTCCACCGGCATACGGTAGGGCTTCTTGGAAATTGGAGCGTACCGGGAAGTAGATCTATGACAAACTCCACACTTCGGTCAGGAGGCATGCCAGGCAATTCTTCCGGGAACACATCCGGGAAGTCACACACCACGTGTATGTCCTGGATTTCAGGAGGGGATTCGCCTTCCATAAAGCAAAGGAGGATCTCGGTGAGGGGTACTGGAGGACGGAGGTCTTGATAGTGCAGACCAATACTTCACACTGTCACCGGAAGAATTGGTCACGGTGACGGTCTTGGCAGCACAGTCGAGATTAGCCGGTATTTGGCTAGCCAGTTCATGCCCAGTATGACATCAATGCCATTTGACCTCAGAGCTACCAAAGCGAAAGGAAAAGAGTAGTAACCGATAGTAATCTGGACTTCAGGAGTAACCCCATCGGTTTGCCATTTGGAGCCAGGAGTGGAGATCACCAAGGTCGGCTCATTTTCTCAAACGGTATTTTGTGGTCTTTTGCAAAAGCTATGGATATGAATGAATGCGATGCTCCAGAATCAAACAAAACTGTAGCAAGATTGTTGTTGATCGTAACTCACCCATAAGAACGCCGGGGTCCTCTTCAGCTTCTTCAGCAGAGACGTGGTTCAGGCGACCACGCACAATAGGTCCAGCCTTGCCAGCTGGAGTGGCAGGGGCTCGTGCAGGAGTTATCGCGAGAGGTGCCTTCTGGGGGCACTCCCTGGAGTAGTGGCCAGCCTGGCCACAGGTGTAGCAAGTGACTCCAGGTGGAGCAGGTAGCATAGGACGGTACCCACTTCCGCCTACCCAAGTGTCGAAGTAGTGGGGCGCGGAGGAGGTGGCCTATATCCGGCTGCCCTCGGCATGAATGGAGCACGGGTACGGCGCTGTAGGGACAAACACCCTGCGCTTCTTGCTCTCAGAACCCGAGGAACTCTGGTGGTCCCCGTGTGCGGGCCTCTTGGAAGCTTCAAGTTCCTTTCTTCCTTGCTCAAGAGTGAAAGCCTGGTTGAACAGCTCCTGATAGGTCTGGAACCTGAAGGGTAGCAACTCATAGCGAAGCTGCGGAGTCAGACCCTTGCGGAACAGCTCTTGCTTGTCAGCATCATTGGTCACGTCCCTTGGGGCGTAACGAGAGAGATGGTTGAACTCACGACCATAAGTGCGGAGGTCCATCCGTCCCTGTTGCAAATCCAGGAACTCCCTCCTCTTCAAGTCCATGATCGGCTGGGGAATGTACTCCGCACGGAAGGCAGTGCGGAAATCAGCCCAGTGAAGACATGGTTGGCTGGAAACAAAGCCACATGGCTCTCCCACCAACAGCCAGCAGCACCAACCAAGAGGTAGGTGGCAAAGTTGACTTGCTCAGCCACTGGGACATGAAGCGCGGAGAACTTGCGCTCCAGAGCACGAAGCCAATCATCAGCTTCCAGTGGCTCCTTAGCATCAGCAAAGGTGGGTGGCTGCGAGCGGAGGAACTCGGTGAGAGTGTTGCACTCGTTCCTCCGTGCATTCTGCTGCACCAACTGCTCAAGCAAGCGCTCATTGCGCCCACGGTTCTCCTCAATGGCCATCAAGACTCAGCCATCGAGGGTGGTGGCGGCAGATCATCCTCATCATTGTGTGTTACCGCGACCACCACGGCCTCCACGACCTCCTCGAGCCATTCTGGAGATTTGACAATGACACGGTTAGTATCTCTCTCCGAATGGTCGAACAATAGCATTAGCGTCTACACAAGTACACAGACTAGGGACGATAATACTTTGCGAGAAGGAAAACAACAAGATAGAACTTGGGTCAAAGATCAGCATCATGTGCTACTAGCGAGAGTTAAGAAATCACAACTTAACACACTCTAGTTGACACAATCCGGGACCTTATGTTCAAGTCCGGGGTTAAAACCCAAAGAAAGGATCAAAAGATTAAACTCGGTAGAAACATCTGAGTTGATTTGGGATTGCAGCGCAGCGGGAGCAACTGGACACGTAACACTCAAGGTCGAACCCACCCTCGTTTCTAATCATTTTGAAGTAACAGACGAGGAGTAAAACTTTAAACTCAAGTCGAGATAAGATTGCTCCGAGATTAGAGTGTAACTCTGATCCACCCGCCGCCGCTGCTGCTCTACCGCCGCCGGCCGACTGCCCGCCCCTGACGCTCCGGCCTCCCCCGCCTCCAGCCCCGGCTCTCCACTCCATCCGGCGCCCTCCCCAACCGGCGATATCCTCCCCAGCAAGGGAAAAACTACGATGGCTCTCCTCTCCCACCTCCCAACCCTCCCACCGCTCCCACCCCCAACTCCGGCCCTCCACCATGTCAATGGCGTCTAGATCTTGGTGCCATGGACGCGTTACTCCACTGGGACTTCTCCCCAGGCCTCGCTGTGGAGGCACAGGTGCGTGCACGATTCGGATCTTCGGTTTCTTTCTCCCCCACAGTTTCTTCCAAGGAGTTCTTCCTAGTTGTGGCTTTTTCTTCGGCTTCTTTCAATCTCACGGAAGAATCCGTGGCTCTGGCTCTCCAAAGTTGCATTGGTGGGAATCATTCGGATTTCAATGTTTCAAAACTCTCTGATCGCCGGTTCAGATTTTCGGTGGCATCCAACAGAGTGGGTCACTTTATTTATGGTTTACGTGATAGAGTTTGGCCAGTTTTTGTTTGCCACTTTACCTTGTTCAGAGGAGATCACATGTCTTTGAGGAAAAATATTTCTGCCGATCCTGTTTGGAGTTCTAATGAGGAAATTTTAGAGGTCTCTCATCGATCTGCTACTAGTTTCAGACCAAACCTGCACTTTCTTAAAGTGAGTGCTCAGAGCGATAACTCCTCTAGAGATGTTCTGGCCAAATTTAATATTGGCGTCCCGGGAATTCTTGATCGGCAAACGAATTCAGTGATTAAATTTGGATCTTTTGATCAGTCCGTTTCTGAACCTGAAGCTGTGTTTTCTGAAAAGAGTTTGATCAAATTTGGAAGCTTTTCCGAGCCGGTTATTCTGGAAGATAAGGTCATTCAAAATCGCACTTTTGTTGGGAACGGTTTCTATGAGAAATTATGTGCTCATCTGCCTAAACTGACATTGGAGACTATAGAGGATTTGCGGTTTGCTCGCTATCCAGATGCGGTAATCAAGGAAACTCTCCAGCTGCCTATTATTCCGCCCAAGGATATAGTTTTTAAATTTCTGGGCCGATGTGCTCGTTGCAGCCTCTCAGATCATTTGGTTGAATCTTGCCCTGGAGTTTGCCCTCACTGCCAGATTCTGGGCCAAAAATGCCACGCTTGCAACATGACAAGTTTCTGCTCAAAATGCTTGGGTTATGGTCATTTAGCTCCTAAATGTTTTATTGGGCTTCGATGCCGCAACTGCCGGAAACTGGGGCATTTAGCCCGTTCATGTTGGGGCCCTTCAAAGGCTATCTGGAAGCCCAAGCCAAGATACGTAGAACGGGCGAGAAGGTTTTGGAAGGTTAAGGAAAAAAAGGAGACAATCACTGGTCCGTCTCTGATAGATGGTGTCACACCTGAAGGTAATGTGCAAGCTGATGGTCCCACAGCTTGGAATGAGGAAAGTGAAATTACAGAAAGGGCAGCTGAGAACCTTTTGCATGGCATCGTGGCAGGAGATGTGGGTTTTGTTCGAGCTGGAGGAGCACAGATCAACCTCATGATCCCTCTTCCCATCGAGGTTTATCATGTTCTTGCCTCTATTTACTGGAATGTGCACACTCCTCGGCTGACTGAATATACTGATGGTGAAACTCTTTGTGCTCCATATCTTTGTTCAATGGTTATTCATCTTCCATCTGCAGTTAAGCTTGGGCTTCTCGCTTTGGCTATGTTGCCCACCTTTTCCTATCTGCCTATGTCTTTTAAGTTGCCAGTCTACATGGATGCATCAGTTCAGAATCAGTTTCATCCCTTAGCTCTGATAGTGAATGCAAACCAGGAGATTCCAAGCCATGGTAATAATCTTATATTGATGGACAATGACCATAACCAGCCTACGGAGGTAGCTGCTGCAAGTGACATGCCTCTGAACTCAGATTCTATGGAAACGGATAGCTTTCAGTTTTCGAAGGCAACTGCTGCAATTGACAGCTCTGTGAACAGGGATGTTTCTTTGGAAGTAATTTCAGATATTACTAGTAGGAAGAAGAAAAGGAAAGGGAAAGATGCAGTGCCAGAAGTAGCTTCTGCTGTTCGTCGTGGTCTGCGCAGTGATAAATCTGGCTTTGTGCATTCAGAAATTCCAGCAGGGGGATCTAAGAGGAAGAAGTCGACAGTGAAGCTGGCTCCAGCACCACCTGTGCTTCAGATGGCTGCTATGCAGAAGATTGGAGTGGACTGCGGTGTGCCAATCTCTGAGCTCACCGAGGAGAAGCTTCTGAAGCCAAAGAAAAAGAACTAGTTTTATCAGTTATCCTATTATATTTGGCTATGTCGTCTTACTTATCTGCTGCAAGGGTTTGGAATATTTTATGCTGGAACATCAGGGGTTTGAATGATGAAGATAAATGGGCTCCCCTTAGAACAAAAATTGAAGAAAGCAATGCTAGTATTATCTGTCTTCAGGAAACTAAAAAAGCTTCTTTCGATAATTCTTTCATAAGAAAATTTGCACCCAAACGATTTGACAGATTTGTGTGTGTTCCTTCCGTTGGTGCTTCAGGAGGCTTGCTAGTTTTGTGGAACAGTTCAATTTTTTCTGGGAGTCTCATGTTTATGGAAAGCTTTGGAGTAATCATTAATTTCACTTCCACTATGTCAAATGACACTTGGAACCTGGTAAATGTATATGGGCCGTGTGTTGAACCGAAGCGATCTCAATTCGTTAACTGGCTGAATGATTTGGACATTCAACATGATGAACACTGGGTCCTTCTCGGTGATTTCAATTTTTATAGATCAGTTGAAAGCAGAAATAGGCAAGGAGCTAACACGCAAGATATTTCTACTTTTAATGAAATTATAAGCAATTTGGGTCTGGTTGAATTACCAATAAAAGGAAGAAGCTATACATGGAGTAATATGCAGAAGGATCCGTTACTTGTTCAGCTGGATTGGTTTTTCACAACAGCTAACTGGACAATAAAATACCCAAATACAGTGGTAAATCCTCTAGCTCGACCTGTATCGGATCATATACCATGTGTGGTGAGTATTGGCTCCAAAATTCCTAAAGCTTCAATTTTCAGGTTCGAAAACTTTTGGATCAGACAGCCGGGTTTTTTTGAGACAGTGGAAAATGTTTGGGCAACAGAAATCTTTGGTAATTCGGCTAAAGTTCTCACTGCTAAGCTAAAAATTCTGAGAAAAGCTCTTAAGCGATGGGATGGAAATATTTCCAATCTTGACTCCATGCTAGCTAATTGTGACAGTACTATTTCCATGTTAGATGAATATGAAGACAGCAGGCCGCTTCACATCTCTGAATGGAATTTCAGGCTAATCATAAAGCAAAGGTTTTTGCACCTCACTAATTGTAAGAGAGATCTCTGGAAAAATCGATGCACTATTCGGTGGGCTAAACTTGGAGATGAAAACACATCCTTTTTTCACTCCATGGCGACAGTGAGGTACAGGCAGAATTCTATTGCCAAGTTTATCATGCCTGATGGTAGGGAGATCAGTAATCATGAAGAAAAGGCTGCTGTGCTTTGGGGTGCTTTCAAAGAAAGATTAGGTCAGTCCACACCAATCTGTTTTCCTCAATCTCTTGAAAGGTTGATAGTTCCTGTTCCAGGTTTGCAAGATCTATCAGTACCTTTCTCCACAGATGAAATAGATGAGGTTGTGAAGCACATCCACACTGATAAAGCGCCGGGCCCGGATGGATTTAATGGCATGTTCTTTAAGAAATGCTGGCACATAATAAAGAATGATGTTTATAATCTATGCAAAGATTTCCAGCAAGGACATATTGACCTCACAAATATAAATGACTCCCTAATCACTCTGATCCCGAAGAAATCAGGTCCTGAAACTCCAAATGATTATAGACCAATATCCCTTTTAAACTCATGTTTAAAGCTAATCACGAAGCTACTTGCCAATAGACTTCAAGAAGTAATTTTGAAGGGAGTACATAGAAATCAGTACGGGTTCTTAAAGAATAGAAATATTCAAGATTGCCTCGCCTGGGCCTTTGAGTATTTACATCAGTGCAAGCAATCGGGCAAGCATATTGTGGTGTTGAAAATTGATTTCCAAAAAGCTTTTGATATGATGGAACATGCAGCCATTCTGAAAATTCTTAAGCTCAAGGGTTATGATGAGGTTTGGATTAAATGGATAGCAAATGTCATGGCCACGGGGACCTCTTCTATTTTGTTAAATGGAGTTCCGGGAAAAAAATTTGCTTGCAAACGAGGCGTTCGACAGGGTGATCCTCTATCTCCACTTCTTTTCGTCGAAACGGCTGATCTACTGCAAACAATGATTAATTATCACTTTCATCGGGATTCACTGGCTGCACCAATACCAATTCCAAACCATGAATTTCCTGTAATTCAATATGCAGATGATACTTTAATTGTTATGGAGGCTTGTCCAACTCAAATCAATCTGATGAAAACGATTATAGATGATTTTGCTGCTGCTACAGGCCTTAAAGTAAATTATGCTAAGTCAAGTCTGGTTCCAATCAATTGTTGTGAAGATGAGACTGCTCAGTTGGCAACCGTGCTTGGCTGTCAGATTGGTACCATGCCGTTTACATACCTTGGCCTTCCTTTAGGAACTACGAGGCCAACGATTCAAGACCTCTCCCCCTTGGCAGACAACATTGAGAGGAGGCTGAATGCAGTTTCTCGCTTTCTCACATATGCAGGGAGGCTCACTTATATTGATTCAGTACTTTCGGCACTGCCGACTTTTTATATGTGCTCTCTCAAGATTCAGAAAACAATGATCAAAACAATTGATAGGGGAAGAAGACACTGCTTATGGGCTAAGACTGATGACGACATGACTGTTACTTACAACTCGCTGGCTGCCTGGGAAAAAGTTTGCAAACCAAAGGAGGTAGGTGGGCTCGGAGTGATAAATCTTGAAATTCAGAATGATGCACTTCTTTTAAAGCATCTTCATAAGTTCATGAACAAGGAGAAAATACCGTGGGTTGAGTTAGTATGGCACTGCTACTACCAAAATAATCTCCCCCAAGCTTCTGTCCGGGTGGGATCCTTCTGGTGGAAGGATATCTCGGCCTTGTTCTGGCAATATAGAGGCATCACTAGTTGCACTCCAACGAATGGTTCATCAGTTCTAATGTGGAAGGATAAATGGTCTGGGAATTCTCCTCTTGCTCAAGAATTTGAAAGGCTGTTTAGCTTTGCTGTAGATCCAGACCTATCTCTTCAGAAGGCGCTCTCTACCACACATCTTCCAAGCTTATTCATATTACCACTATCGCTGCAAGCTCATGGTGAAATGCAACATGTCCGAGGGCTACTTGATGAACTAAAACTAGAACTACCATCACGGGACGGTAATGATCAGTGGATATATCAGTTTAACTCTGGAAATTATTCTTCTGCTAGCTTTTACAAGCTAATGTTCCAAGGTCTGCAATCCCATCAGTTATACAAGAAACTGTGGAAATGTAAATGTTTGCCCAAACAGAAGGTTTTTACATGGCTCATGCTTTTGGATCGACTAAATACGAGGGAATTGATGACACGCAAACACTGGCAACTCGATACAAGTATGGAGTGTGTCTTATGTAATCTGCACGATGATGAGACTAGGGATCATCTGTTTTTTGAATGCCCCTTTGCTCAGGCTTGCTGGTTATTCCTCAAGATTAACTGGATACAGAGAGATACTCTGCTTGACTCGATTATGGAGACCAGACAAGCATTCACAGGTTCTAACTTTCTAGAAGTGGCAATAGCAGCGGCTTGGAATATATGGAAGTGCAGAAATGACCTCATTTTCGAACAACAAAGGCCATCTTTCAGAAAGTGGAGAGCTTTGTTCTTAAAGGACATCAATCTGATATCTCACAGACTTAAACCCACAAAGAAGCAAGCTCTGTTCTCTTGGATTCAAACTTTATAAGCGTCGATACCTTTGTATAGTTTTTTCTTTACCTTTTTTACCGTTTTTTTTCTTTCCTTTCTGTTATTTGGGTTGATCCTCTCAACCTTTTTATGTAACTTGTTATTCTTTTTCTATAAAATTTATACCGTGGGGGATTCCCTCACGGTTTTACGGTCAAAAAAAGATTAGAGTGTAACCAGGTAAGGAGTAAAAAGAATCCTAAGATGGTTTTCACAACTCATTTTTAGGTTAAAAATATTTTCACAAACACTAGACTCAACGTCGACCAGTAGAAGGGTTTCCTACAGGCAGTACTGCTCTGATACCAACTTGTGGCGCCCCGACCCGACTGTTATACAGTGATACTGTGTCCCCGGTTATCCGATACCACCAGACACACTATCAGAGCATAATAGAGAGATCAAGACTTGTGGAACAACTGGCACATCACAGACTCTACGACACAAAACATTATAAGCAACTCTTATAATAGAGAAAGATAGCAAAAGATACAAACAGTGGTCACCGACCCAACATTTCATCAAGCGGAAGCGGAGGGCGTTGTTCTAAACAACAAGATCCAAATATGGCCTAAGAGGCCTACAGATAAACATTCAAGCGCCAGCTGTTCCGGGATGTCCCAAGCTGCCACCTGGGAACCCCAGACTACTCGTCGACGTCCACAAAGAACCCACCTTCGAGGTCGGTGAAGTCCTCCCCTAAAAATAAGCAAACGACGTTGAGTTCGACGAACTCGCAAGATTAAGAGCTAATATATCACTAGTGGAGACAGGGCCTCCTGTCCCGGGCCGTGAGGGGCTTCTGTCCCGGGTCGAGAACCGGGACAGGCCAGGCGGGACTAAAGGCCAACCCTTTAGTCCCGGGCCTGTTACCAGCCGGGACAGAACATCCACCACGTGGCCGCCTGCGGAGCGCGCTGGGGGCAACACCTTTAGTCCCGGCTCGTATAACGGGCCGGGACAGAACATCCACCACGTGGCCGCCTGCGGAGCGCGCTGGGGGCAACACCTTTAGTCCCGGTCCGTATAACGGGCCGCGACTAATAGTTTTCTTTATTTTCTTTTATTTATTGCTTTAGGGTTTAGTGTTTAGGGTTTATTTGTTTTCTTTTATTTATTTCTTCAAGCATGCAAAGATAATTGTTTTCTTTTAGCGGTATTTCTACGCTACCACATACCGTACACATTCGTGCATATATAAGATAACTTGTCTTGCGATCGAGCATACAAATATATACAATTTTGATATTTACATGGAGATCACAATTACCGGGACTAGACCCCGTATATTCGATTACACGGCCGGGGATCATCAGAAGCGCCTATTCACACTAAATTCTCCGGCGTCGTCTACCATCTCCCTCAACAAAAATCCCGCCAGCTCCTCAGCAATTGCTAGTACGCGTTGCTCTGGTAGGAGTCGATCCCGCATTTGGTCGAACTATATAAGAAGAGGAGATCAATATGAACATCAATCATGATAACAAAAAGTGACGGTAATAAAATAATGATTTGAATGTATTGCTTACGTCGACTCTATAATCCTTGTGCTCAGTGGTAAACGCGCGAATGAACTCGCAAACGTAGTATCCACATAGATTCGTCCCCTGTGGCTGCCTCGCGCACTTTACAGAATAAATTCAATCAAAATAACAATCTAGCATCATAATTGTATTGAAACTAGAAGTAAAGAGATGCGTAGACATATCTCGTACTACTTACCGGGATCGGAGTAAACGTCAGCTTCTCACTAAAGGAACCCTCCACCACACTCTTGAACCGGATCCAAACCCTGCCCGGCAAAGAAAATGAATTAATGAATGAGTTATTCATTACCTGATATCTCATGAAATCAACGAAAGAGACCGATATAGCGCGAAAATTACGTCTGGAGCATGTCCTGCATGCTGCGGAACTCTTCCAAGGGTCTTTTAATGGGTCCATGACTTCCACTATTCCCTTATCAACTCGAATGTTTAGCAGAATCCAGTGGAACCTGCACACGTTTATATATACGTCAGTAACTCATCAATTACAGTTAACATCGAGTAAGCAAAAGTGAATGTGTACAACATAGTAAACCTCACCCGAAGTTGTAAGGAAACAGTATGTGGTCACATAAATTTTGCTCCCTAGAAACCTTAGAAGGTTATCCTCCGTCTCGGTGGGTTTCGTCGTTAAAGAATACAGATGTACTTTATCTGGGTCAATGAACCCAACACTATAGATCTTTCTTTTACATTCCCGGATCTTCATTCTGCATAATAGAGTAGACAATGAATAATTAAAATGCAATGAACTGAACAGCTGAAAAACTGAACAACTTATAAGTAGACAATGAATTCAACAACTTACAGACAGTAGCAACTTATGAGACATTTGTCGAGGGCGTCGAAATTGTATAACTGGTAGAGTTCTGAAAAGTCAACATGGACCTCGTCTTCTCGGAAGTAGTACTCATGTGGGACTTTCGCCACGATCATTATCCTGCCCTTCTGTGACTCTTGCATGTACCAGTCATGCAATTTCCGCATTTGTGTTGGCAGTTGTTGCCACTTCTCTCTGCTGACCAATTCCTCCTTTGGGACATATGTACGGACTACAGGAGCCTTGGGTATATTGTCGTCTTGGGTACCAAGCAATTCCGCAATAGTCACACCCATAGCGGCCGCCAACTTCGCAGCTTCTGCCATATCCTGATTTTCCGCCTGCACGGGAACGTCTCTGGATAACACCTTGAGGGGTGGGATCGACTGTTTGGCCTGTTCTCCGAGCTGGGGAACGTCCCTTCTTTTCGCACTTGCACCTTTACTTGATTTGTTCCCGCTTGCACTATCACCTGATTTGCCCTTCCGCACTTCCTTCTGAAGTGTGCGTAGATAGTTATCTGGCTTATGGTGCAAGTCATATTGCGATGGTGTGCTCAGAAATTCATGTGCATACGCTATTTGCTTCTCGGTGTATACCGGGGCGGCCTTGGGTTTCTTCTTTGCAAAATGCGCATCTTTTTCGGCCTTTGCGATCGCTGCGTTTCCTCGTCGGTACGGTCATATGGTCTGATAGGAAGATTCTTATGAGGTACTGTTGGGAGGGGCGAGCTTTGTCTTTTGGGCTGCTGCGTCGGTTAGTACTCATCGACGGAGCACGCTTCCGCTTATTGTCCTTAGCGGGCAAAGGCGGCGGCGAAGACGGTGGATCCAAGTCCGCGGCGGAGATCGAGATGGACTCGCGCTGTGGTGGTCGTAGTCATGGGGTGGGCTGCTTCTTGGAGGTGTAGGGGACCTGCGACGACTCGGAGGCGGTTTTGTCCTTGGCGCCGAGCCTGGAAGCCTGATGTTGTTCTTGTCCCATAGAATGACAGCACCCACTACTTCTCCGAGTGTCCTCTCATCTTGCGGTCCAGGGATGGCAAGCAGCATATCAATAAAGTCCGGTAGTACTTCATCCACCACGACTTTAGCATAGCCAGCTGGAATCTCACGGTCATTCCAGCGTGCGTCAGGTGGACAAGGTACAACACATCCGACCGCCACCTTCATGGATATGTTCACCATTTTCTGATGGAGCTCACAAGATATTGAATCCTTGATTCCATCCACGGGGTAGCCAGGACCGCCTTCTATCATTCGCCGTGCATCGTCAGCCGGGACCTCCGAGTCACCCACGCTGCTTTTACGCTGAGACGGGCCGGCGGTAATATCGAGTGCAGGATCTTGCTGGCGCACTACTCCTCTAAGTTCATCAATCTGCTGCTGCTGGTTGTCAATTCTGGCAAACAACTGGCTGAACTTGTCTCCCACCTCCTCCTCCTGTCGCCGCTTTGCTCTCGATCGGCTTCTGTAAGTTTCCATGTCTTTGGCAAACCCCATCCACCACGGACAACTAGGGCCAAAGCCTCGTACTCGTCCTCCTTTTTCATCATTCCCGAGGACCAATGTCAGCATGTCTTTCTCTCTATCGGGACGGAACTTTAACTTCCCCTCTTTAATTTCTTTCACCACTCTAAGCCAATTGTCCCTGGGTACCCTAATCCCGTCACTGCAAATAAGGTCCCCGGTTGTTTCGTCGTATGAACTCCCATGCGCAAGGAACCAATTCCTTGCCCTCGTTTCCCATTCTTCGCGCAATGGTTCTGGTTGGATCCCTTTAGCAAGCAGCTCTTGCTCTTTTTTATCCCACTTTGGCATGGCAGTCTTGTAGCCCCCTGGCCCCAATTTATGGTGATACATTTTCATGTCAGCATTTTTCTTGTTCTTTTTTGACAGCTCCTTGGCATCTTCTGACTCCTTGTACTCCTTAAATGCGTTCCAGTGATCCGCCTGCTTCGCTAGATAGCCTTCGAATACTGGAGCAGTCTTTTTCTTCCGATATTCTTGCCATAATCTTTTCTTCCACACCCGGAATAGTTCGGCCATCTTCGAGAGAGTCCACCGCTTGACTTTCTCCCTCAATTTTGCAGTGTCGGCAGGATCCTCCAATTCTGGCAGGGTGAAATGTGCCATGAGGTCATTCCAAAGACCCGTTTTGTACCTTTCGGCGATATACTCACTATCGTTCGCCCCTTTGCGCTGAATCCATTCTCGAACGCTGATCGGGACGTGATCCCTAACCAGAACTCCGCATTGTTTTCTAAATACATCGGCAGCCTTCTTGGGTTCCTTCGGTTCGCCCGTAGGCTTTATGACCTCAAATGTGTAATGCGTAGATGGGGCCAACATTTTGGTCGGGCCTCGTTTGGTATATTTGCTCGATGTGGAGGCCTAAGAGAAGAAACATTCGTCAATTTATATATATACAACTCAAGTAATGCATCTACTGATCGCCGAACTTCATATATCTACCTCGCCGGACTTCGTTAAGGGTCCACCGGCTTCTCCATCATCGGAGCTATCGCCTTCTCCATCATCGGAGCCGTCGACTTCATCCTGACTTCGGTCGACCTCCATTCCATCCCCGGAGGGGTTCAGATACGACGACGGAGATTCGGCTGGATCAGCATCTGGGGCGTCGTGGATTATATCCTCGAGAATTTCTTCCTGTACTAGGTCTCTGCGGGTTGGACTAGGTGGATCCATAGTTTCTGCAAAATGCACACAATATTATTTCAAAATGCATCAAATAAAATGAGTATCAATTGTTATAAATAATTACTAAAGCGATCAATACAAGTCACTTATCTAATGTGTATCAATTGTTATCATCAATACTTTGTAATTAAAAAATTACTACAAACCTATTAAGTCACAATATATCCACTACAAATCAATTACTAAAAATTACTACAAATCAATTACTAAAAATTACTACAAATCAATTAACATCTAATTTTTCTAACATCTAAAATTAACATCTAATTTTTTCTAACATCTAATTTGCATCTCTAACAACTAATTTTAGAAGTAAAATTAACATCTAATTTTTCTAACATCTAATTTGCATCTAATTTTTTCTAACATCTAATTTGCATCTAATTTTTTTTCATCTAATTTGCATCTCTAACAACTAATTTTAGAACTAATAAAATCAACATATAATTTTTTCTAACATCTAAAATTAACATCTAATTTTAGATAACATCTAATTTGCATCTCTAACAAGTAATTTTAGAAGTAAAATTAACATCTAATTTTTCTAACATCTAATTTGCATCTAATTTTTTCTAACATCTAATTTGCATCTCTAACAACTAATTTTAGAACTAATTTGTGAACTAACATCTAATTAACATCTAATTTGTATCTAGCATCTAATTTTCTAACAATGCCTAACTAAAATCCACAGGGGCCGTGGCCTAGCGCGGCGGCCACCACGCCGTGGCCGTGGCCGTGGCACCCGTGGCCGCCACCACCCGCCACCACCCGCCACCACGCCCGTACCCGTACTGTACCTAGCAAGAGGAAGAGAGCAAGAGCAAGAGGGGGCAGAGCTCCAACCTCGGCGGCGGCGGCACGGCAGCGCGAGGCAGGGGCGACGCGGCGACGGCGGTGTCGCAGACGGCGTGCGGCAGGGGTGGGGCAGCACCTCGGGGCGGCGGCTCCTCCGCGGCGGAGCGGCAGATCGACGGCGGCGGAGGCAGGGGATCAGGGGCGGGCGACGCGGCGACGGCGAATTTTGGTAGCCTGACGGCGTCCCCTTTGCTCCTCCGCGATTTTCTTCGATGAAAAATGGCTAAGGACCAACCGTGCGGCTTATGTAGGGGAGGGACCTTTAGTCGCGGCCCGTGGCTCAACCCGCGACTAAAGGGGGGTCTTTAGTCCCGGTTTTAGCCACGGGCCGCGACTAAAGGGGTTGGAGGGCTTTTCGCGTTCGCGCGCGCTAAACACACCTTTAGTCGCGGCCCGTGGCTCCAGCCGGGACTAAATTCCAAAAATTGCGCGCGCAGCTGAACTTTTATTTCTGAACAGAACCAAGACCTTTTTTTAAACATTTAAACATTTGAATTAAGCAGTTTTTGCATATTTTTGAATCTGACAAAACTTTCAACATGAAAAGTGTTTGAATTTGAATAACTAATTGAAAACCATTTTCTGTTTTATAAAATGGTTGAAATAATTATATCATTTTTGGTTACTAATAGAATGTTTGAAATAATATGAATTTATATCTATTTACTTATGTTTTCTCTAGTTTCTTTTAATATGAATTTCTAAAAATGCTTTTAATATGAATTTTTTCTGCTCCAGTGTATTTTTCTTTTATACTTAGTTTAATTGTCTGAATGTATTCAAATTTGACTTATGTTGTGTTTTTTTGTCTGTGTAACGTAGATCTCTAGTTGTATGTTACATTAATTTATCGATTCAATGTGGGATGTTTCTTTTGAGGGCTTCTGAGCTTGTGAGGGCTTGTGAGCCGTTGGATTTTTAGAACTAGTCCCGGTTGGTAACACCAACCGGGACTAATGTAGTAGACCTCCAAGGCAGCGCTGGGGAGGACACGTGCCCAGGGCAGCGCTGGGGGAGGACACGTGTCGTGACCGCAAAACCCGCCTTTAGTCCCGGTTGGTGTTACCCCAACCGGGACTAAAGAAGCACACGGATCGTGTGTTTCTTTCAAGCGCTTGTGAGACGTTGGATCAGGGGTGTGTTTCTTTTGAGGGATTGTGAGCTGTTGGATCAGCAGTATCATCACGACCACTTCGCGAGCCACATGACCCGGTTGGTGTTACCAACCGGGACTAAAGAAGCACACGTACCCTATATATAGCCCCCCTCCTCAGACAGGTTACTCACTCACACAAAACATTCCAGCGTCACTCGGAGAGGCATCTTTGGGCAACCAGCGGCAAGACGTCTCTGATGACCTGCGACCGTTCCAAACGGTTGCAGATCATCAGAGATGTGTTGCCGGACGGTTGTAGAACATCAGAGACGTCTTGCCGAACGGCACACAACTAGCGTCTACCTTTGCCACCGAATCCAATGGTTGGATTTAGCCTACCTGATGGCATGTTCCCTGGCATTATTGTGTTCGTCCTTGTTCACCGGCCAGCCATTGGAGCCACCTCCTGTAGGACGGTGAATAAGGACAACACAACGACGCTGTTGGAAACACAAGCCCTCAGGTAGGTTGAATCCAACCACTGGATTAGGGTGACACAATGATGAATTGCCGAGGAGGTGGGAGTGGTGGTGGTGGAAGTGGTAGCCATGCTCACGACCACGCGATGATTTGCAGTATACAAAGCATTCGGATTCCCGTCATACAGCCCTACGGTGCCTCGTGAGTGCACGAGGCACCGTAGGGCTGTATGACGGGGAAACCGTGTGTTTTGGTCAGTTTTGCTTATATATAAGGAGGCTCCACACCGCCCTCCGTCCCCTACCCAGGGTGCTGCCCTCTCCCTCCCCTACCTAACTGGATTAAATAAATATGTATGCGTGATACTTCTGAGTTTACAGTTATCTTCTGATTTTTTAGAACACAGTTACATTAAAGTTGAATACATTATTACACATCACCAACAACATCCCTATCTAGTCTTCACGTTTTCTTCGTGTGTGTCCCTTTCTTCTGTTTGCGCCGTAGCCATGGAGAATCTTCATCATTTAACAGGATGGATGGGTCAGTTTTCACTGTGAAGGGCGGAATTTCATGAAACTTATTATAATCTTCTGACATGTCTGTCTTGCCCTCGACTCCCACGATGTTTCTTTTCCCTGAAAGAACTATGTGGCGCTTTGGCTCATTGTCTGATGTATTCTTTGCTTATTTCTTTTTCTCGGTTTGGTAGACATGTCCTTCACATAGAAAACCTGAGCCACATCGTTGGCTAGGACGAATGGTTCGTTCTTGTACGCAAGATTCTTGAGATCCACTGTTGTCATGCCGTACTTTTCGTCTACATCTACCCCGCCTCCTGTCAGCCTGACCCATTTGCACCGAAACAAAGGGATCTTAAAAGAAGGTCCATAGTCAAGTTCCCATATCTCCTGTATGCAACCATAATACGTGACCTTTGTCCCATTGTCGTTTGTTGCATCAAAGCGGACACCACTGTTTTGGTTAGTGCTCTTTTTATCTTGGGTTTCCGTGTAAAATGTATTCCCATTTATCTCGTACCCTTGGAAAGTACATATAGTCGAAGATGGTGACCTGGCCAACCAGTACAGCTGATCTCCAACAGTGGTGTTATTCATGAGATGTGTCTGCAACCAACTGCCGAAAGTCGCCTCGTGTTTCCGTTGAATCCAGGAGTCAACCTTCCCCGGGTTTTCGGAGCGTACAATATTCTTGTGTTCCACGATATACGGAGCCACCACGGTGGCATTGTTTAGAACTGTGTAGTGTGCTTGAGTGAAAGAATCCCTGTCCATACATACCGTTGCTTTCCTTCCTAGTGTCCCTTTTCCAGTCAGCCTCCCCTCATACCGAGATTCAGGAACACCAATCGGCTTAAGGTCAGGAAGAAAGTCAACACAAAACTCAATGACCTCCTCTGTTCCATAGCCCTTGGAGATGCTTCCTTCTGGCCTAGCACGGTTACGAACATATTTCTTTAAGACTCCCATGAACCTCTCGAAGGGGAACATATTGTGTAGAAACACAGGACCGAGAATTCTAATCTCTTCGACTAGGTGAACTAGGAGGTGCGTCATAATATTGAAGAAGGATGGCGGGAACAACAACTCGAAGCTGACCAGACATTGCACCACATCAATCTGTAACCCTGATAGACTTTCTGGATCGATTACCTTCTGAGAAATTGCATTGAGGAATGCACATACCTTCACAATGGCTAGTCGAACATTTTCCGGTAGAATTCCCCTCAATGCAACCGGAAGCAATTGCGTCATAAGCACGTGGCAGTCATGAGACTTTAGGTTTTGGAATTTTTTCAATTTCATATTTACTATTCCCTTTATATTTGACGAGAAGCCAGACGGGACCTTGATACTGAAAAGGGCTTCAAAAAAGATTTCCTTCTCTTGTTTCGTAAGAGCGTAGCTGGCAAGCCCTTGAAACTGTCCTGGATGCATGCCGTCTCGTCCTTTATGACGTTGCTGGTCCTCCCGTGCTTCCGGTGTATCTTTTGACTTCCCATACAAGCCCAGGAAGCCTAGAATATTCACGCAAAGATTGCAGAGCGGACCTCTTGTACTTCCCAATAGGGTAGCTCCCAAAATATAGATTTCTTCTTCCACATGGGTGCGTGTCCGTCTGCGTCTTTCGGAACAGGCTGTCTGCCAGGACCCTTTCCAAAGATTACATTTAAATCCTTGACCATACCAAATACATCAGCACCAGTACGGGGGACAGGCTTCGGCCGGGGTTCTGCCGTGCCATTGAAATGCTTGCCATTTCTCCTTAACTTATGCCTGTGCGGAAGAAAACGACGATTGTACGGGTACACATTCTTCTTGCATTTATCCAGATATATACTTTCAGTCTCATCTAAACAGTGCGTGCATGCATTGTATCCTTTGTTCGTCTGTCCTGAAATGTTACTAAGAGCAGGCCAATCATTGATGGTTACGAAGAGCAACGCTCGTAGGTCAAATTCCTCCTGTTTGTGCTCATCCCAAACACGTACACCTGGTTTGGCCCACAACTGCAAAAGTTCATCAACTAATGGCCTTAGGTACACATCAATGTCGTTGCCGGGTTGCTTCGGGCCTTGGATGAGCACTGGCATCATAATGAACTTCCGCTTCATGCACAACCAAGGAGGAAGGTTGTAGATACATAGAGTCACGGGCCAGGTGCTGTGACTGCAGCTCTGCTCCCCAAAAGGATTCATGCCATCTGTACTTAGACCAAACCATAAGTTCCTTGCGTCACCTGCAAAGTCCGGGAACTCTCTCTCGATTTTTCTCCACTGCCGACCATCAGCGGGGTGCCTCAACATCCCGTCTTTCTTACGGTCTTCCATGTGCCATCGCAACAACTTGGCATGCTCTTTGTTTCTGAACAAACGTTTCAACCGTGGTATTATAGGAGCATACCACATCACCTTGGCAGGAACCTTCTTCCTGGGTGGCTCGCCCTCAACATCACCAGGGTCATCTTTTCTGATCTTATACCGCGATGCAGTGCATACCGGGCATTTATCCATATTCTCGTACTTCTCACCGCGGTAGAGGATGCAGTCATTAGGGCATGCATGTATCTTCTGCACGTCTAATCCTAGAGGGCAGACAAGCTTCTTTGCTTCGTACGTGCTGGCGGGCAATTCGTTCTTTCTTGGAAGCATCTTCTTCATTAGTACCAGCAACTTTTCAAATGCCGAGTCAGTCACACCGGCCTCTGCCTTCCACTTCAGCAATTCCAGTGTGCTACCCAGCTTCTTCTGGCCATCTTCACAAGTTGGGTACAACAATTTGTTGTGGTCCTGTAACATCTGCTCGAACTGCAACCTCTCCTTTTCTGTGTCGCAGCCTCGCCTTGCATCAGAAATGACCCGACCAAGATCATCAGCGGGCTCATCTGGTGCCCGTTCTTCACCCTCTTCTTCTTCTTCTTCGTCATTGCCTTCCATTTCGGTATCAGCGTATTCAGGGAACATGGATCGGTAGTTGTCATCATCGTTCTCTTCTTCATCGCCGTCTTCCATCATAACCCCTCTTTCTCCGTGCTTGGTCCAAACATTATAGCCGGGCATGAAACCGGACCGAAGCAGGTGGCTCTGAATGATTCTTGAGTTGCTGTGATCCTTCACATTCCGACATTCATCACATGGACAAAACATAAAGCCAACCCCATGCTTGTTCGCCTCGGCCGCAAGGCGAAAAGAACGCACGCCTTCTCTGTAAGCGGCAGAGCGTCGGTCACCGTACATCCATGGATGGCTCATCTGCATCATAGAACTATATATCAAACGCAATCACGATGCTAAAATTACTACCGCGCGGTCTAAACGAGAAAATAGTTGCTAACCTTTTAGGACACTTGGAAACAAAGAGGAGGAAGCTTAAGTGTGGCTAGGGCACCTCATATCATGTCTGTTTTGCGTGAACTCAAGTGGCATCGCTCTAACAGGCATTTCACCGAACACCTCTAGTGCATATGAAGAAAAAAAATACTAGCACCAAACCTACTCCACCTCCACCAGGAAAAAAAACAGGAGAGGGGGCGGAGGGGCTGCCATATATATAGGCCCAGACCATTAGTCCCGGTTTGAAACAAAAACCGGGACTAAAGGTGGCCGCAGCCCTTTAGTCCCGGTTTGTATATCAAGCCGGGACTAAAGGTCCTTTCTTCCTGTTTCAATTCATTTTTCAATTCGGTCTCATATTAATTCATTTTCAATTCAATATGGTGTCATATTAATTCATTTCATTTTCAATTCGGTATCATATTAAGTAAGATTTACGATTTACGATTAAGTAATAATAATTAATAATTCATTTTCAATTCAGTGTCATATTAATTCATTTTCAATTTCAATTCGGTGTCATATTAATTCATTTTCAATTTCAATTCATTTTCAATTCAGTGTCATATTAATTCATTTTCAATTTCAATTCGGTGTCATATTAATTCATTTTCAAGGAGGAATTCGGTGTCATATTAATTCACATTTTCAATTCATTTTCAATTTAATATGGATTAAGTAAGATTTACGATTAAGTAATAATAATTATTAATTCATTTTCAATTTCAATTCATTTTCAATTCGGTGTCATATTTAATTCAGTTCCAATTCACTTTCAATCCATATTTAGGAGGCACACCCTTCCTAAATTCCAAATTCAATAAAATGCTTGAATGGCAACACATAAATTCATTCCCGGCAAATTCTTTCAATAAAATGCTTGAATGCATATTGTAAATTCATTTGCAATGTTGAATAAAAAGGAAATTCAAATTGGCTCCATCCAAGTTGGATAAAAATAAAATTCAAATTCATTTACGACAGAAATTAAAATTCACATGTTTATGCACATACTACTAGAGACACAGACACCCATCTACTCGTACTCCGAAGAATACTTGCGGTACAACTCGAATGAAACGTATGCATCTATTGCTGCATAATCAAGGTTGATCCTGTCAAGACAGTTCTTCTCCCAGAACCAGTGCTGCTCCTTGGGGAATTTTTTCTTCATACCAGCGTACTCCGGGTCGATCAAGACGGCTGCCATATCAGCCATCCCAGTCTTCTCGGCATACCGAAACTGGATCAAGTCCTGGAGATCAATGTGGCAGTCAGCTGGTATCTCAATACCCCAGGTTCTCATCATCTTGATCTTGTCATTCGTTATATCAACGCTACAAAATGTATGCCGCTGTTGACAAGGAAATCCATGAGTTCTGGACAGTGCTTGGCACTACTGCAACAACAAAAATGGAACAAATGGAACAAATGTTAAACATCGCTGCAACATTTTGCTATCCTATATGAATCAAAAGAAGCTCTCTCCTATATGAAAAAATGGATTCAAATGGCCACACGTACGTTGCTATCCTATACAATTTTGCTATCCTATATGAATCAAAAGAAGCTATCTTTCCAATAGGATTCAAATGGCCACACGTTGCTATCCTATGAAATTTTGCTATCCTATGAATCAAAAGTTCTCTTTCCAATAGGATTCAAATGGCCACACGTACCCTATGCAATTTTCCTATCCTACAAGAAGTTCGTGTTACCTTGACCATTGGAAGACCATGACATGGTTCTTGTGAGCAAGTTGGATGACGGCAACATCTCGTCCATCGGCCGTGTACTCGAGATCAAGGCCAAGGAAATTGTGTTCATCCTCGTCATGCCATCGCTTCAAATCGGCAAGAAGACCCGGGACCCTAGCGCAGTCGTTCGTGTAGGCGACATCGAGAAGGGTCTTGCATGGTGTTGTCACATCAGTAAACTGAATACCAATTCGATTCATGGTGGAGGATTGGGGAAGAAGAGAGGAGAGCAAGAGGAAGAGAGCCCGTACCCGTACTGTAGCAAATGTCTCTCTGTTTCCCCTCCCGATCAATTAGAACAACTTCCAAAGCGCGCGGGAGGCAAACGGTTCGTACTTTTTAGTCGCGGTCCGTATTACGACCCGGGACTAAAGGTCTCGCGCCAGGCGAACAGTTGCCAGGACACTTTTAGTCGCGGTCCGTGTTAAGAACCGGGACTATTGGTCCCTAACGAGCCGGGACCAAAGGGTGCCGTACCCTTCAATGTTTTCGGGGCGACGTGGCCGGACCTTTAGTCGCGGCCCAGGCCACAGCCGGGACTAAATGGGCCGAACGTAAGGTCAGTTTTCTACTAGTGTATGCTCGATGAGTGGCTTTCAAGGTTTTATGGCTATTTTGCATAAAGCTGATTTTATTTATAAAACACAACTCCATGGCATCGACTACACAGATTATTTTGAAAAGGGGTAAGAAGTAACTCTTTTCTTTTGAATCACATTTCTCATCATCACCCATCATCCACTCTACCTGTTCATCAAAGGCACCTCCCCGAATCACCCTTGAGGAAGCTCACCTTACAATCATGA
This sequence comes from Poa pratensis, assembly GCA_947311845.1. Classification (NCBI taxonomy): domain Eukaryota; kingdom Viridiplantae; phylum Streptophyta; class Magnoliopsida; order Poales; family Poaceae; genus Poa; species Poa pratensis. The sequence goes on along the minus strand of CAMZMU010000101.1, from coordinate 14,274,891 downwards.
GTGGTACCTCTAGTACCCAGTTTTTAATCATTCCGTTCATGTTATTCTATGATCTCAGAATCCGTCACCAAGTCGTCCATAACCGCGGACACGGCTTTTCGAAAAGATTTATCCCTGCAGGGGTGTACAATGTGAAAGTTGCCAGGTTCCCGAGGGACCTCCCAGCTTCTTATCCATGCGTACCGTCCGGCCCATTGCCTAGCTCTTAGCTCTCTTCCGGGGAAAGCCGGCTGGGTGGGAGCGGCTACGACCTTTACCTCGCTTAAGACTAACCCAGGATCATCAGTGGCGGTAGGACAAGAGGTACCTTCTCGCACCCTGTCCCGCGGCCACTTATTTTCCTGACACAACCATCCTCATCTCAGTCTTGGCCACCATCTTCAACGCACGCACAAATGGAAAGCCAAACTAGAGGACCCTCGGCTAGTCCGCCACAAGTTAGTCGGTCGACGAGGGCTCCATATACCCCACGCATGGTTGCACGGTCAACTTGGCTCGTAGGCGAGAACTCGCATCTAGGCGGCGAGAACGAGACAACCCACCACATCCCATGTGGCCTCTCATCCCCACCTTTAAGCATTTTATTACCCGTCACCACAATTCCTCCACCATCGTCATCATCTCATCACCTGTTTCCACCATGTAGTACCCATAGTACAGCTATGCAATTAACTAAGCATGGCTAAGCATCAACATAGCATGGTAGATATCTCGGGCCAACAATACAATCCTATGGTTAAATAGGAGGGGAACAGGTAGTGGCATCGGAATCTTAATGCAACTATAGGATACTCTAATCCAAGTAAATTGACATTTGGAACCGCATGCAATATTATAGTGGAGAAAATATATTAGCGGAAAATCGGATAAAGTATGCTCAGAGGGGGATTACGCTTGCCTTGATCAAGGTGCTGGTAGTACGGCTCGGCGGGGTATTGAGGTGGAACCCCGTCTGCTTGATCTATCGGAGCACAAAACACGGGAAGAAACAATCAATCACCACACATGTTTAGCAAATGCAATGCGCGAACAAAAATGATGTCATGTCATTTTAAATCCCCGAGAGGAGGATGATTCCATCTATTCGAATTAAACGGAGTTCGGATGCTTAGAGGGCGCATCTCGAATACACCGTGGAGTTTGATAAAGTAACATCTTTACTTGTTGATTGGAATAGATGAACACCATTTGTTAACTTGCATATGAATGTCATGACATGTGAAGATGCAGTACGTGGATGATTTAAACAAGCCAAGATGGCATTAGAACTTGCATTGAAACAACCGTCGAAGAGAAGGGAGTTTCAGTTTGTCTGGCCAGGCCGGAGTCTCCGGTCTCAGGGGACTCAGGGGGCCGGAGTTTCCGGTCCCGCATTTTGAAAACCCAGGACGGCAGTCTCTGGACAAGGTCCGGAGTAGGTGCGGAGTAGGTGCGGAGTTTCCGGGGGTTGGGGCCCGGAGTATCCGGTCTAGGTGTCCGGAGTTTCCGGCCCATCGGAACTGGCTACGAAAAGAGAAACGCGACGGCAGGCTCCATATCCTGCCCGGAGTTACCCCGGAGTATGCCCGGAGTTTCCGGTCTACACGTCCGGAGTCTCCGGTCTCAGGTCCGGAATTTCCGGTCTGAAACTACAGGTTGCGGCTGGAATTCGTGGGCTATGTCCAAAACTGCAAACTAGAGCAAGAGGGAAATATGGGGGTGTCCAGGAGGACGGTGTGCTCACCCTGAACTTGCTGGTGAGCTCGGGAGGGAAGGAGAGGGACGGAGTTGGCCGCAATCGAGCTCGGAAGGCGGCGGAGCTCTTGGAAGGAGAACTCAAATCCACGGCAATGTGGTGCTTCCCGTCTCGATTCCCTTGGTGAGGATGTAGAGGAGGGCGAGGCGGAGCTTGTGGTGGTCTTGGACTTGCTCGGGAGTGCTTCAAGCGACGGCGACGCGGCGGCGGAGCTCGGCGTCCATGGTGGCTCGGTGGGGAGCAAGAAGAAGAGAGAGAAGGGAAATGAAATATCTCGGGAGTGGGTGAGGTGAGCAGTGCGGCTCGTTTCTTCTCTCCGTGCAAGTGGAGGCAGAGGAGGGGAGGGGCCCACGTGCGCGGCGTGCGTGCAGCACAGCCATGGCGGCATGGCTACAGGAGGGAGACGGCATTTTACACAAAACCCCCTGGCAGTTTAAAACTTCTCCTTTTCCTTTTCTTTTCAAAACAGCAGCTCCTTCTACAATTTAATTGAGGCACTTAGCCACTTCCAAAAATTATGAAATAATTTGGGTAGGCTCCCCTCATTATGTAGAAGCTCCACCATTTTTGGTGTATCAAAATAAAATAGTTTAGACAACATTTGTTCATAGGGTTTGAAATAGTCATTTTGCTCAATTTCCAAATGTTGTTATTTTAGAAATTGTGAACCAAGGGCAAGATATTAATTTGAACTCTTGGAACCTCCTTGACAAATATGGATTAGAATTTGTAAGCTTTTGTTTGACAACCCGACAACGTTGCAATTCCAAAGTGGTATCAAATCAACAGGAACATGAGGAATTTGGTTCACAAATTCCAAAGTGGTATCAAATCAACAGGAACATGAGGAATTTGGTTCACAAATCAACAGGAACCCGACAAGCATGTATGCCATGATGCAAAAGATAACACAAAAGTGAAAATTTGGTTCACAAATTCTGGGGCTGTTACAAACTTGGACCTCTCGTTCATGACACAAAAGCTAAATCCCAAGAAGTGTGTCTTTGGCGTGCCAGCCGGACAGCTCCTAGGGTACCTTGTTTCGGCTCGAGACATTGAGGCCGATCCGGAGAAGTTACAAGCCATCTTAACCATGCCACAACCGACCAAACTTCGAGAAGTGCAGCGGTTAGCAGGTCGGGTGGCTGCGCTTAGTCGATTCATCAGCAAGCTCGGCGAAAAAGCACTCCCATTCTATCAGCTGATGAAGAAGTCAAACAAATTCGAGTGGACTCCAGAAGCTCAAGCAGCCTTCATCGACCTCAAACGCGCACTCACAACCCCTCCAATCTTGGTCGCGCCACGGGAGCGGGAGCCGCTATATCTACATGTCTCCGCCACCAACAGGGTGGTCAGCACCGTGCTTGTGGTTGAGCGCGCAGAGGAAGGTCACGCCCATAACATACATAGGCCCGTCTATTACCTCAGTGAGGTTCTCTCAATATCAAAATAGCGGCACCCGCACTATCAAAAGCTGGCTTACGCCGTATTCATGTCATCCCGCAAGGTCGCACACTACTTCGCCGAGCACCCGATAACTGTTGTTAGCTCGGCAGCACTCTGTGACATCCTTACCAACCCCGACGCAACCGGACGAGTCGCCAAGTGGTTCATTGAGCTGGGACCTCGAGATATCAAGTATGAGCACCCGAAAGCAATCAAGGCGCAGGTACTTCCTGACTTCACCACCGAGTGGATTGAAACCCAGCTTCCAGGAGTCCCAGATGTGTCCAACTCCTGGACCATGTACTTTGATGGGTCGAAGAAGCAGGAAGGCGCAGGCGCAGGCGTCATACTCATCTCACCAAAAGGAGACAAGCTCCGCTACATCTTGCAGATGGACTTTACCAAACCCTCCAACAACGAGTCAGAGTACGAGGCACTGCTACACGGCATGAAGATGGCAAAAGCTTGCGGGTGCACTCGACTCATGATATATGGCGACTCAAACCTCGTTGTGCAGCAAACAATGAAGGCCTGCGACGCTACCGCAGACAATATGATCGCATATCGCGAGCTGTACAATAGAATGGAGGGCAACTTTGACGGTTGCGAGCTGCGACACATCGGACGAGAAAGCAACGAGGAGGCGGATATGTTAGCCAACCTCGGCTCTACCAAGGCACCAGTACCACCTGGCGTATTCCTCGAACGCATCGAGAACAGATTTATCAAGGTCAAGCAAACTGCAGCACCTTCGGTTCCGGCGGCCGCGGACAAGGACACTCCTCTGCCTATACGGAGGACCCGCAAGTTGAAGTTCTCCTCATCTAACCAACCTGGACGCACCCGTTCCTTGCATACATGCTGCGCAATGAGTTACCAGAAGACACAGCAGAAGCGCGGCGCATCACTCGACGCGCCAAGGCGTACACAATCATCAAAGGAACCAGTGGACACCATGCGAGCAGTCGATCACTCGTCGCCAAGGCCTTCCGAGCAGGGTTCTACTGGCCAACCGCACTCAGGGATGCGGAGAACATAGTAAAGAGGTGCATCGGCTGCCAGAAGTTCGCCACCAGGCCGCATGCACCTGCATCGGAGTTGAAAACCATACCTCTCGCTTGGCCCTTCGCCCAGTGGGGGCTCGACATGGTAGGGCCACTGAAGAAATCCTCGCGTGGAGGACATACCCACCTCCTGGTGGAAGTCGACAAATTCACCAAGTGGATCGAGGCGGTCCCTATCACAAATTCGACTGCCAAAACAGCAGTGAACTTCGTCAGATCAATCATATACCGCTTCAGACTCCCTCATAGCATCATAACTGATAATGGTACAAACTTCACGGCGGAGGAATTCCATGACTTTTGCAGGGACCAAGGCGTGAAGCTCAACTACGCATCGGTGGCGCACCCGCAGTCAAACGGACAGGTAGAAAAGGCCAATGGACTCATGTGCAGCGGGATCAAGAAGCGGCTCTTGGTGCCACTCAAGCGAGTTGTGGGTGCCTGGGTGGAAGAGCTTCCAGTCGTACTTTGGAGTCTGCGAACTACTCCAAATAGGCCGACACAATACACACCATTCTTCATGGTGTACGGCGCAGAAGCAGTTCTACCTTTCGACGTACAGTTCGACGCACCCAGAGTCGTCGCATACGACGAAGAGGAGGCGGAGGCGGCACTCGAAGATAGCGTCGACACGCTGGACGAAGCACGCGACATCGCGCTCGCTCGCACAACCGTCTACCAGCAAAACCTCCGCAACTATCATGGACGTCGACTGCGCACCAGGTCCTTCATGGTTGGAGACCTGGTGCTCCGCCTGAAGCAGAAGAAGGTGCACAAGCTCGCCTCCCCATGGGAGGGACTCTTCATCATTACAGAAGTCATCGACGGCGGCGCATATCGCCTGAAGCACGCGAAGACGGGAGAACTTTCGCACAACCCTTGGAACGTTGCGCACCTGCGCCGTTTCTATGCTTAGACTATTCAGTCAACAAATGTAATAGGCGATATGTCGGATAGCTGCAGGTTTCAGACGCACTCTTTTCCTTACCAGGGTAACTAAGGGGGCTGGAAGGTTTTTAATGAGTCGGCCTGCAGCTTAACTCACAAAGTGGAATACAATCATTATTCCTCTCTCTCTCTCTTTATTATTCGCATAACAGGTCCATAAACAAAAACCTTGGCCGCACCCGAACACTCGGGGGCTGCGCCAAACAGGTCCATAAACAAAAACCTTGGCCGCACCCGAACACTCGTGGGCCGCGCCAAACAGGTCCATAAACAAAAACCTTGGCCGCACCCGAACACTCGGGGGCTGCGCCAAACAGGTCCATAAGCAAAAACTTTGGCCTCACCCGAACACTCGGGGGCTACGCCAAACATGTCCATAAGCAAAAACTTCGGCCTCACCCGAACACCCGGGGGCTGCGCCACACAGGTCCAAGAACAGCCTGACCCTCACCCGAACGCTCGGGGGCTGCATCTGTCAAACGCGCAAATCCATTTCGATTCACAAAATTTCCAACCTACATACTCGGGGGCTAGGCAATCATACATACAAACCACACAAAAGGAATCAGGTAGTTTTACATACAAAGTTTGTACAAATTAACTCCATTTGCTCTGCATATTCTTCCTTCAGCTCCGCCCATTTTTCTTCTTGTTTCAACACCCGATGAATAAGGACCAATGCATCAGCACGAGTCGCGTCGTAATGCTCCTGCATGGGCACAAGACCACCCCCAGGTACTGGTGGTGGACCTAGCGCAATCCTTTTTAGGTCAAGGTGGGGCAGGTGAGCCCGAACGAAGGCGAGCGCAACGTTAGCCCCGCCGATGAGTTGCTCTCGAACAAACTTCTTGATGGCCTTGCCTTGGCAAAATTTCTTCAAAAGCTCTACCAGGCCCTGTGGTTGCTCGTTCAACGGAAACAGGGACCGGTGCACTCGAGCCAGCGCTGACCTGCAGGTCTCCAGTAGAATAGCCGCGCGCCAAACACAGTCTTGGAGCCTAGCCAGCACCTCACCTCTCGCCCTCTCCGACCAGAAGGGGTGTGATACGCCTCAAACATATCTATAATTTTTGATGTTCCATGCTTGTTTTATACCAATTGCTACATGTTTTGCATCTACTTTATATCACTTTTATACATTTTTTGGGACTAACCTATTAACAAGATGCCGAAGTGCCAGTTCCTGTTTTCTGCTGTTTTTGTATTCCAGAAAAGCTAGTCTGGAAATATTCTCGGAATTGGACGAAACTACACGGGGGTCCCTATTTTTCCAGAACACACCTGACGGAGCGAAGAAGCAACAGAGGAGGGCCACCAGGGCCCCACACGCACCAAGGGCGCGGGGCCCCCCTCTGCCGCGCCCTAGGGTGGTGTGGGCCCCTCGGGGGTCTCCAGCCGCCGCCCTTTCGCCTACTTATTCCCCCCGACGCGAAAACCCTAAGTACCTGAGCAGAAATCCACGAAAAGATCCAGAGACGCCGCCGTCGTCAACCCTAGCTCGGGAGGGTTCAGAACCTCTTCCCGGCACCCTGCCGGAGAGGGGAATCGTCACCGGAGGCTTCTACATCGCCATGCCTGCCTCCGGAGTGATGCGTGAGTAGTTCATCCTTGGACTACGGGTCCATAGCAGTAGCTAGATGGTTGTCTCTCCACTTTGTGCCATCATGTTTAGATCTTGTGAGCTGCCCTACATGATCAAGATCATATTATTGTAATGCTACATGTTGTGTTTGCTGGGATCCGATGAATATTGAATATTATGTCAAGTTGATTATCAATCTATCTCATATGTTATTTAAGATCTTGCATGCTTTCCGTTACTCGTAGATGCTTTGGCCAAGTAGATGCTTGTAACTCCAAGAGGGAGTATTTATGCTAGATAGTGGGTTCATGCCTCCGTTTAACCTGGGACAGTGACAGAAAGTTCTAAGGTTGTGGATGTGCTGTTGCCACTAGGGATAACCTAACGATGCTATGTCCACGGGCATATGTGTTTGTTTACATTACGCACTTTACTTAATGCAATTATCCGTTGCTTGCAATTTAATACCAACGGGGGACTCGGATGACAACCCGGCGGTGGATTATATGCTGTTGGATAACGGTCTATGTATTATGTCGTAATGCCCAATTAAATATCATAGTAGTCAACATGTCATGTATATGCATTGTTATGCGCTCATTATTTGACAATTGCCCAGCTGTAATTTGTTCACCCAACATGTTAGTTATCTTTTATGGAGAGACACCACTAGTGAACTGTGGACCCCGGTCCATTCTTTTACACTGATTAAACAACCACAAACTGCAAACTGTTCCTTTTTCATTCTCTGCAATTTAATACTCATTTTCCACACCATACGTTTAATCCTTTGTTTTCAGCAAGCCAGTGAGATTGACAACCTCACTGTTTCGTTGGGGCAAAGTAGTTTGATTGTGTTGTGTGCAGATTCCACGTCAACAGTCCAGACTCCCTGCGACAGCTCTTTTTCTGGCGCCATTGACAACCTTCTGAAGAGTTGCTGCTCCTACTGGTTCGATAACCTTGGTTTCATTCTGAGGGAAAACTTGTTGCTGACTACATCATACTTTCCTCTTGGGGTCTCCCAACGAACGTGTGTTTCACGTCATCAGGGTGGGTGGAATACTGCGCGCTGCTGGCATAGCCATCCAGCCGACCGCGCAAGCGTGACTCTTCTACCGACTCGTCAAAGCAAACACCTGACAAGGCATCCCAAAAATCATTACACACTCGAGCTACATAAAGGGTTGGCGATCCGCACTGGGTGTACTTGCACTCAAGCTGCAGGTTCACCTTGTCCAGCTCCTCAAGCAAAAAGACTTCCCGGGCCGTTGCCGGTGAAGGCCTTGACTACAACTCCGCCAGCGCACTATGCGTCTCCTTCAACTGATGCTCCGTCTTTGAGAGCTTTAGCTGTAGGAAGTCGATGATCTTCTGGTCATTCTTACTTCGTGCGCTCGAGGAGGGAGCATCGTTTTCGGACGAAGATCCTGTCGACGCACCAGCTGCTCCAGGCTACCCAAGAACAGTTCAAGGCATAAGAAAATAGTGCATAACGCACGTACCCGACCCTTAGGGCTCGGAGGCAGTTCATCCCACAAACACGACAAGGAAAAGCAAAAGCATAACTCGTCATCATAACAGCCTTATACGGCATCAGGGTTCATTACAAAAGAAACATACCGTCATGTCATTTACGACATGGACTCGGACCTAGATCTAGAGGTGCGAGCAGCACGCTCGGCGAGGACGGCGGCACGTTTTTCCATCATAGCCACCATTTCCCTCGACAGCGTCCCTGCTTGCTCCTTCATCGCGCTCGTCACGGCGGATTTCCCGTCAGGTTTCTTCGGGAAGCCAGCTACAGCTTTCTCAAAGTCGCCTGCAACACCATGGCCAAGCAAGAGAAGGAAGGTGGTCTCAGAGCCACCTACCATTTGTGCGCGAGCGTAGTTGGTCAGTGCAGACGTCCCAGGCCCGAACACATCAGCCAGACCCCCTACAGTCGCGGGTGGCGTGCCTTTCGGGAAAACAAGATGGTGAACAACTCTCAGGGCACCCGCAGACTTGTTAAGGTCCTCCCGGGCCGGGGCGCATATCTTGTCAAAGGCACCTGCCACATCCTCGAAGGACCCTTCGTCGGTAGCAGGTGCAGCTCCAACAGCCTCTGTCAGGTCAAGGAAGTTCAGAACCACATCGCAATACATTCGACTAATCGCACACAGGAGAGTCATCTACCTCCAATCACATGGGACAGCGAGCGTAGCCGCTCCGTCTGCAGCATCTCGTGAGCGTCCATCTCTTTGAGCTTCTCGCGCTCAGCCGCAAGTTCCTTCTCGAGCTCTTGCACCCGAGTCAGAGCTGTCGCTCGCTCACCTGCAAGCAGTGCCAAGGGAATCTTAGCGTTACTTTTTTGCATAAACCAACAGCTATCAGGAGAGGATCCTTACTGTTCGACTGCTCCAGTTCGGCTCGCGCCTGGTCGCGATCCTCCTCCATCCGCACATAGGTCTCACCCGACTCCAGCATCATACGGAAGAACGGCTGCGGAATAAAGCGCAGAGCTTAAGTAACTGAGCCTATGCCCAACTACACCTAGTTGCACATAGCCTCGGGGGCTACTCCCATCGGGAGCGCTGACGCGCACCCGATAAAATATGAAGCATAACATAGTACTTACATGGTTGAAGCGCTCTGGCGGTGCAGCACCTGAAGAAGAAGGAATGCTCGCCGGGGCGGTCCTTTTCACCCGAGCCACATCGTCGGCAGACGAAGCAGGGGTCACCTCAGGAGCGATGGGCGCTGTGCCCTCCTTTGGCAAGGTGTCCTCGGCCGGGCTGCATCGCAACAGTCAGACAGACGGAAAAGGCACAAATACACATCAGATTTGGACAAAACAAACACAAGCTTACCTAGCATCTTCATCATCAGAAATCAAAAGGGTTGTGTAGTCCAAGTGCGCGGAAAACTCCGGTGCATCTTCAGGAGGCACCGCGTGCAGTGGGGTCACAACCCTGGCATCTGTCGCCTCAAGCGACGAGGAGCCCGAATCCTCGTCGTGTTCAGCACGCGGAGGGCTGCTAGCCGCAGTCAACGCCGTCTTGTTCATGCGTCGTCGCTTGAGCGGCAGCTCATCCTCTTCCTCCTGCTCGGATTCCTCCGTGTCGTCGCTTGAGCGGCAGCTCATCCTCTTCCTCCTGCTCGGATTCCTCCACCTCGTCGGTGGGTGTGTTTGCAGAGGCGAGCGAGATATCGCCGGCCTCGTTCTCGGCCACCAAAATCTCTACCTCCGCAGTCTCCCCATCTTCGGGCAGTGGAGGCAAACGCTTGGCAGGCGTCCAATTCTGCACATACAAGACACATAACTATCAGTTAACAAGCATATATTTCCCGACGGAATACTAAAAGCACAAGTAAAACCATACCGTTGGCAGCGGATGGTCGCTGTCGAACGCGTTAACTGGGTAGTCAAGCGGGCAGCTGTCCTTGGCGGTCAGCTTGGTGATTGATCGCATCCGGGTCTCTACCTCCCTCGCCGATGGCAAGGGCTCTTCTCCCGCCAAGCGTGTCGGGTCGTGCACGCCTTGGAACATCCACATAGGGTGCGCGCGCACCCGCAAAGGCTGCACGCCCCTCTTGATGAAAGTCGAGATCAAATGAAGGCCGCTCACCTCGCGGCCGACAGTCTTCATCAGAGTGGCAATCTTCTCCATCAAAGGCTTCGCCTCGGCCTCCTCTGCAGCAGTTGTCTGGTGCAGCCAGACTCGAGTCTTTACCAAAGGCGAGTTGGCATCAAAGGCCGGCAGCCCTTCTTGCTGAGCGCTGACATAGAACCATCTCTTGCGCCAGTTCTTTGCTGACTCGACCTGTTGGATGTCGAAGTATTCGACCTCCTTGTGAGCCTGGATGTTGAAGCCGCCAACAACATATACGCCGTCCGTGCCGGCGTTCCTCTTCACATTGAAGATCTTCTTCCAAAGACCCCAATGCGGGTGCACCCCCAGAAAACACTCGCAGAGCACAAAGAAAACAACAATGTGCAGCATAGAGTTGGGGGTGAAGTCATGGAGTTGAACCTTGTACGCGTACATTAGTGCACGCACGAAGTCATGCACAAGGAAAGAGAATCCCCTGTTCACAAAGTGGTGAAAGCACACGCGCTCGCCCTCTCTGGGTGGAGGGCTTACCTCGTCGCCGGGGGATACGCGCTGGCAGCAGAGCGGCGGAGGGAAGCCACCCATCTCGCCGGTATCCGTCCAGCTTCGAGGCTGTCAGAGTGGACCTCGTCCAACCCCCAGCATTCTTTTTCAGCGGCGCCGCACCGCCGGCACCCGGGGCGGGGACGATCGGCGCAGTGGAGGCCGTGGCATCCGCGGCGGTTTTCCTCTTCGACGTCTTGGCCATGGCCACGGCGGCGATGAAAGCGGAGCGCGGGGAAGAGGATGAAGAAGCGGAAGCAGAGGCAGCGGCGGCGGAGAGCAAATGGCAAGTAAAAATAATTTACCCCGCCGTCCCCTATTTTATTCGCACAGGCCACGATCTCCACCATTGATGGTAGATCGTGCGCCGCAATGCATATCTAACCGTACGCGTGGCAGTCATGGAGGGCAACCGTCACTAGCCACTCCACACACTACGCACGGGAAACGAGGGGGCCATCACCACGACGCCGTGAAAACCACGTCAGAACGGTCAAATCAAGTCCAAACGGCACCGTCTTCGGTCAGCACTGCAAAAACTGGGACCCACACGTCACGTCCCATCTATCACAGCACAAGCGTGCCACCGCGTGTCAGATGGCGCAGTCGCCAAACATGTCATCCCTGACGTCATTACACGAGCTTCGCTCAGCAAAGTACTCGAGTCCGAGGGAGAAAATCAACACACGCCAAAATTGGTCACTCGACCGTCTCGTCAAGTTAGGACGCGGAAATCAACCTAAGGCAAATTGGTCACTCGACCGCTCCATAAGCAAACATGTATGACTCCCATCGGGAGCGATTCAAAATTCTATTGACTGTTGCAAAAGCTTCAAAAGTTTTGAGATTATCCTCAACTTCAAGCAGTTAAGCACAATCTCGGGGGCTACTCCCATCGGGAGCGCTGCCCGCGCACCCGATAGAACAGAACTCAGAAACATTAAGTTGTCCAAAACCGTCAGTCGACATCTATATCGACTCAGATCAAAGCTTACTCGACTTGGCTGCTTAGCCTTATGCAAATATCAGTCACAAATCCCCGAGATTGCGTCCGCCGCATATATATCTCGGATGCTGCACACACAGTGTAAAGGTAAGACCCGCCGATCTGTCGAGCTGGGCCGGGGCCCGCTACCACAGTGTAAGCCCTGCAACTTTCCATGTCAACAGACATGAAGAAAATCCTAGCAGACGCGTTAGGTAGCAAAGTTATGCTGCAGGCCGGCTCTGTAAGACCTCGGCGGCCTGAGTCGGACCTGACCAGCTTGTTCCGAGTTTGAGTCCGGAGACTCGAGCTTGAAGTAGACTAGTAAGGTTTTGCCCAAAAGTGCAGTTAACTGGTCCTGATCCATCGAGTGTGCCAGGCCTACTATGTCATAATCCCTAGGCAAAATAAGCAAAGCATCGGTCAACGAATATTCCGACCCAGCATGCACCTCCGAGGCAAGCTCGCTCTCAAGGCAAACTAAGCATCAGTCGACATATATATCGACTCAACCTGCACAATCGAGACACTCTCGGCTTACATATACCTATCGAGCAAATAACTAATAGAAATAGTGCATAATCAAACCTGCAGGTATTCTACGAAGCAGGATAATCAGGACGTGCACTTACGGAGGAGTCCCTGCCTGATTCTTCGAATCAACCAGGCACTCGGGGGCTACTGATGGGGGCCTACCCTTCGGGTGCCCCACCATGAGGATACCTGGTGCACGTACAAGCTAAGTCCCACGGGTAGGCCTGCCAACAATCAACGATCAAGTCCCACAAAGGGAGCCCATAAAGATGGCGTACGCCCCAAGTTTAGTAAACCTTAAGTCGGTAGAAACCTACCTTACCTGTAAATCTAGTCGGTTGCGAATCCCCGAGACCCAGCCTCCTATAAAAAGGTTGGGAGGGCCGCCGATCTAGTGCACGCAATACTCATACCACCAAACCCTAGCGAGATTGTCATCTCGCCGGGACTCCATTGTACACCTCGTATATCAATAACCAGACAAGCAGGAAGTAGGGTGTTACCCTCCGGGGGCCTGAACCTGGGTAAACCTTGCTTGTCAGCCGACGATACTACCAGCACCACCACGTCTCTCCCCCTCAATCTCAACCCTAGGTACCGAACCATGGGATTTGATGTGTTAACACCACGTCAATCGCTGACCATCAACTTTTCAAACCTCCAAATTAGTTTGCCATAGGACAAACCATTGCCGTTGAAAGAATTAGACCGGGGCAGCACGACCCCGGACATGCCATCGAACTTCAGCACTGACACCCGCGCACGACGACGTCAGAGTAGAGAACCAGAACCGTCAGCCTCCAACCACGCACCCAGCACAAGGTGCACCATCTTCCAGTTGTCACCAATGCAAACCACCGTCTGCACGTACTCCTGGACAAATCCTCTCTGCTCCACCATGGAGCCGGAGACAACGCCGCAGCAACGGAGACAGAACATGAGGAAAAACCCATCTGATGGAGTCGCCGCCGCCGCCTTCCCGACACCATCCATGAACCCTACAGCCACCGATCTGAAAGTTCGGCAAGCACACAATGCCACCAACTTCGACACACCGCCATAAAGGACAACACCGGTGTGGGAGTGGAGTTGAGACAGGTTTATTCGCTCGGGCGCCGCTCCTACCACCCAACGACACATCACAACAGAAAAAGTCTAACCCTAACTATTATCCGGAGAAACAAGGCCCCCTCTCTCGTGCCGCTAGAGCGGCAAGCGGAGGGAAGGGGAACCAGCGCAGCCGGCTGAGATTGGAGTGAGGAAAATCGTCGCCGCCGCCGCCTACGAAGACGCGGAAACCTAATCACGCCGCTCGTGCCGTACATGTGTATACGTATGTGAGGGTCTGCACTGGTTTTTCAAATATGCATACCACGTCAGCTGACTGTCTCCCCCAAAAAACGAGGAATCTTGCCGATGGCACCAGGTCGAACCACAGAAACCTCGACGCCATGAACGAAACGAACTCAGACGCAACGCAGGTACAGTATCCCAAGCCCACACTCTACCGAAAGCCAGCATAAATGCGACCCGCCGCACAGACCCAGAGGCAGCAGGCAGGCAGAGCCGGAAAAACAAACAGTCCAACCCGCTAGCTCATACGCCACCTCACCTCCGCACGGCCAAGCCCGAGGAGAAAAGCTTTGCGATGCCGCGAAAGAATTTTTTTGAGAAAAGAAAGAAACGCGCAGCAGCACGGCATGGGCGCAACACTAAAAAGAAGCCAAGCTACCTCCCCCTCAACCCCTCTCTCTCTCTTCCGCTCCCCCAGACTTTCCTTCTTGTTCTGTGCTGTGCTGCAGAGGGAGTGGCATCGCGCGGCGCTTTCGTGGGTGTGATGGAGGACCACGATGGCGCCGGGTTCGCGGGAGGAGGCGGGGGCGGGGCGGTGCGGGAGCTGGTGCTGATGCAGCAGGAGCGGCGGGAGGAGGAGGTGCGGCGCCAGATGTCCGGGCATGCCGCCGCGGACCGCGTCGCGTTCCAGGCGGCCGCGGCCGCCGCGGCGCTCGGCCAGCATCAGCACCACCAGCAGCAGCATCAGCAGGCGGTGGAGTACGGGGAGCTCGGGGGAGGAGGTGCCGGGTTCGTCTACGAGAGCGAGGCGGGCGGGTCGTCGGAGCCCGAGCCCCACGACCGCCCGCGCGGGGTCTCCGGAAGCAAGCGGACCCGGGCCGCCGAGGTGCACAACCTCTCCGAGAAGGTGCTGGACCCTTCGCTCTGCTCTGCTCTGCTTGCCCATCTTTTTCAGGCATGTGCTAACTAGCTTCTGTTTGATCCTTGATCGAGGCGCAGAGGAGGAGGAGCAAGATCAACGAGAAGATGAAGGCGCTGCAGAGCCTCATACCCAACTCCAACAAGGTCAGCGAGACAAAACAAGCAACACAAACCTTTTTTTCATTTCCTTATCCCTGATTTGGGGGCTGCTGCGTGAGATCGTGTTCTCGTGATGGATTGCAGACTGACAAGGCGTCCATGCTTGACGAGGCCATCGAGTATCTGAAGCAGCTGCAGCTCCAAGTGCAGGTCAGCAGATGCATGCATGTCTGGATCATGTACATGTTAACTTGCTGATGCATTTACTTTGATTGACCCAAACTGCAAACGTTAACATCGCACTTGTAGTGGTACTATCTGGCTTTACTGATTCTTAATCTTATCGATAGGGAAGTAATGCTGGGAGATTTTCCACATAGCAGAGCAGTTCCTACTATCTGTTCCGTTGACTGTTTTCAGCAACATCCTAAGACTGTTGATGACATCTAGAACTTGTTGATTTCCTTTGGATTCATCATGAACTTTGCCAGCGTGCTGATTTATACTGCTGAACAAAATGTTGATATGTTAGGGCCTAGTTTCCTAGTGAACGCACTTTGGCAAATCCTGTGCCAATTGGCATTTAAGCTAGCTAGCTATATTCCGTTGGTACGTGCTAATACTTCGACAGTGCGTTTAAAAATAAAATAAATAGTTAGACTGGGATCAATAATATGGAGTCTTTGATCTGATATTTTTGTACAGATGCTGTCTATGAGAAATGGAGTTTACTTGAACCCATCGTATTTATCCAGAGCACTTGAGCCTGTGCAAGCATCGCAAATGTTCGCAGCACTTGGTGTTGGTGGAAGAAATGTGGCAACACCAAACTCTGGGGCAGGAGTGCCACCTGCAAACCAAAGTTCAGGAGCTCTTCATTCGTTTGATCCCTCACCACAAAATCAACCACAAGCTGCTGTGTTGCCAAGTTGTCCTAACACGACCATTTCAGAGCCTCCGTTTCACTTGCAGTCGTCACAGTCCCACCTTCGATCATTTCAGTTGCCTGAATCCTCTGAGGTAACAGAGCACAAAACTGATCAGTACCTTACTTTCGACAAATATGGTACTGAGGTTTCAGGGAAGACTTATCTTAAAACATGCATTCTCCTGTTTTAAAGATGATGTTTCGTGGAGAGATAATGCCAAAGCATCACCTAACATCGGCTCAGGAAAGAGCTAATCCACCAGGTTTGTGATGTAACTAGCTATTGTCAGCATTTTCGCTTGTCTTGCGGACAACACGCCTTTTCATCTTTAATGGCATATCCCTTCATACACTTGAAGGAAACAAGATGAACTCATTAAGGCAAGAAACACCCATTTTAAACACTCATTTTGATGGATGCTCACGTAGCAAAGAGCAATCACATGATATGGTACCAACAAATACAAGGCATGTGTAGTGTAGGTAAGTTTTTCTTGGCATGTTTGAAGAGCCAAGGATATAAAAAATATGCAGTGAAAAGTCTAAATATGAGGGCAAACATGCTTTAAGTATGATCACATCAACAACATATCATTGCTTTTAACTTCTCCTGTTAGACTAAGGCTATGTTTGTTAACGTGGTAGATTATGATAATCTAACTTTTCAAACCAGCTTTTCCCTATATTGCGTTTGGCTAACCAGAATTTTCTTGCTTTCGTGGCCATTTTTCCACAATAGATTCTAAACTATGCTCAGCAGTCAGCACAACAAAATTCATCAACTGCAAACTGAGCCTAAGGAGTTGGACCAAATGTTATCATATGCTTAAAACATGGATATCAAGAAATGAAAATTATTGATATTTCAAAATTTAACCCCGGTATCCCTCTAAATAAAACACTGTAGTCAAGTAGTGAAAATAGAGGCTGGTGTTTAGAAAGGCAGTAGTTTGACTGAAAATATTTTGGCCTAATTTAATCGGTTCCATGACTTCAGTCATAGCATGAATGAGCATATTCCTTCAGGCAGGTGAGGCAAACAACCGAACTCAATATATTACTAGTACTTCATAACATCATCAACTGCCTTTCCCATGCTACAACCTGCCACCAGTTGCTGAGTTAGACTGAAAAACAAAGCAACTCTGTAACTCAACCAGTTTTCTGACCTACGTCCGTTTACATATTATTTTTTGTGTAGACTTTTGTCATATCGACAAGTACTAATAACAGTTTGTTTGTTTGTTTGCCTGTAAATCCTTGTCTTTGACAGCATAGGAAGTGATTACTAGTAACACTGAAGTCGGGGCAGGATGACTGTGACGTAGTTCAGTAATCTAACCGGCAAGTCCGACAGCCAAGATTTGTGCGTCGTTGACCTCCATTACTGCTATAGTACTGTTATTCTTGAAGCGGCCTGAGCGCTTCACCTAGTGGTTAGAGAGAACCATGTAATCTTATCACCTGTTGCTCCCCTTCCAGTCCATTCGGAAGGCTAGCAGGTAAATGAGACTAGCCTCCTATGAAATGTTTTCTGAAGCAGCAGTCCATGCTGCCTGTAAGCAACTGCCCCGTTCATATGAGGCAATGCGTAGCACCCCTGGTGATTGTAGATCAGAGGTTCAGAATATAATCTGCAGAAGAACTTTTTTGTGACCGAAAATTCTGCACGGTCTCCCATCGTGGAATAATACTAGTACTATATGATCTGCCTTCACAGAACTCAAATCAGCGGCAGAAACGAAGTGAGCGATGGACTCGGGATCCTACTGCAAAATTCTGCATTCTGTTTACGAATCGCCATTGCACTATAGACCTCAATGGGAAGTGCAAAGTTTGAGATGAATTTGTCCCGATTTGATGCGTGGTAATTCCGTCGGAACTCTGCATTGACACCGTTTTCCCTGCCGATTTCCCATAAACTGAATCGTAACAAATTTCCCACATGTAAGCTAACAGTCCCCTGTCGATGTCTCTGGTCTCTGGTAGTTTGCCCATGTTTGTATCGTGATTTGGCAATTGGCATGTGATTAATGAAGGCACGATAATTTCTCTAAAAAAACTATGATGCAAAGGCTCAATAGGGGAAAAAATCGTTATCAGTCAAATCCTCTGAAATTCGTACGAGATCTTAGAAGACGTAAAGAGACCTTTGCTGTATCGTGGTCCACATATTATTTTGGTGTGGCATTATCATACTATACAGTAGTATGGTCGTTCAAAACGGATCCTAAAGTAGTGTCTCCGAAATCGCCCATACCTAGCATCCCAATTCAGGGTAGTGGATTTGTGGTGCGTGCCACCCACCAGATACGCAGGTAGGTATCATCAAGAATTCAAGATACAGTTAAAAATTTGCGACATCCGTAGATGTATTCTTCGTTTCGTATCGGCGTACGTTTATGAGAGTGTTGTCCATTTGCAAGCACCTTGACAATTTTTTTGACTCCATTCTTTTAGGGGCTCTATGGATTGCAGGATTTTAAAACGTAAGAACAGAAAAAAACAAAGGATTAAGATGTCATGTATTACAAATCTCTACAAGATTTCAGAACACTCATGAATTTTGTAAGAGATGCCCGTAGATAGAGTGGGAGTGTATTGAACTTTTCTAAGAAAAATAAAATTAGGTTTAATCTCATGTTGAGATTCCTATAAAATAGGGGCATACAAATGTAAAAATGCTAATGGAGTCCGAGCTCCATGTAGCACGTTTTAAATAAATACAATATTGATATTTTTTAGTTTAAAAATTTTCGAAATAAAAAATCCTACATGTAAATAATGTCGATATTTATCCGTGCATAACTTTTTAATCCAAAATTCGTATTATTTTAGACCACACAAAAATATAAATGTGGCAAAATTTCAAGTTTTTTAAACTGTGTACCCTTCACCACCCAGACCCATCCAGTTTGTCATATTTGCTCAGACTAAATATAACGAATTTTGAATTGAAAAATTACACACTTGTAGATCATATCACTATCTCATCTGGGATATTATTTTCCATAGTTTTAATTTTTTCAAAATGCAAATTTTGAGTTTTAGAAAAACGAGCTACACGTAGTTCTGGCTCCAAAACGCCTCTCGCGTTTCGTAGGAATTTGATTGCCCCAATCCTATAACACACCGGGCTTTCATATGAAAAAATTCTATGAATTGAATTCATTCTTATGAAATTGCTTCGATCAAAGAGTCACAGTGGTGGGAAAAATACTACGTTGAACAGGGGTACATATGAATCCGGTTGGGAAATGCATTTTCTAAATGTCTAAAAATTCTGAAAAAAGTTCATGTGCACATATGCACGTTCCATGTGTGCGTAAAAAGTTTCGCGGAGAAACGACCTTTTACTTGACCTATGGAAAAAAGACAAAAATACGCCACATATATAATGCTACATACTCCCTCCGTTTTTTAATATAAGATATTTTAGCTTTTGTCCACATGCACATGCATACAAATGTATGTAGACACATTTTTGTGTGCATGTTCACTCATTTTAGTGTGTATATAGACAACATGTGTACCACCTAAAACATCTTATATTAAAAAACGGAGGGAGTAGCATTTAATTTTTTCTCTTTTTTACGGAGGCAAAGTAAATAGTAATTTCGTCACGAAACTCATGTGCATGGCACATGTTTTGCATCACCTATGCATGCACATTTTGTTTCGAATGCATGTACATTTTGTTTGGAATTTTTCGGACATATTTTATTTTATATCACCCTATGCACGTTCAAAATAAAAGATTCATATTACCCGTGTTTTACCGACCGTGAGAGGAGAGGAGAGAGGACCCGAGTGGGGCGAATGGTACGGAAAGAGAACGTCCGGGCGGCCTCACCGTGTCGTGTGGCGTCGCGTCACCCCGATCGCACCTCCTCCATACAAAATCCTTCCCAGCGTCAGACAGCGCAACCACCTCCACCACCACCACCATGCGCTCCCGCCGATGACGCCTCCCCCCTCCCTCCTCCTGCTCACCCACCACCTCGCCACCGCCACCGCCGCCGTCTCCGCGCTAATCCTCGGCCCCCTCGACCCCGCGCCCACCCGCAAGCGCAAGCGCAGCGACGGAGACGACCCCGACGATCCCGCCGTCGTCGTCGTCCCCCCTCCTCCCGCCCCACCGCCGCTCCCGCTGCCCCCGACGAGCCCCGACCACTACCCGCTCGCCTTCCGCGTCTCGGCGCCCACCTTCCACTACCTCTCGGGCCTCCTCGACCCGCTCCTCTACCACCCCTCCCTCCCCTCCCCGACGCTCCTCGCCCTCGCCCTCGCGCGCCTCGCCTCCGGCCTCCCCTACCCCGCGCTCGCCGCGATCTTCCAGGTGCCGCCATCCGCCCCGCGCGCCGCATCCCGACGCCTCCGCCGCGTCCTCCTCGCCAATTTCCGCTTCTGGCTCGCCTTCCCCTCCGACCCAACAACCACCACCACCTCCTCCTCCCCGCTCCCCTCCTGCCGCGGCGCGCTCGCCTGCGCGCGATTCGCCGGCCCGACCGGTCCCCTATGCGCGCAGCTCGTCGCCGGCGCCTCCTCCCGCATCCTCTCCCTCGCCGCAGGCTTCCGCGGCGAGCGCGCCGACCTCGAGGTCCTCAAGCTATCCTCCCTCTACCACGACCTGGAGCAGGGGAAGCTGCTCGACCCCTCACAATACCTGGTCGGGGACGGAAACGGGTACCCGCTGCTGCCCTGGCTCATGGTGCCGTTCCAGGGCCCCGTAATGCCGGGCTCTCCCGAAGCCGACTTCAACGCCGCGCACAGGGCAATGTGCCGCCCGGCGAGGCGCGCCGTGCGGAGCTTGATGGGGTGGGGGGCCATCGCGCGGCTCCACGAGGAGGAGAGCCCTCGCGCGGCCGTGACGTGCATTGGGACATGCGCGATGCTCCACAATGTGCTGCTGGCGAGGGAGGATTACTCTGCGTTGGCGCCGGAGGAGGGGGAGGAGGCAGAGACGGGTTTGGGGGCAATGCAGAGCCGGAGTGGTGCCGCCGGAGTGGAAGAGTTTAAGGTTGATGAGCGGGCGGTGGCGCGGCGCAGCGCACTGGCATCTACGATGGGTGACTGGCGGACGCCTGCCTAGCACTGGTGATTGTCTAACGGTTCCTGTCATTGGTGATTCTTTTGGATCGTATAGTCTGTATAGTGGTGAGTAATCTGTTACATTCGGTTCATTAGTTTGTTGCCTGCTCAATAAATCAATTAATAAATGATTACAGATTGATCCAACTTACTTATGTGTACATATACGTGATACATTTGGTATATTTCTGTTTGTTATCGATCTAGCTCGCTAAGATCAAGAATTTCTTCTTCATATGCAGTAGACCAAAGCATCTATAGACACTAAAATATGCAACTTACTAATAGTACTGCATATGAAGAAATTATGTGTTCATCCAAGTCTGTATACTCGCTACATATAATAGAGATAAGGCTTGTAGTAACTTCTCTGTGCAACGTCACAGAATAGTATTCCTACATGCTACACACATCAGATACCTGTATCAATAGTAATTGCAACGTGATAAGCTACTCAAACCAAACAAACAATAGTAATTGCAGTACTTAACATCACTCCACCAGTGCAAGCAGAGTTTCGACAACATGGCTCATGCTTGGCCTTCTGCTCCTTTCTTCTTCCAAACATGATACTGCTATGTTAAGCATCACGATTGCTTCTGAACAGTTGAAATCTCCATCAAGTCTCTTGTCAACAAAATCCAGAAGCCATGACTGATCTTCGCCTGCTAGTTTCTCTTTAAGAATTTCAGTAGAGCATCTTAGAGCCATTTCCACCTCCTCTTTGCCCTCAACAATCCATCTGGAAACCCGAACCCCCTTCACTAACTCAAGAAGCACAACTCCATAGCTGTAAACATCAGCCTTACCGGTGATAGGAAGATTTAGAGCCCATTCTGGTGCAATGTAACCTCTAGTCCCATGCACTCTTGACAACATTCTTGCGTTTGACTCTCGTTTTAGTAGCTTCACCAGTCCAAAATCTGCAATCTTGGGCTCAAAGTATTTGTCTAACAGTATGTTCTCTGGTTTGACATCACAATGCACAATCCATTCAAGGCACTCATGGTGGAGATAGGCCGGTCCTTTCGCCACCCCAAGTGCAATATTGTACCTTTGGCCCCATTGGAGCACAGGAGATAGGCTCTGGTTATCAAAGAGAACTTTTGCTAAAGAACCATTCTCAATGAACTCAGAAACTAAGAGCTTGTGCATCTTCTCAACACAAAACCCCCAAGTTCTGACCAGATTCATATGATAAATTGTGCCTATGACACTTATCTCAGACCTGAACTCCTGCTCTCCTTGGACCACATCATTTAGCTTCTTCACTGCGACCTTCCTTTCATCATCGAGGACTCCCTTGTAAACTGCCCCTGATCCACCACACCCTAGCTCTTCTTGGAAGCAATTGGTTGCCTTTCTCAACTCTCTGTAGCTGAATATTCGGAACTGGCTTGAAATTATCATGTAACCTTCGTCTGTGTTCTCCGGTCTTCTCTCCCATTTGTAAACAAGCCAACACCCGGTGATGATTATAGTCACTTCAATGAAAAGCAGTGTTAATGCAGAAGATAGGAAGTAGCCAAAGTTGAACTTGGAAGAGCCATCCTTGAACATTTGTGATGAAGTGCTGGCCTCTTTTACATGAATTTTGCATACATGGGTTACTGTAGAATCTAATTCTGATGAAGACACTACGCTGTTGGAAACTTTCAGATAAATGTCAATGTGATTTTGTGGGAAGTTCTTGCCATTAATAAGATAGACCTTTGGGTAACATTGGCCTTCTCCTTGACGGTAAGCAAAAGCTTGGCAGTCGGCATTGTTTAATCACATATGTCTGCACTTTTGAATTGTGACCTGCTTGTTGACGTAGCCGATGTCATAACCATAGAAGTCAGTTCCCGTGAGCTTTCTGAATGAGAAATCCTGGGTGGCCGTGATGTTTGCCTTGCGGCTGGACCCTTTGCTCCAATCGCTTGCATCAACCACCTCGAAGCCTTCAAGGCAAGAGCACTCAAGCTTGGGTAAATATTTGCAGAGGCTGTTTTTGCCACACAGTCCATGTATGTCGCAGACTTGACGGAATGCCATCCAAGAGACTGACCAATTGCCGCTTATTGTGTTTAGGCTATACAGCCTAAGATTGCCATCGTAATCCAGAGTCAACCTCCTCATGACCTTATCACCAAAATCAGAAGCTTGAAATTCGAATTCGTCACTCGAGACAAACTGGCCTGTCTGGTCAAGAACAGCAGAACGACTATTGCTGTAAGTTGTCCTGTTATTCTCCCACGATCTGTAGAAAGGATCGGGCCAATATATGCTGCTAACCTCAGGGCCATTGTAGATGAGTCTTAGAGTATTGTCACTGTCAAAGTATAATGTATAGAACCCTGAGGAGAGCAAACCCTTGGCAGATGCAGATACCAGCTGTGTGTTTCGAGTCATCTCCTGCCACGGCAGAAGTGTGTCGGTCGGCGAGTCGAAGCTTCTCCAAAGGATTCGACGGTCTGGATCCATGATGACAAGGTTGCCGTTGTCGAGAAGCTCTGCGTGGCTGGCACGTGTCGTGGTCGTGTGGGTGCTCCAGATGGCTGTGCCATTGTAGTCAAGAAGGGCCAAGGCCCCGTCCTTCCGAAAGGTGAGCCTGGACCCTCTGCCGTTCACCGGCGCGTCATGGTTGGCCGTCCAAGCGACGGTGTTCCCCGACGAGCCAGTGAACCAGACAGAGAAGGTGAAGGCGTTGGTGGCCACCCCGTAGAAGCCACAGGCGAAGGCACTGTTGGGGGAGACGAGGATGGTGGTGGTGGTGCCGTCCTGCATGGAGACCGAGGAACCTCTCGCGAGGTAGCTGCTGCCATGATCTTTGGCAAGAGCAATAGACACCAGCATGAGAAGGAAGTAGAAGGATGTGGTAAAGGTGTAGGCACCTCTGATGGGCGCCATGGCAAGAAGCTGACTCTGGCTAGTTCTGAACTTCTGATTCTTCCAGTATAATCCAGGGAAGGGCCTGAGTTCACGTACGCGGCTTCCATAGTTCCACTGCTAAGCTGCCATAACATGTAGTGGGCACTCCTGATTTAATTGGAAAGGGACTGGACAGCGAATAATCCAAGGCGTCAAGTACGGCCATTACCGAATTTTAGACCATCTCCACCAGCACCCCTGTAAATCTCCACTAATATTAAAAGACACAGACTGTCAGATCCGGAGGATCTGAGCCGCTCATCGCACCAGAACCAACGACCAGGATCTCTCCAATGACATGTGATGTGCACACGATTTTTCAAAAAGAAAAAAGTGCACCGCCCCGAAAAAAGAAACCGTTCTCCCACGATTCCCATCCCGAAACAGAGCAGCCGACGGAGCGGCCCGTCTTCCTCCCCGCCCCCCAACACCACCGGATCCCTCATCCCTCTCCAGATCCCCTGCCTTACGCCGGCAAGAGACGAGTTCGCCGGCGCGGAGCTACGGTGGCTTCGGCAAGCGCGGTCGGCGCCGGGCTGGCTTCGTGGGCGTCGATCGATCCCCGGCGAGGTGGGCGCGGGAGTGGGACCAGGCGTACCTCCTGGCCTGCGCGGCGGGGCTCGTGGTCACCCGCTGTTCCTGTACACCGTCTCCATCAGCGGCCCCCTGATGTGCGTCCTCCTCGACGACTGGTTCGCCGCTGCGGTCACCGCGCTCCGGTGCATGGTGGATGCCCCGTGAACGCCTGGAACCTTCTGATGCGGCTCCGGATGGCGTGTGCGGGGCCGGATCGGGATTTGGTGGAGGAGGACGGAGACGAGGCCAAGCCGCAGGGGAGCGGCCGCTGCAATGACGACGTCGGCGGCGCCGCGGTGCTGGCTCAGTTGCCGAGGTCCAAGAGAGGGCTCTTCTTGGACCTGTTCGTCGTTCTTCCGGTGATGCAGGTGCGTCCTGCATGGTTAGAACGGCCATGGTCTCACTAACTAATTAAGTCGCATTGATATGTTGCTTGTTTCAGATGTTTCACCTGTTAATCTTTGGGTAAGAAGCATCATTCAGATGCAAACAATTTCCCAATAGCCCATGCAATGCGTAGTACCGGATTAGACTAGAACGCTTGTCAAAAACACTTGGAAGTAATCGAG
Organism: Poa pratensis; assembly: GCA_947311845.1. NCBI lineage: Eukaryota > Viridiplantae > Streptophyta > Magnoliopsida > Poales > Poaceae > Poa > Poa pratensis. The sequence continues at coordinate 14,250,068 of CAMZMU010000101.1, read as the reverse complement.
ACTTTGGAGTCTTTGATGTTGGAGCATCGATCAGCGACCACCCAATAGCCATGTTGTACGTAGCATCACAGTTCCCCCACACATTCTGGCAAAGGTGCATGTGATCCACTTTTCTCCCATCTCCGACCAGACCACACAAATGCGAGCTTGCTGCTACTCGCTACTCACCAATACTGCAATGCGTTAGCTGTATCTTCGGCATGTACATTCCTTTTTTGAACGACCCCATTGTATTCTGTTATTGATACATACTACCACATATCTTTGTCTGTTCACAATTGTTTTTTGAATGGTGTATGTTCTGTTCATAATTAGATCCCCCGCGTCGACCTTCCCTGTCCGGGCACCCAGTAATTCATCATCTTCGTTCGCATCAGGTAGCAGCCAAGTGCTCCCCTCCTCCATGACGGACCCAATGTAGCAGTTTGCCTCTGTAAATCAGCGCGGCGACTATTGTGGTGTGCATCACTTGCATGGATTATCTTCTATGTTGGTTATGCATTCAGTTTCCTTCTGCCTGCTTGGTAAAATGGAAGTACTGCCAATATTGTTCCAATCACTTTGTATTTGAGTTTGCTTCAGCTCTCTTGCATAGTTATCCTAAACAAAACAAAAATTGGGATGAGTAACTTACATGCTCTAGAGTCTTTAATCTTAACCGCTAAACCCAATGGTTCCTTTAATCTTAGTAGAACATAAGTTCATCTTCAGTTTTGATGAGATCACATTAAAATTGCATTATATTTCTCCTGATTCTGTACATCAGCTCAGGTTTTTTCTTGACTGTAACAAAAACTTCTTTTTTTCTGAAACTGATTTTCTAGAAAAAAAGATGACTGCCTCTCTCTGCCCTTGTTAGTTGCACATCCGTTTCCAGCATATGGAAAAATGCATAGCTCTCCTCTGTATTCTAAAAAAGAGAACAAGCAGTGCTGTAAACTTCAAGATGCAGGCCTGTAGGATAGAAAAAGATTGTACGTCCCATGGTGAAGGGCATGTCATAATCAAAACGAGAAAATCAACACCCGAAATATGTTATATAAGTTCATAGCAACATATATCAAGTTCTTTTTTTTTTAGAGTATATCAAGTTCTTTTCTGCGAATAGATATCAAGTTATTTATATCTTTTATATTGTGCAGGACATACATATTACTTTGCAGTATTGGTAATTCTGCAACTGCACAGCTGCGCCGACGTCGATACTGAAAAGGGGGTAAGTGTTTTTATGTACAATTTTTAAAATTTATACGTCCCATGGTGAAGGGCATGTCATAATCAAAACAAGAAAATCAACACCCGAAATATGTTATATAAGTTCATAGCAACATATATCAAGTTCTTTTTTCTGAGAGTATATCAAGTTCTTTTCTGCGAACAGATATCAAGTTATTTATATCTTTTATACTGTGCAGGACATACATATTACTTTGCAGTATTGGTAATTTTGCAACTGCACAGCTGCGCCGGCGTCGATACTGAAAAGGGGGTAAGTGTTTTTATGTACATTGTTTTGGCCTTTTTACATTTTGTTATGCAGCATCAGTGACATTTACTTCCACTTTATGTGTATCTTGCTTTAAGATTACCCCTGCCCAGATCTAAGTTTCCATTGATACACATTTAACTTTAAGCTTCCATTCATTGATCTATATAACTGATTGTCTCATAATCTGGCTGTGTTTACTTGCTTCCAGGCAATGGTGGAAAACAGAAACCAACTAAATGTCGACGACGCAGGTACCGCTGCGGCCAAGTTTTTTCACTGTTTGACATTCGGAAATTAGCAACATTGGGATTCATTGGCCCTGTTTCATGCTGCTCGATACAGCCCGGATCTGGTAATTGGTTATTAGTTGTCATGAACCTGTTTTGCTACCCTGATATAGCGCCCGCTGCTGGAAGATATACAAATAGACAGACTAATTGTCAAGTAAATTTCCTGCACATCCATCAATCATCGTTATATTCTTTGCACTGACAGGTCACTCTTTTGTATTATCGGGAATTAATCTAGATTAAAGATAATCCTGATTGCTGGACTTGTGGTTCTGAGGAAATGTCGATTTTACACGCTAGGCGAGAGATAAAATTAGGTACATAATGCATCGGTTTCTCAGTTTTCACAGACATAGCTCTATGATTTGAATTATGTGTTGCCCATGGGCTGATGTTAAACTGCACCTTTTTAGATGTTCAGTCACTCATCCATGGATGAAGTTCGATATTTTTAAGCAAACATGCATGCACCTTCATTCCTGCATGGTTCTTTGCACTGTTGTTTCGCAATCACATCAAGAATCTCATCAGAGTGCATTCTCACCATAATTCTAATAATTTTGTAGACTATGTGTGTCAAGGCTAGATAGGAAGAAGATGCATACTTTGTGCTTCACTGGTCTCGGCATGTATAACCTAAAGCTCTTGGACATATTTTCTGCAAGAATAGTAGACTTAAGCTGCAGTATAAGTTTGTAAAATTGACAGACTAAAGCTCTGCTACAGATCTACAGACTTAAGCTCCAGTAAGTGTTCAACGGGGAACACTTGATGTTAGCTCAAATGATAAACTGTTTGGTTCATGTCAGCCAAAAGAAGAACAACATCAAGGGTGCCCTCTCTCCTCATGTATCTGTTTTCCTTCTTATGCTATGAAACTATGTAGTATGGTAAGCAGGGAGAACAAAAGTATGGTAAGCAGGGAGAACAAAAGTAAGTCTTGCAGATCCGTGTGAAATAATGGGCTACTTTACATACTGCAGGTCTGCAGCTTATAAATCATTCTGCTTATGCTCTATAAGTCAAGGCCCCAAACAAGTTATCTTCTGTGTTTTATGGAAGTCGGATAAGTGTTCTGCTTGTAAAAACACTACGTATCCACTAGAGAAGGTAAACAATTCTCTTTAGCGATCAAGCAGTTGAAGCTTACCTAGAAGGGCAAGTGTTTTTCATTTACCAATAGAATGTGCATGCATGTATGCATTATTTCAGTCCCTGATGAACTTATCGAGTTTTCAGATTAATCTTTTGACACAATGCACTACATGTCTATTTCTTAGCCTTCGTATCATGATCGAAAGAATGTCTACTAATTCCAGTTCCTTTGCAGACGACCTTGGAGAGCATGCCCTAACATGAGACCTGCTTCAAGTTCTTGGCTTCTGATGATTGCCTCTTACACTACCCTAATTAAATGGGATCCTGTTCTACTAGCACCACATCTAGCAGTTGTCAGTTACAATAACTTGCTCAAGCCCGCCTTAGCGAAGAACACAGCTGAATCAGAGGCCACCAAGGAGCAGGCACCAAAAGCCGTAGAGGATTAGGAGCACTTATAAGAAACTGTATCCTGGTTAGTTCAGGTTTCAAAACTACTCATTCTGTTCCACATTACTTTGACGCAAATTTAGTACAAATCTTCGTCGATGGCGTAGAAGATAGTGATTACTATTTTATTTTTTTGAGAGCAAGAAGATAGTGTTTATGTCTTCGCAACTCTCATGAAGGTAACTTCTCATAAATGATAAATCTCGCGGAAGTTTCTCCATATATTTTTAGGTTCAAACTGTATGATACTCCCTCCGTTCCATTTTAATTGACTTGCTATTCAACACATGTGGATGTATCTATACATGTAACATGTCTAGATACATCTACATTTGGTGGATAGCAAGTCAATTAAATTGGAACGGAGGGAGTAGTAATCATTGAGGATTTTGCTGCCGCTTGCCTTATGTACTAAATATAAATGATGTCGTGCCAAGATGTATGCAAGCATTTTAATTTCTGGCTCTTTTTGCTTCCAATATTCATAATTTAAGTTGAATTAGCCAACACGTGCATTGCACGGGCACAATTACTAGTTAGTCTAAATTTGTCTGGCACCCCTAAAAATCGTGTCCCCTACATGTCCGGCACAATGGGTGGTGGTGCACTGGTGCCCCGAGTGAAACCCCCCAAACGGCCGCCCTAATCAATTTTTCACAATTGCAACAAATTAGTGTATGCTGATAACAAATCTGTTTGTGAGTCCCGACCGACGTAGCGCCGGCGAGTTGCTGTAGACGGCCTCCTAGTTGACGTCGATGCCTCGACCTAGGTTGACGTGCCCAAGTGGCGAGAAGACCGGATTCTTCGGGTCGAAGGTGTCATTCTCACCCACCTCGAGCGAGGAGGAGAAACATCTATGCGTCGGCACCATGGCTAGGTCGTTTAACTAGGCTGGAGAAGACGCTGAGGAGAATCCCTCTGTTTGCTCCCCCGACTCCCGCTTCATCGTTGTCGTCAGCTCCTCGTCCGACGTTGACGCCTTGCGACATTGCGAGAAGGGGGCCATTCGAGGAGTCAGGGAAGGAGAGGGGTTATGGAGGCGGAAATGTAGGGAAGAATTTGGGGTTTTGTCGGCTAGGGAGGCAATAAAGAAGGAGAGGAATAATTAGGCGCCAGCCTCGGCCGCTCCGTTCCTATGACAAGAGCCCCCTCCCCCACACATACACCTGTCGTAGGCCTTGTCGGACATTGTCCGGCGCCCAGGAACAGGCTCCCAAGTCCCATGTATGGAGGGTGGGTTGCCTGACAAAAATTGGCGCGGCCCGGACAGATGGGGTTGCTGCTATGGCCGATTGTTAGATACGACCCCCATTAGGTCTTTGGGGGTGCGTTGGGGTGCCGGTGGAGATGGAGATGCTCTTAACAGATGAAGACAGCCTCTGTGCGGTCATGTCAGGGTATAATTTTGATTAGAAAGGGACTGGACGACAAGTCATCTAACCATCAAGCAAGGCGATTCCCGAAGTCATGTATGTTTCTTTTCTCGTCTTCTCTGCATTTCGCGACCCATGGTCAAGATAAATGTTGTTTTCTATGGTATAAAGGCTAGCTAGGTGTTGTTTCAGGCGCCGAGGGCAGATTCGGTGCTGGCGAGCCTCCTGTGACGGCGCGAGGAGGGGGTGACTAGGTGTGGCTAGGCTCGGTTGGAGTTTCGCCCCGTGTCCAGTTGTTTTTTTTCGAGATACTGGCAGGAGCTCTGCCTTTCAATTAGAAGAAATTGGTAACCAGAATTTGTTTACAAAAAAAGGTGACCGGTTCGGAATGAACCAGACGCCTCATGAACGGCATGGGGATTACTCTCGAATGTAAAACCTACTAGACCGATTCATGCGAATGGCATCCAGCGCCAAGTGCGCCACTTCAGTGTATGGCTTGCGCTTGCCCTCGAAGATCCTGCGGTTCCTTTCTTTCCAGATGTTCCACCAAGTGTAAATGAGGTGGCCGCTATGTTTCCTAGCCTTCACGTTTGAGGGACGTGCCAGGAGCCTTTCCCACCATGCATCAACAGGCTCGAGCTGGCTTGTCGCAGGAGTGGGGGAGCCCCAGCGCCGATATCACCATATTTGTGACAGCAGCGGAGTAGGGGCAGTCTTTGCACAGGTGGCTGATGGTTTCGTTGTCAGAGAGACAGAGCTGGTAGGCGGGGCTGTGCGGCCAACCCCGAATAGCGAGGTTGTCAGCAGTCAAAATTCTTCCATGGAGGACCAGCCATGCAAATAACTTGCATTTGGGCACTGCGTATGCTTTCCAGCATTTGTCGGGGCGGAAAGGCGGGAGCCTCCCAGCGAACTGCGCTTCATAAGCCGAGGCGGCAGAGGATTGTCCCGAAGTAGTGTGGTTCCAAGAGATTGTGTCAATGCGGTTTGTGTCAGTTCCTGGTTGTTGCATCAGATTCCAGGCGTCGATGTACTCACAAAGCTGCTCGGGGGTGGATAGACGAGCCACAGAGGTGATCCAGCGGTTGTCCTGAAGCTCAACCTGCACGGTGCGGTTCTTTCTGGTAGCGATCTTGAACAACTCCGGAGCGCGAACACAAAGGGGGGAGTCACCGATCCACTTATCCTTCCAGAAGCTTGTCTTGCATCCGTCTCCAATGGGGATGGTCGTGCAGGCGCGGAAAAGGGCCATGTCAGCATCATTGCACGGAAGCTCAGAGCCCACCCATGGGCGTTCAGGGTCCGTCCACTAGAACCATGGCCATCTGACACGCAGAGCTCTACCGAACCGATCCAGGTCAAGCACACCCAGACCACCAAACTTCTTAGGGGCGCAGAGGGTCTTCCAATTTATGAGAGGATGGCCACCCTTAGCGTTTTCCGCTTCATCACCCTTCCAGATGAAGCCTCTTGCATACTTTTCGATCTTCTTCTGCACCCAATTGGGAAGCGGCATAACCGCGATGTGGTATATCACTAATGCCATGATCACGGATTTCGCAAGGTCGATCCGACCGGCACGGGTTAGATTTTTCCCTTTCCAACCATGCAGGCGTTTGATGATCTTGTCAATGAGAGGTTGGAAGTCAACTTTCCTCAACTTGCGGAAATGTAAGGGAAGCCCGAGGTATTTGCCGGGAAGGCAACGATTCTAGCCGGGAAGACGGCGATGAGGTCTTGCATGTCAATACGCTCGCAGCGAATTGGGAAGATCTCCGTCTTTGCCAGGTTCGTGTACAGGCCAGAGGCATCTCCAAAAGTCTGCAGGATTTGACGAATGACCGTGAGCTCATGCCGGGATGGGTTTGCGAAGATCCCAGCATCATCCGCGTAAAGGGAAACCCGGAGCCTAGCCGGCTGAGCATGGATGGGCTGCAATACCCCCGCCTCGCAGGCGTCTTGCAAAAGGCGTTGGAGCGGGTCGATGGCTAGGATGAACAACATGGGAGACAGAGGGTCCCCCTGACGAAGGTCGTGAACATGGTGAATAGGCAATCCCGGGGTCCCATTGAGCATAATTCTCGAGGTTGCCGAGGAGAGGGACAGGGAGATCCAGTTGCGCATGCGCTGACTGAACCCCAACTTTTCCAACGCCTCAAGAAGGTATGGCCAACTGACGGAGTCGAAAGCTTTGGAAATGTCCAGCTTCAGGAACAGGCTCGGAATTTTCTTTCGGTGGAGCTCCTTGATAAGGTTCTGCACATGGAGAAAATTGTCGTGGATGCATCTTTTCTGAATGAAGGCACTCTTTGGCGTCAGCGGTCTTGGGTAGAAGGACGATGTTTGCAGAATTTATGAGTTCAACATATGATCCGTTGAGGTTGGCCATGTGCATAATTGCCGTGACCACGTCGGCCTTTATCACGTCCTAGCAAGCTTTGAAGAAAGCACCAATGAAGCCATCAGGGCCGGGGGCTTTTACAGATGGAAGCGAGAAGACCGCCTCCTTGATTTCGGCTTCATCGAAGTGGTCATCGAGGTGTTGGAGGTCGAAACCCTGGTAGCCAATGGCATCCCAATTGAGGCAAACCTTCCGAGGGACAGGAGTGCCGAGTTGGGCCGTGAAATGGCTGAGGAGCTGTGTCTAGTTGTTGCACCATAGATTTTCGCTGGTTAGGGCTTGGCCATGGCGGCCATGACAAATTAGGGGCTCCTCGCAAGGCTGCCGGTGACCTGTTTGTCTAACGCGTGGCGGTAAAGTCTTACGGGTCTGGAACGAATAAAAGGAGGTTCGGCGGTGGCTCTACTGGTTTTCTTCGGCTCAACACGCCAATCCATCTGTTGTCGGTAGTCTTTGATCTGGCTTTTGACGATTTCCGGATTTCACCGCTGGCAGTCTCCGCAGATTGACGTATGTGCTTCTGAACCTCTGGTTTGGATCGGATCGCGTCTACAAATTTCAACTCGTGGGGCTTCTAGGGGCGTTGTGAAACTCCGCCTTTCGTTCACACCGTGGGACGTGGCGACACCTGCGATTTCCAGGTGTTGGAGAGACGTGAGGAATGTCAAGATGACTATAATTGGAAGACCAATATTAGCGGGTGCGGAGTCTATGATACGGCGAAGACATTGCGTTAGAGGCTAATGTGCGGGCATTTCTACAGGACGAAGTTTCAGTGTGAACCGCACATGTGCATGTAAGTCTAGTGATTGGTGCTTCACAGCTGCCACCTCGATGGGGCGGCAGCATCTGAGGACTTCAGTTTTTGATGGTGCTCTTGAAATGCCGAGTCTCGATATCCGGGGTGCAAATTCTATGTTTGGTTTTCATTGCTTGTACCTGGTAGTGGCATTTTACTTGTTGAAGGTGAGTTCGGATTTTATTCCGGGTGAAGATCTACAGTATTTGATTGGCGATGATGACGCATGTGCACCATTTTTTTCTTGGCAACGTCGCTTTGGAGAACCTCTGCTGTAGTCCTAAGTGTTGTATTATAATTTAGATCTGGCTGCTACGAGTAGTTGATCACCGTGGCGGGGGTTTTCCTTTCTTTTTTAGTTGCGTGCATCCTTAATATCTTGACTAGTTCTATATGATATAGAGTCTTAGTGTAGTTGATATTTTTTATATTAATAATATTCCTTTTGTGTTGTACGGCTACATGCTGTAGCTTGGGCACATAGACGACTGACCGTGATCATGCTGTTTTCTGTATTGTGCTCCAACCCGTCCAGCATGGCTGTGTTGCCCGGTGGCCGGTGTCCTTGAACTGTCAAGGACGGCACAGTTGACAGCCCCACTGAATTAAAGCGGAGGGACGAAACCTGGTGATCAATCCAAATTCAGTTGCAACTACCAGACGGCCGGTCTGAATGACCTCAAGACCAATTTTCAAGAGCCGATTAATCGATTTTATCGGTCAGCCTATTTATCGGCTAGTTTTTTTTTGTAAATGTCAACTTTCGGCACTAAACATTCTAAAATATGCTATGCAAAAAATTATATTGGAGTATTGGATATAAGATATAAGTGCAACATTGATTCCGTTCCTTTGAATCAACAAAATGGGCAAAATTCGTGATAATGTAAAGTTTTACAAAACTATCGTCCTATAAATCGGTAGTCAGATCGATAAATCGCCGATAAGTGCCAAAAATCGGCTGAAAATCGGTTGTCAGACTGAAAAATCGGCGCCAATGATAAACTCGGTCGATATGCTATAATCTTATCGGCGACCCACGATTCACGATAAATCGGCCGATTAATCGGCATATCGGCCGATTTTTTGAACATTGCTAAAGATAAACGGATTAACGGACTGTCAATCGCCAACCGGTTTGTTTGGTACAGACGCCGGAATATTAGTTTGTATAGTGGTGAGTATTCTTACATTCGTTTCTTTAATCTGTTGTCTACTCAATAATCAAGTAATAAACTGACTGTAGACTGATCCATCCTAGTATTCACATTAGATTCGATATATTTCTGATTCCTATCTATCTAGCTCATAACTCAAAGGATCAGGCATAAAAAATACTACTTGCTACCTTGGTACGCCATCTTTTGAACTAGATGTTCATGCAAATCTGTAGAGTCCACCCACATAGAGAGGGATAAGCCTTGTAGCAACTTTTCTGTGCAAAATCACAGAACACTACTCTTAATCTTATACATTACAGCGTCAGCTAGATGTAGCACTAGTAACCATAGAGATAAGGCTTGTAGTAACTTCTCTGCGCAGCATCACAGAATATTATTCCTACATGTTACACGCATCAGATAGCTGTATCAATGGTAATTGCAGCACTTAACATCACTCCACCAGTGAAAGCAGAGACTCGACAACATGGCTCATGCTTGGCCTTCTGCTCCTTTCTTCTTCCAGACATGATACTGCTATCTTAAGCACCATGATTGCTTCTGAATAGTTGAACTCTCCGTCCAGCCTGTTGTCAACAAAATCCAGAAGCCATGACTGATCTTCGCCTCCTAGTTTCTCTGTAAGAATTTCAGTAGAGCATCTAACAGCCATTTCCACCTCCTCATCGCCCTCAACCATCCATCCGGAAACCCGAACCCCCTTCACTAACTCAAGAAGCACAACTCCATAGCTGTAAACATCCACCTTACCGGTGATTGGAAGATTTAGAGCCCATTCTGGTGCAATGTAACCTCTCGTCCCATGCACCCTTGACAACATTCTTGCGCTTGAATCTCGTTTTAGTAGCTTTACCAGTCCAAAATCTGCAATCTTGGGCTCAAAGTCTTTGTCTAACAATATGTTCTCTGGTTTGACATCACAATGCACAATCCATTCAAGACACTCATGGTGGAGATAGGCCAGTCCTTTCGCCACTCCAAGTGCAATATTGTACCTTTTGCCCCATTAGAGCACCGGAGATAGGCTCTGGTAATCAAACAGAACGGTGGCTAGAGAACCATTCTCAATGAACTCAGAAACCAAGAGCTTGTGCGTCTTCTCAACACAAAACCTCCAAATTCTGACCAGATTCATATGATAAATTGTGCCTATGACACTTATCTCAGACCTGAACTCCTGCTCTCCTTGGACCACATCATTTAGCTTCTTCACTGCGACCTTCCTTTCATCATCGAGGACTCCCTTGTAAACTGCTCCTGATCCACCACACCCTAGCTCTTCTTGGAAGCAATTGGTTGCCTTTCTCAACTCCCTATAGCTAAATATTTGGAACTGGCTAGAAATTATCATGTAACCTTCGTCTGTAATCTCGGGTCTTCTCTCCCATTTGTAAACAACCCAACACCCGGAGATGATTAAGGATACTTCTATGAAAAGCAGTGTTAATGCAGAAGAAAGGAAGTAGCCAAACTTGAACTTGGAAGAGCCATCCTTTAACATTTGTGAGGACACGTTCGCCTCTCTTTCATGAACTTTTCAAGCATAGAAGCTAATTTTGATGGAGACACTACTCCCTTGGGAAATTTCAGATAAATGTCAGTGTAAGGATGTGGGAAGGTCTTGCCATTAAATAGATAGACCTTTGGGTAACATTTGCCTTCTCCCTGATGGTAAGCAAAAGCTTGGCAATCGGCAATGTTTAAGCACATATGTATGCACTTGTGAATTGGGAGCTGCTTGTTGTCATAGCCATAGAAGTCAGTTTGGTTGAGCTTTTTGAATGAGAAATCCTGGGTGGACGTGATGTTTGCCTTCTGTCCTCTCCGTTTGTCCCTGCATCCTTTGCTCCAATCGCTTGCATCAACCACCTCGAAGCCTTCAAGGCAAGAGCACTCAAGCTTGGGTAAATATTTGCAGAGGCTGTTTTTGCCGCACAGTCCATGTATGCCGCATACTCGACGGAATGCCATCCAAGAGACTGACCAATTGCGGGTTATCGTGTTAAGGCTATACAGCCTAAGGTTGACATCGTAATCCAGAGTCAACCTCCTCATGACCTTTTCACCAAAATCAGAAGCGGTAAAGTTAAATGTGTCACTCGAGACAAACTGGTCTGTCTGTTTAAGAACAGCAGAACGGCTACTGTTGTAGGTAGTCCTGCCATTTACCCACGGTTTGTTGAAAGGGTTGGGCCAATATATGCTGCTAACCTCAGGGCCATTGTAGATTAGTTTTAGCTGATTGTCACTGTCAAAGTATAATGTATAGAACCCTGAGGAGAGCAAACCCTTGGCTGATGCAGATACCAGCTGTGTCTTCCGAGTCATCTCCTGCGACGGCAGAAGTGTGTCGGTCGGCGAGTCGAAGCTTCTCCAAAGGCTCTGCCTGTCTGGATCCATGATGACAAGGTTGCCGGAGTTGAGAAGCTGTGCGTGGCTGGCACTTGTCGCGGTCGTGTTGGTGCTCCAGACGGCCGTTCCATTGTAATCGAGCTGGTCCAAGCCCCCGTCCCTCCGGAAGGCGAGCCTAGACCCTCTGCCATTCACCGTCGTGGTTAGCCGTCCAAGCGACGGTCTTCCTCGACGAGCCGGTGAACCAGATGGAGAAGGTGAAGGCGTTGGTGGCCACCTTGTAGAAGCCGCAAGCGAAGGCGCCGTTGGTTCCTGGTGGTGGTGCTGCTCTTGACAGATAATGAGGAACCTCTCTCGAGGTAGCTGGTTCCATGAGTTTGATCCTTGGCAAGAGCAATGGAGGAGATCACCAAGAGAAGGAACGTGATGGATGTGGTGAAAATGTAGGCATCTCTCATGGCTGCCATGGCAATCATCTTGTTCAGGTTACTTCTCATCCGTCCAGTGCTGCTACGGCCGTGTTTATATCGCGCATATGAGTGTGTGCAGGGGCCCGCCGCCCCGGGTTCATATGGCTTGTGTAGCTCCATTGCTGTAGCATGTACTCTCTCTCCTGCTGTAGGTTGGAAAGGGACTGGACGGCAAGTCATTTAACCCGTCAAGCACGGCGACTCCAAATTTTAGCAGACAAGATGACCTTGGTCCGGCCATGGCAGGTCCTTTCTTGCTTCGTCTACTCTACTTTGAATTCCATCGAGCAGGGAGACACCGTGGTTCAAGTCACTTTGTCTCCCAAGCACTCTGGTTGATTTTTTTAAAAAAAATTAAAATTTTAAAAATTTAAAAATCCGACATGTTCTCAATGATTTATACGACAAGCGTGCAAAATTACGAAAATAAAAAGATTTAGAAACTTGAAACAACATTTCTCATTTTTGTGTCGCTTAGAATACAGAGTATTCCGCATTGTGATTTTACACGTATTTAGATTACATCATTGAGAAAATGCTTGATTTTTTTCAATTTTCTTAAATATATTTTGATTTGCTTCAAATGAAGCACGGGTGCTGGGGAGTAAGAAATATTTCCTCGTGTGCTATGCTGCTAAATAGGTTGCACGTTGTAGCTTGGGCACGTCGTGCACTGATCGAGAGCATGTTGTTGTATGTACCGTGCTCCGGTCCGTCAAGCACGGCGGTCAATGCTGAGGCCTCCGGCCGGCCCCGCTTGCTTGCTTCAGAGGGCTATACATTAGTAGAGAACAGGGCATCAGTACCGGTCTTATTGGGCCTTTAGTACCGGTTGTGCAACCGGTACTAAAAGGTCGAGACTAAAGGGGTACCCCTTTAGTACCGGTTGTATAACAACCGGTGCTAAAGGCCCTCCACGTGGCGAACCTGCGCGCGCGCAGCTGAGGACCTTTAGTACCGGTTGGTAAACCGGTACTAAAGGTTCCTGTTTTTTTTGCCCCCCCTTATTTTTTCGGGGGTTAGGTTTTCGGTTTTTTTTCTTTTCGCTTATTTCTCAGGGTTTAGGGTTTCTGTTTTTTTCCTTTTCGCTCATTTTTCAGGGTTTCGGAGGAGATCACGTATAAAGTACTCACTACACATATAAAGTACTCTTTACACATATAAAGTACTCTCGTTACATATAAAGTACTCATAATTACAATGGAGATCACCGCTAGCTAGTACATGCATGGAGGGAGTCTATTAATCGACATAGTGGAATTCACCGAATTCATCTACGACATGCGTCATAATGAATCCCGCCAATTCCTCCGCAATAGCTTTTACGCGGTTTTTTAGTAGGAGCTGGTTCCGCTTCCTTGCCATCTTTAAAAGAAGGAGATCAAATCAGTTATGATCGAAACTAAACATGATTGATGGTAGCAAAATAAAAGTTGTGTATGATGTTTACGTACCTCTCGATTTCTTATACTATTGACTCTCTCATTGACCCTCATGTGAATAACTCGCAAACGTAGTATCCACATAGTTCCGTCCCCTGTGGTTGTCGCAGACACCACTATACAAGAATTTAATTTAATCAAATAATAATCAAGAGAATGATAATGGTATTAGAAAGATACACAGACCTAGATACGTAGTAGTACTTACGTTGTTAGCCTTGAACTGCAGCTTAGGTTTCCATTCACCGCGTTCTTCCGCGATGAACTTTTTCCAAACCCTGCCCGGAAAAGAAAATGAATTGAGGAGTTATTACTTATACTTTTGATATCCGGAAATGAACGAAAGAGGCCGATATAGTGCGATTGAAATTACCTCTTGAGCATTAGACGCACGCTTTTGTACTCATCTTGATCTCTCCTTAATGAGTCCCAGACTTCAACTTCTCCTTCCTCGAGTCTAATGATTAGCAGAATGAAGTGGTACCTGCGCACATTTATATACGCAGGTATTCAGAACTCATCAATTACACTTAATATCGGGAAAGCAAAATAAATGTGTACAAGACAGTAACACTCACCCGAAGTTGTAAGGAAAAAGTATTTCCTTTTTGGTACTTTGTCGCTTAAAAACGTTAGCAAAACGTCCTCTGTGTCCTCGGGATGGTCAGCTATGGTCTTGACATGAACTTTATCCGGGTCAATGAACCCAATGTCCCAGATTCCTCCCATTCGGCATTCACGAATCTTCATTCTGCATAATAGCGTACAAAATAATGTTGTGAGGATAATTACAAGCAATGAACGAGCTTAACTATAAATAATTAAATTACACGAATAAATTACTTACAGACAATAGCAGCTGATGATAGATTTGTCGAGAGCAAGTTGATTGTACATCTGAAAAAGTTCGGAGAACGCAACCTCCACACCATATTGTCGGAAGTAGTGTTGTTCCTTAACTCCCGCCATGAGACACATTTTCCCTTCTTTTGCGGCGGCCATGTACCAGTTATGCAATTTATATAACTGTGTTGTTAGAGCACTCGGATTTTCGACCAGAGGCAGCCCGAGTTCAAATTTATATTGAATTGTTATCTGCGCTATGGGGTAACCTGTGTCGCCAATGACAACTTCTCCATGCTCGATTTCCCGAGCTTCAGAAGGCACAATGAGCGGGGCGATCGATTGTGCTTCTTGTTCTCCGAGCTGGGCAACTCTTTTCCCGCACGCTTTTTCTTGCTCCATCTGTGAGGAAAGTACCTTTTCAATACCTCGCTCATAGTCTGAAAGGGGCGGTGGTGGAGGGTCATATAGGTTGTCAACGGTGTGATCTTTTACCTCAGTTGGTATAGTCTTCAGAAGTTCCTTTATGGGGTCCAGTCTTGCCTCCAGTCTTTCCTTTTTTTCTGTTCAAAAAAGGCTCTCGCCTCTTCACGTGTGCTCACTTCTAATTCCTCCTGAGTCATCTCGCCAGCTAACTTCTCAGGAGCCTTGACTTCCTTGGGTTTTTTTGCACGTTTCTTGACAGGGGACGACGTGAACAGCTTCCGCTTTGTCAAACTACTAGTGGGCGCAGCAGTCGGCTGACGGGACGGCGCGGGCGATGGACTCGCGGTGGGCTCCCAATCGTCGGGGGAGGAGGGTGGACTTTGCTGTGGTGAATTTCTAACCGGAGGAGTCGGTGGCCTTGGCGCCGAGTCTGGAAACTTGATATATTTCTTCTTCCATAGAACGATACCAAGTTCGACATCTCCCAATGTCTTCTCGCCTTCAGCTCCGGGAATGTCAAGATGGATTGAGTTGAATCCCGACATAACTTTCGTCACCCCGACACGAGCAAATCCAGCCGGAATCTCACCAAAATGGAAGGTTGATCCAAGTTGATGCGGTAAAGCATAGCCATTCGCCACCGGAAAACTAATGTTCTTCATTGGCGCATGTAACTCACAATTTGTCTTCTCCGTGATATCATCCACGGGGTAGCGCGCCGCCGACGGTTCATCAACTGGTTCATCAACTGCAGGATCTTGTAGCTGCGTGGAACCCACGCTGCTTTTCCGCTGAGATGGGCAGACATCGACTGCATGATCTTCTACTCGCGGCTGAGATTCCCTTTGCTGGGTAATTAAGGCCAGTTGCTCCTTCACATCCTGCATCTGGCGTTCTAATGCAGTAAACCTCTCCGCCTCCCTCTTCTTACCTCTGCAATGTTTTCTATAAGTTGCAGCGTGCTCCGGAAACCCTTCAAGAAAACCAACCCCGCCTCCTCTGCCTCGACATCGTCCCCAGTGTTCTTTATTCCCGAGGGCGAGTGAAAGCTCGTCGTCCTCTCTATCGGGAACATATTTTCCCTGTCGGACTAGTTCTATTGCGTCAACTAGTTTTTTGGTGACTCTTGTAATTCTTTTCTTCCATTTTCCCTGTGCAACAATCAGCCCTGTGTTTGGGTCCAACACTGCCCCATGCGCGAACAACCATAACTTGGACCTGTCGGGCCAGTCATCTGTCTGTGGAATGATCCCTTTTTGACGCAGCTCGTTTTCATAGGCTTCCCACTTAGGCACGGCAGTCTTGTAGCCACCTGAGCCCAAACGATGGAAATATTTCTTCTTCTTAGCATTCAACTTATTTCTTTCGATCGGGCCACAGCGACGGCCGATTTCTTATACGCCACAAATTCAGGCCAGTCATCTTTTAGCTTCTCTAGATGTCCAGTGAAATCTGGAGTTTTTTTCTCATATTTTCTCCACAATGATTTCTTCCAGTTGTTGAATTGCTCGGCCATCTTGCTAAGAGTCCACTCCTTGACTTTATCCTTCCTCCTCTGTGGGAGATCTGCCGGTAGGCTGAAAGAACCCAATATCGACTCCCAAAGGGTTTCTTTAATTCTGTCCTCGACATATTTTGCGCCAATGTTTTTTTTCTTCGGCTCATTCCATTCTGCAACGGTGATCGGGACCATGTCCCTTACAAGAAATCCGCATTGAGCTATGTATTTAGTGGAGATTCCATCGGGTTTCTCCGGTTTGCCTTTTATGCTAACTTCGTCGATCGACAACTTTGCACCATCCGGCAGCTTTAACCCTTGGGCCGGGCCTCGTTTACGGATTGACGTAGATCCAGAGGGCTGAAAGAAAAATGTTTCGTTAATAAGTGCGCATATAAATCAATTAATGCATCTAGCTAGTGATCAACAAGACTTAATATATACCTTGCCGGAGTTCTCTACGGAGTTTTCTAACGGCACTTCTTCTTCGTCGTCGTCTCTGAAGTTTTGTAACTCAAGTCCCTCACCGGAGT
The DNA here is from genome assembly GCA_947311845.1 of Poa pratensis. Lineage (NCBI taxonomy): Eukaryota > Viridiplantae > Streptophyta > Magnoliopsida > Poales > Poaceae > Poa > Poa pratensis. The sequence continues at coordinate 14,233,417 of CAMZMU010000101.1, read as the reverse complement.
CGTTCAAGCATTTCGCGCTGAAATCTTCGCCGTCTTCTTCGTCGGAATCTTCTCCATCGGAATTGGGTCCAAGGGTCTTATCAAATATAAGTGCTTGAAAGCGTTCTTCTTTCTCCAAGTCTCGGATGAAGTCCGGGGCGTCGATGATGGGGGCATCGTCCTCCATAGCTCAATGTCACTGCAAATTTGTAATTCAAACTTAGCAATATTTCAAACTTTGCTAAATTTTGAAACTTTGCTACTAGAATTTTCAAACTTAGCAAAATTCACATATTTACTAAATAAAAAAATGACAATGCACATATTTACTTATTTACTAGAATAATTTCTAACTTAGCAATATTTCAAACTTAGCTAAATTTTCAAACTTTGCTACTAAAATTTTCTAACTTAGCAATATTTCTAACTTAGCAAAATTAACTTTCAAAGTTAACTTAGCAAAATTATTTTTAGTAACTTAGCAAAATATTTCTAACTTAGCAAAATATTTCTAACTTAGCAAAATTATTTTTAGTAACTTAGCAAAATATTTCTAACTTAGCAAAATTTTCAAAGTTATTTTTAGTAATGTTTCTAACTTAGCAAAATTAAATAAGTACATATTTCTAACTTAGCAAAATTAAGCTAAACAAAATTCAAGTAAATAAGTAAATATTTCAAACTTAGCAAAATTAAGCAATATTTTGCTACACTAAGCAATATTTCTAACTTAGCAAAATTAACCTAAACAATAATAAGCTAAACAAATTGCTAACTTTCAAAAATGCTAACTTTCAAAATTGCTACACTAAAAATTGATAACCTATAATAATAACCTAAATGACTTCAAACTTAGCAAATTGCTACATTTTTAAATTGCTACATTTTGTAAGTTTGCTAAGTTTTCATATTGTAATAAACTAAACAAAATGCAAAAAATTCTATGACTAACAAAATGAAAAAACAGTAATAAACAGTAATAAATTGTTAACTTAGCAAAATTCACATATTTACTAGCAAAACTTAGCAAAATTGTTAACTTAGCAAAACTTAGCAAAATTGTTAAATAAGTACAATATTAACCTATTGTTAAACAATATTAACCTAAACAATAATAACCACAAAATTTAGAAATAACCTAACTATAATAACCTAAAAATGAACACTACTTAAAAAAAACAGTACTCAAAAAAAAAAATTACCTTCGATCGATGGCCGGCCGGAGTGGAGCAGCGCGGCAGTGGAGCACGCGCGCGGCGGCCGGAGTGGGCGCGCGCGGCGGCCGGAGTGGGCGCGCGGGCCCGTGACGGCGGAAATGGCGCGGCGGCCGGAGAGGGCGCGCGCGGCGGTCGGAGTGGGCGCTCGGGGCGTCGACGGCGTGGAGCGGGCGCGCGGCGTCGACGGCGTGGAGAGGGCGCAGCGGCGCGACGGCGGGGGGCACGGCGGAGTGGGCGCGCCTAGGGCTTCGCCGGCGTGGAGCAGGGGCGTCGAGGCAGAGAGACGTGCGATTTGGGGATCAAAATCAATCGATCCCCGTACATAACTGCCCCCAACACCCCTTTAACACCGGTTGTAATCTACAACCGGTACTAAAGGGTCTTTAGTACCGGTTGTAGTGTACAACCGGTACTAATGGGCTTTTTGAATTTTTTTCTCTAGTTTTTTTTCTTTCTTATGTTTTCTGTTTTTTATATCTATTTGGTTTCTATTTATTTTTTTCTCTAGTTTCTTTTTCTTTAATATATATTTAATTTAATTGTCTACAAAATTGTAATAATTATCTATCTATTTGTTTTCTGTTTTTATATCTATTATCTATTTGTCAACGGCGTCAATACGTAGGGGGGGACACGTGTCCTCCCCAGCGCTGGGGGGGACACGTGTCTGACACGAGTCGTGACCGCGAAGCTCCTTACATAAAGGTTTAATACATTCCATAGAATGCATTACATAAAAGGTTTAATACATCACCAACATCACCAACATTATTCTACATAAACGGACTTGCTGGCTCGGAGGCCGTAGGATTAGGAGGAACGGTGGAGGAGCCAGCCCCATTCGCGGCCGCCCGGTTCTCGCGCGCACGTTTGCGGCGGAGGGCAAGATCCATGGAGGATGAATCTTTCAGCGCCCAATCCAGCTCGGAAGCCTCCTTCGCCTTGAGCTGGCAGACAGTTCTGGCTCGCTGTACACGGTCGTCGTGGACGGACTGGAAGGAGGCTTCAAGGGCCTCCTGCATCTGCGGCCCGCCGCGCTCTTCCCCATGGTCGCTCCAGTCGAAGTCGTCGTCGTCATCCTCCTCGTCGGGAGGGGCGGCGGCGACTGGTGGAGGTACGGCCGCGGATCCCCACGCCACCCCTGCGGCGTACGCATCCTCGTCAGGGTCAGGGACGTCGGACCACGCGCGCTCGTACGTCCTCCGCACCTCCTCCGGCACCGGAGCAGGAGGCTGATAACCCACAAGTATAGGGGATCGCAACAGTCTTCGAGGGAAGTAAAACCCAAATTTATTGATTCGACACAAGGGGAGACAAAGAATACTTATAAGCCTTAGCAGCGGAGTTGTCAATTCCACCACACCTGAGAAAGCACTAGTAACAAACGTGATGTGAAAGCAGCAGTAATATGAAAGCGACAGTAGCAGTAACACAGAAGCAATGGCACCAGAAAATAGTTGCTTGCGTGGAGTTGACGGAAAAGCAATGATGATTACAGATGGACCGGGGTTCCCAGCTATCTACACTAGTGGTAACTCTCCAATAACAAGTGTTGGGTGAACAAATTACAGTTGGGCAATTGACAGAATATTGAGCGCATGACAATGCATATATATGACATGATGACTACTATGATATTTAATTGGGCATTACGCAAAATACATAGACCGTTATCCAACAGCGTCTATGACTAATAATCCACCCTCGGGTTGTCATCCGAGTTCCCCGTTGGTATTAAGTTGCAAGCAACGGATAATTGCATTAAGTAAAGTGCGTAATGTAAACAAATACACATGACCGTGGACATAGCATTGTTAGGTTATCCCTAGTGGCAACAGCACATCCGCAACCTTAGAACTTTCTGTCACTGTCCCAGGTTAAATGGAGGCATGAACCCACTATCTAGCATAAATACTCTCTCTTGGAGATACAGGCAACTACTTGATCAAGGCAACCACAAGTACCGGAGAGCATGCAAGATCTTAAATAACATATAAGATAGATTGATAATCAACTTGACATAGTATTCAATATTCATCGGATCCCAACAAACACAACACCGATTACATCATATGGATCTCAATCATGTAAGGCAGCTCATGAGATCATTGTATTGAAGTACATGGGAGAGAGAGTACCAACTAGCTACAGCTAGAACCCGTAGTCCATGGGGGAACTACTCACAAACCATCATGGAGTCGAAGTGGAAGCGGCGTGGTCGATGGAGATGGCTCCGGGGGTCAATCCCCGTCCCGGCAGGGTGCCGGAACAGGACCTTCTGACCCCCGAAACGAAGTTTTGTGGCGGCGGAGCACGGAGATGTATTCAGGAGTTTCGTCAATTGTTCCGTGTGTTTTAGGTCAGGGCAATATATAGTCCAAAGGGCGTCGCGAGGCGGTGACCGAGGCGGCAACACCACCCTAGGGCGCAGGAAGATTCCTGGCCGCGCCCAGCCCGCGTGTGGGGCCCTCGGGCCTCCCTCGGACTTGTCCTTCTGGCCAATGGAGTCTTCTGGTAAAATAGGGGCCTCCGTAAATTTTCGTCCAATTCCGAGAATATTTCCAGACTAGCTTTTCTGGAATACAAAAACAGCAGAAAACAGGAACTGGCACTGTGGCATCTTGTTAATAGGTTAGTCCCAAAAAATGTATAAAAATGACATGAAGTGTATACAAAACATGTAGCAATTGATATAAAACAAGCATGGAACATCAAAAATTATAGATACGTTTGAGACGTATCAGAGGCCGTAGGAGGGCATTCCTCTCCACGCCGGGCTCGTGGGCATACGGCGGGATAGGCTCCCGCGGTAGCGCCCAAGCGTGCTCTGCCGAGCACGCTCGACCTCGTCCAGAAGGCGCTGCGGCGGGCGTGGCGGATCCATCTCGTGGAGACGATGCGTTCGTGGCTAGGAATGGTGGATTAGGGTTTACCCCGTCGGCGAAATATATAAAGACCTCCAGGGCAGCGCTAGGGGAAGACACGTGGCTAGGGCAGCGCTGGGGGAGGACACGTGGCTCCGCAAAGCCCGACTTTAGTCCCGGTTGGTGTTACCAACCGGGACTAAAGAAGCACACGGATCGTGTGTTTCTTTCAACCGCTTGTGAGACGTTGGATCAGGGGTGAGCCCGACTTTAGTCCCGGTTGGTGTTACCAACCGGGACTAAAGAAGCACACGGATCGTGTGTTTCTTTCAAGCGCTTGTGAGACGTTGGATCAGGGTGAGCCCGACTTTAGTCCCGGTTGGTGTTACCAACCGGGACTAAAGAAGCACACGGATCGTGTGTTTCTTTCAAGCGCTTGTGAGACGTTGGATCAGGGGTGTGTTTCTTTTGAGGGATTGTGAGCTGTTGGATCAGCAGTATCACGACCACTTCGTGAGCCACATGACCCGGTTGGTGTTACCAACCGGGACTAAAGAAGCACACGTACCCTATATATAGCCCCCCTCCCGGAATTCCAGCGTCACTCACTCACTCACACAAAACATTCCAGCGTCACTCGGAGAGGCATCTTTGGGCAACCAGCGGCAAGACGTCTCTGATGACCTGCGACCGTTCCAAACGGTTGCAGATCATCAGAGATGTCTTGCCGGACGGTTGTAGATCATCAGAGACGTCTTACCGCTGCTTGGATCGAAGTGGCGCTCAAACACAAAACATTCGGGTTCCCTAGCTACGTCCTGCAACCGTTTGGTCGGATCCAAGCAGCGGCAAGACGCTCTGATGATTAGCAACATCCCCAACACTTGTTGCAAATCATCAGAGACGTCTTGCCGCTCTCTGGATCGAAGGCCGATTTGCCGTCTCACGACCACGCGATTGTGTTGGTAAAACTGCAGCTGATTGACATAGTGTTTAGATCTCTCTTCTGAGTTTTCAGGACATAGTTACATAAAAGGTTTAATACATTATTACACATCAGCAACAACATCCCTATCTAGTGTTCACTTTTTCTTCTTGTGTGTCCCTTTCTTCTGATTGCGCCGTAGCCATGGACATTCTTCATCATTTAACACGATGCTTGGGTCAGTTTTCACTTTGAAGGGCGGAATTTCATCAAACTTATTGTAATCTTCTGACATGTCTGTCTTGTCCTCCACTCCCACGATGTTTCTTTTTCCTGAAAGAACTATGTGGCGCTTTGGCTCATCGTATGATGTACCGGCTTGCTTATCTTTTCTTTTTTTCGGTCTGGAAGACATGTCCTTCACATAGAAAACCTGAGCCACATCATTGGCTAGGACGAATGGCTCGGTGCGGTACGCAAGATTCTTGAGATCCACTGTAGTCATTCCGTACCGCCGGTCTATCTCTACCCCGCTTGACAGGTTGACCCATTTGCACTGAAACAAAGGGATCTTAAAAGAAGGTCCATAGTCAAGTTCCCATATCTGCTGTATGCAACCATAATATGTGTCCTTTGTCCCATCGTCGTTTGTTGCATCAAAGCGGACACCACTGTTTTGGTTAGTGCTCTTTTTGTCTTGGGTTTCCGTGTAAAATGTATTCCCATTTATCTCGTACCCTTGGAAAGTCAATATAGTCGAAGATGGTGACTTGGCCAACAAGTATAGCTCTTGTCCAACAGTGTTGTTATTAATGAGATGTGTACGCAACCAACTGCCGAAAGTATCCACGTGTTTCCCTTTAATCCAGAAGTTAGTCTCCTCCGGGTATTGGGAGCGTAAAATATCCATGTGTTTCACGATATACGGAGCCACCAATCTGGAATTTTGTAGAACTGTGTAGTGTGCTTGAGTGAAAGAATGCCCGTCCATACATGTTGTTGCTTTCTTTCCTAGCGTGCCTTTTCCACGCAGTCTCCCCTCATGGCGCGATTGAGGAACACCGATCGGCTTAAGATCAGGAATAAAGTCAACACAAAACTCAATGACCTCCTCTGTTCCATAGCCCTTGGACATGCTTCCTTCTGGCCTAGCACGGTTATGAACGTATTTCTTTAAGACTCCCATGAACCTCTCAAAGGGGAACATGTTGTGTAGAAATACAGGACCGAGAATGGAAATCTCTTCGACGAGGTGAACTATGAGGTGCGTCATAATATTGAAGAAGGACGGTGGAAACACCAACTCGAAGCTGACAAGACATTGGACCACACCCGTCTGTAAACTTGGTAGAGTTGCTGGATCGATTACCTTCTGAGAAATTGCATTCAGGAATGCACATAGCTTCACAATGGGTACTCGAACGTTTTCCGGTAGAAGCCCCCTCAATGCAACCGGAAGTAATTGTGTCATAATCACGTGGCAGTCATGAGACTTCAGGTTTTGGAACTTTTTCTCTGCCATGTTTATTATTCCCTTTATATTCGACGAGTAGCCAGACGGGACCTTGATACTGCTCAGGACTTGAAAAAAGATCTCCTTCTCTTCTTTGGTAAGAGCGTAGCTGGCAGTACCTTGGTACTTCTCTGGATTCAGGTTGTCTCGTTCGTGCGTACTTTGCTGGTCCTGCCGTGCATCCGATGTATCTTTCGTCTTCCCATACACGCCTAAGAAGTTTAGCAGGTTCACGCAAAGATTTTTCGTCACGTGCATCACGTCGATTGCAGAGCGAACCTCTAGGATTTTCCAATAGGGTAAATCCCAAAATATAGATTTCTTTTTCCACAAGGGTACGCGCTTGTTAGCGTCTTTTGGAACATTTAGACTGCCAGGACCCTTTCCAAATATTACTTCCAAATCCTTGACCATGCCATATATAACATCACCATCAGGGCGTGTAGGCTTCGTTCGGTTATCTGCCTCACCTTTGAAATGCTTGCCTGGCTTTTTTACGGATGCCTGTTTGGAAGAAATCGACGATGACCAAGGTACACATTCTTGTTACCTAAATATATACTGTCAGTCTTATCTAAACAGTGCGTGCATGCATTGTATCCCTTGTTTGACTGTCCTGAAATGTTACTAAGAGCAGGCCAATCATTGATGGTTACAAACAGCAACGCTCGTAGGCCAAATTCCTCCTGTTTGTACTCATCCCACACACGTACGCCTTCGTCAGACCACAACTGTAAAAGTTCGTCAACTAATGGCCTCAGATACACATCAATGTCGTTGCCGGGTTGCTTCGGGCCTTGGATAAGCACTGGCATCATAATATACTTTTGCTTCATGCACAACCAAGGAGGAAGGTTATAGATACATAGAGTCACGGGCCAGGTGCTATGACTGCTGCTCTGCTCCCCAAACGGATTCAAGCCATCTGTACTTAGACCAAACCTTAAGTTCCTTGCGTCAGCTGCAAATTCCCCAAACGCACTGTCGATGTTTCTCCACTGAGACCCATCAGCGGGGTGTCTCATCATCTCGTCTTCCTTACGGTCTTCTTTGTGCCATCGCAACAACTTGGCATGCTCTTTGTTTCGGAACAAACGTTTCAACCGTGGTATTATAGGAGCATACCACATCACCTTCGCGGGAACCCTCTTCCTGGGGCTCGGCTCGCCCTCAACATCACCTGGGTCATCTCGCCCGATCTTATACCGCAATGCACCGCATATCGGGCATGCATTCAAATTCTCGTACTTCTCACCGCGGTAGAGGATGCAGTCATTGATGCATGCATGTATCTTCTCCACCTCTAATCCTAGAGGGCAGACAATCTTCTTTGCTTCGTATGTATTGTGCGGCAATTCATTATTCCTTGGAAGACTCTTCTTAAATATTTGTAGCAACTCCTGAAATGCCTTGTCAGATATTCCATTCTTTGCCTTCCACTGCAGCAATTCCAGGGTGGTACCCAGCTTTTTCTGGCCATCTTCACAATTTGGGTACAACAATTTTTTGTGATCCTCTAACATGCGCTCCAACTTCGACCACTCGTTTTCACTTCCGCACTTCATCTGTTCATCAAGAATGACCCGACGAAGATCATCATCATCGGACTGATCAACAATGACCTCGAGCTCAACTTCGTCTTCCCCCATTGTAGTATCACCGTGTTCAGAGAACACAGGATAGTTGTCATCATCCTCTTCTTCAGGGTCTTCCATTATAACCCCTCTTTCTCCATGCTTGGTCCAACAAAAATAATTGGGCATGAAGCCTTGTCGCAACAAGTGGGAGTGTATGGTTCTTACGCTCGGGTAATTCCTCGTATTCCGACATTCATCACATGGACAAATCATAAAACCATTCTTCAGCTTGTTTAACTTAACCACATCGAGAAAACGATGCATGCCATCAATGAACTCGGGACAGCGTCGATCACCGTACATCCATTCTCGGCTCATCTGCATTACATAAATACATCAAAAACCATTACACCAGCTAAATAATGAATAGAGATACGTGACCAAATTAATTTATACAAGTTCATCACATTAAAATCAAAGTAGAGTAGTGCCCAAATGTAATACATAGTTCTCACGAAACATACATCAATCGAAACTAACATACAACTATCTAAAGAATTTAAATCCAACAACAAATGCGATCAGAATCGCAACCAAGGTAACTATTGAACCAACAGCATAATGATACCAAGCCTCTTGACTAATGGCATATTTTCTAATCTTTTTAAGCTTGGCGCGCATTGCATCCATCTTCCTCTCGTGAGCAGCGACGACGTCGGCAAGCTCGACCCCGTGAGCATCAACGATGTCGGCAATCTTCAAGTCCAATTCCATCTTCTCTTCTAGGCATTGGAGACGAAGATCTTCACTTATCTTCAATTTTGCTCTCAAATCGTCGTTTTCTTTTTTAAAATACTCGACAATAGGGTCGGCCGGAATTTCCGGTTCAACTACCTCCTAAATAAAAATATATCTACGTCAAGTTGGTCGGCATGATTGTTATAAACACGAAACAAAATAAATAGTTAAAAAGATATACCACATCCGAATCATAGACCGGACGAGGGCCGAAGGGGACGGATATCAAAACCATGACACTATACATATATAAAAAAAATAAGAAAATTATACAAGAAATAATTATGCATTTAAATCATATAACTAACAATTTTTAAAATAAAAGATAAAAAAGAGGCTCACCGAGGTGGTGTCGGTGACGGAGCGGCGCGGGCGATCGACGGCGGTGAGGAAGGGGACACTATATAAAACCACAAATTATACTTTAATTTGAGCTCAAAATGCATATAAAACAAATGAAATCCCTAACTTAGGCATTTCATCAAACACCTTGCAAGCACACAAAATCAAACTTGCTAAACTTGCACGAAAATGAGCTAAACTTGAAATGCCGGAAGAGAAGATGAAGAAGTTGCTAACCCTTGTATAGGGTGCCACCAATCTTGACAAATGTTGGAGAAAAAATGGGTGACCTAGAGCTTGGGAGAGAGGAAAAATGGAGTTGGGTCGAGTTGCTTCAAATGGAGCTGGCTCGGGGTGGAAGAAGCCAATATAGGCAGAACCTTTAGTACCGGTTGTTATTACCCACCGGTACTACAGGCTACTCTTTAGTACCGGTTGGTAATAACAACCGGTACTAAAGGGCTTGCCGTGGGGCCAACAACCGTGCCGGTACTAAAGGGTAGCCTTTAGTACCGGTTGTTATTAGCAACCGGTACTAAAGGTCCTCGCCGCGGTGCCACGAACGCAACCGGTGCTAATGCCCTCCTTTAGTACCGGTTTTTGCACGACCGGTATTAAAGGGGGCGCACCGTTGCCCCCTTTTCTACTAGTGATAGTATGTCCATCAAATCTTTTAAATGTTCATATTTCTGTCTATAAGATTGGTGATAAATCTAAAGTAGAGGTGGGCCTTCCTACCTTTATAGACCAGGTGGGAAAAACATTGGTCAGAATGACCTCAAGATAAACAGAATATATCTATGTGATAACTGGTTTGTTTGATGCGATGAAAAACAAAGATACCATTGAAATTTTACAAAAAATATTTCTGAATTTCCTCATTAGGAAAAGGATCATTGGATCCCTAGATTTAATTATTTGGCTAAGAGGAAAAACAATCTAGAGGGTGTTTCGAAATTTATTTAATATAATCTATGGAACCGTGCCCCACGGGAGAAAGGATTAATTTCCCCAGGCTGGTTCGCACTGCGTAAGCGGTGGAGAAATATATGTCGAGAAGCAAAACCGCTCGGATACCAAGTTTGGATGCAAATTTTATTTTTTGACAGTCCAATGAGAAAAAATATATAAACATGACCGAAGTAAATTTAGTCTAATACAAACTCATAGGCTAATACTACTACTCCTTAACAGAAATGATAAGACTTTTAATGCTAAAAAATCATCTCTTTTATAGGTTATTTTCCAACGTGCTTAGTGGTACTGGGTGTGGTCTATTATTTAGGGACCGGAAGTGGTTGGAGCAAGTGGTGCCGTGGTGGAGGATATTTTTATCCTGCATGGAAGCTCTCCATCACCATAGACATTTTCCTTTTAATGATACCATATGCATATTTTTACAGTCACATATGACCTTGTAATATGCATGTTCTCTCTCTACTTTCCCTCTACTCATTCTTCTCCTTATAGGCTTTGTGTACCATAGTTGTGCAAAGTCCGAATGTGAACTCTATGCTTGTATATCGTTTTGATGTGAACTATGAGTCTAATAAAATACACCCTTTGTCAAAAACAAAAGTGATCTTCTCTGTATCAGGCTGATGCTACTATTTGGAGCTATGGTCGGTACAACTCAAGATGGGTTATGTTCTTGATCGAACGCAAATTTGCCCTGGTAGGACGTGTTGCATCCATTTCAGGTTAAATTATCATACTATATACACACCGATGCACATTAAATCAACGGCTAATGAACACTCACCGTGCAGGTTGGCGTGCCAGTGCCACATCTAGGATGATTTTATGTAGCTATTTTAGAGGATTTTAATTGCTAATTCATGAATATGGTACTCCTTTTGTTTCGAATTATAGAATAGTTTGAATAATTTAATGTGTACAAACGGATTGAAATGAGTGAATCAACACACTGAAACGTGTTTGGATATATGTGAAATAAAATAAAATATTCTACTATATATAAAAGACGGAAGAAACCGCGGCCTGTCCAGCGTTCCACGTCGCCTGCAAACCACAGCCGTCCGATCGAGCGATTGGACGGTCGAGATCACTCCACGTCGCCCCCAAACCCCACGTTACTGTAGCAACTGATTTTCTTCCAATGGAACGCCGCCACGTCGCCCGTACCCGGCCGGTCATCCCGCGCGCAGCCGGTGACCCCCCCGCGCACGAACTTTGGCGCGCACAATTTGCAAGAAACCCCCCGCCGAGGACCTAAATGTAATTTGGGGAAAATCGAAGGACCTCCGTGCAAAAATGGCACGAATCCATCCCCGTCCTCTTTCTTTCTCCTGCGACGGCGGAAAACGCCGGCGGCGCCGACGCGCCGCGCCGCCGCCTCACGCGTCCCCGGCCAAATCCGCGGCCACCGGAGGATCCGCCGCGCCGCCCTCCACCTCCTGGCCGGACGCGGCGTGCCGGGACGCCGCCGCCGCGCCGGAATCGCCGCCGCCGCCGCGTAGGGTTCCGCCGCGTTCCGCGCGTCCCCGGCGGCCCTCCGGCGACCATCCAGGGGCGGCGCCGCCACCATCGAGTTCCCCGCGACGGGGCGCTTCGGGTGCGCCCAGGCGCGCATCCTGGAACGCGCCGGAGCGCCGCCGGCGAGGTCGGGGCCGCCGCGGGCGGGGCGGCCAGATCTGCCCACTGTGACGTCATCACGACATCACAGTGGGCCTACCCTGTCAGATTTTTTTTTAATCCTAAGTATATCCATATGATTTTGAAAAAAAAATCTACATAATGCAAACCAATAATTTAAAAATGTCCACATTTTTGTTTTCTTGAAAAATAACCCAAACTATCCATATGATTTTGAGATAATTCTAAATAATGCAAACTAATAATTTTTAGATTCGTACACTTTCAAAATTATGTCAACATTTGATCAAATTATGACAAGTATGTCAACATGGACACAAAAAAAACACTTACCTACAACATATGATCAAATTACACGTTTGAATAATTCAAAATTTCAGACGATTTTCAAATCTGCGTACTTAATAAACGAAAAAAAATTCAAACATAATAAACGTGCCAACATAACCACACAAAAAAAAAACATCCTTAAAGCGTAAAACCAACTACTTGTGTAAAAAAAAATCAGACACATCTGAGAAATTCAAATTTGCTAACATTTACAAGAAATTACGAAGGAAATAAAACCATCGTAAAACCAACTACTTGTGAAAAAGAAAGCAGACACATCTGAGAAACTCAAATTTGCTAACATTTACAAAAAATTACGAAGGAAATAAAACCATACTAGAGATTTTCAATCTAAATTTTAAATTCAATCCCTCCAAAAAAACTAAAATTCATTCAAGCCCACGGGCGCGGCGGAGTCCGCGCTTATTCCCCTAGTCTTATAGTTAAGAATGGAGGAAGTCTCATTCAAGGTGAAATTAAAGTTCACCACTATTGCATTAGTTCTGTTATATAACATGATAGCTCAATGATCATTTTTTTCCCGTCTCCTAGTGATGACTGCACCTAACACCGGAAGGAAATGCTGTTGTCCACAAGGAGGTTATCCAAACGTTGAGTGGTGCTGGCCCAAAAGCCCAAGACATGCCGCATGAGTTCTCCCATCATTCCCAAATTGATGGCAAATGCCCAGAAAAGGCATTCCAGATTTCCAGTAATGTGATTTCAGGCTGTGTGATGTTTGAAGTCCATGCTTTCCTTGTCTGAAGGTTTTGGTTTCATTCTGAATTTTCTTCTTCTATTGTGAACTTTCGAATTTCTCTAATAATAAACTTTTGAATTGAGAAATTTAGCATCCGTTGTTACTCCATGTGAAGATTTGGGCACAGTGCAGTAGTCACGTATACCTAGAAATAATTATTTCTGGAATTTATCACGAAAGCATAACGTGATCACACAAATTTGTTGAATTGGCTAGATTATTACAACTTACGACGGCAGTACAAACAAATGCATTTCGTCACTCATATAGCTAGCTCATGTCAGAAACTAACAAATCCATTCTCTTTCAGGCTGTCAACGGTCTCCATGATGCTCGTCTCCAGCGAGGTCAACTCGATACCCAAGCTTATTATCTTGTCCTTGGACACCTGGAATTTTGGGGCAAATGGCTTGTCATCTGCACACCTGAAAAGAATCATTTTTAAGGGAGATGTAGAAACCTTTTGCCTGCATATTATTAAACACAAAACCTATGGGAAAAAAACATTTGACTTTTATGGATATATGTTGTAACTATGCTAGTAATATTCATGGTTCAGACAGGCATCAGTTCAGGGAAAGTTGCCAAAGAATATGTAAGAACTTACTTGTCTGGTACCAGAATGGAGGGGTACATATCTTGTAAGATCTTTACAAGTTCGGAACAGTGCGCAACTCTCTCAGCCATGCAATACCTTCCTTTTGCTGACGGAACTTCATAAGCAAGGACATGTGCCATGGCAACATCTTTAACATTCACCAAATCATGACTTAAATTAGGATATGTAGGCGTTCCTGCAAGAATATCGCATACTTAAATCTCCTTTATATTTATTTTGCTAATAATCTGAAGAAAACATTATCAAAGGACATAGCTCTGTTATGCTATTATTATGGTTGTAGATGGACATTGTTTCCGTTCATAAGGATAAGTTGTTTCAATGTGTTTTATACATCACGTTGTCAGAACTAATCAAATAATCTTTTTTCCCCGTTTGTGTTTGCATTGTTGACGATTTTGTCACCTTAGTGTTCGGTTAGTTTTGATTAGAGATTGATAAAAACAGAATGCTTTGTGATGAAAACATGTGTTTGACATTTGGTTGGACTCGCTTGTCATTGACGCATCACATGACGTACCCTTTTTGGGAATTTCTCCCAACTATAAGTATACAATCTTCAAACTTTGCAAGTGACCGGTTGCGAGAAATTAAACTATTTTTTTGTGCAATTTAAGTACGCAATTTTCTTATACGAATAATGTCATTATATATTATCTGAACTATTTTCTGCACATTTAGTTATAATATTCCAGTGACCTGCAAAGTTTTAAATTCATGTGTTGTTTTAATTGAGAGAAACAAAAAAGAGAAGTTGTTGCAGATTGAGAACAATGAGCTAGCATAGATCTTGATGCAGCAATTGACAACACACATAGAGGTGAGCAACTACACACGTACTTTGAAAACCCCCTCTCTTACTTTTCTGTATGCCGATTTGTTTTATATCAATGACTAGATTTGCATGGCGTTGTTGAATAATCAACAATATGGTTGTGTGTATCAACCTATGCAGAGGCAAGGTGTCATGTCCATTTGTCAAAAATTAAAAAATCCAAGAGAGTGTATCCAGTTATGTCATCCTTGAGTTTCACCTAATCCTGGAGAAATGCTTATAGTAGTCATCAAGACTCGGTCGCTTCTAATTAAATAGCTTGCTATTGAAAATTTACCATTGATTAATTCCATGATTGCTCCGGCGCCAGTGTTCAGTTTTAGGCTGTAGTAGGGGGCCGATGACCCATCCTGGGTTTATTGTGACTAGATCAAGTCCGCAATCCTTTGAGAAAGTCCAAGCAGCCTCCTCTGCAAGGGTCTTGGACAGGGAATACCGATACCATCGCTATAGCAAACAACAAACTGATGTTATCACTAGCTTGAATTTGTAGTGGAACTATCACAACTGTTCCAAAATGACGTGCAAGAACCACCGGAAGAGATCATTTAACAGAGAGAAGTTGTAAAATCATCTGTAGCACAAGAGTTATAGCATGCCAGTTTGAAAACCTGATCTTTGTGGCAAAGTGGCGGGCTGGAAAACCATGTCTCATCGACAACTACATCAGGTGTTATTGGTCTCTCGTTCACTCTGACAGCAGCCATGGATGATGTCAAAATTACCCTCTCCACTGAGGCTTTCTTGCAGGAACTCAGCACATTTAGTGTCCCCTTGAGTGCTGGATCAATTAAGTCGGCCTGAAAATAATAATGCATATGTGCAGTTCCATCTGTGATCATCAACGGCGATCAACCCAGAAACCACGGCAGTTTCGCATCGTAATACAAACAAACCTGGGGATCTTTGGTATTTGGAACGACTGGAGAAGCTGTATGGAACACACAGTGACAGCCGGCAACCACGGCATCAAAAGACCCTTCTTCTAGCAAGTCGGCTTTGAACAATTGGAGCCTATCTCCGGCTCCGTCCATGGCCCGAAGGTGCGCCGTCTTCTCGGTGTCATCTGGAATGAGTACAGCCGATTCTTTTTTTGTTCGATGATGAAGAACTTGGAGGAAGCACACTAACGGAATTAATTTGTGATCTTGCATGAAACGAGTGTGACAGTTACCAGGGTTGCGGACGGTGGCGCGCACGGTGTAGCCGCTGGCGAGGAGGAGCTTGACGATCCACGACGCGATGTATCCCGATGCGCCCGTCACGCATGCTACCTTCCCCGTCCCCGTCGCTGCCCCGGCCACCGCCAACGAACCCATCCTGCTTCTCCGATTGCACTTTTCGCCTAGACCACCCTGATCGTTTTATACCAGTCCCCATATAGTTTCAGCGAAGAGCTTGCTGCCATGTGTTCTGACTTTCCCGGTTTGTGGGGGAGGAGACTTATACCAGTCCGCATATAGTTTCAGCGAAGAGCTTGCTCCCATGTGCATTGACTTTACCGATTTGTGGCGGAGGCGACAAGGATGGCTAGCTATATGCGTTAGTGCAAACGTACTGTCCTGATTTTCTATGGGAAGACCGTATTGGTTATGAAATGTCGCTAAAAAATTGGTTATGAAATGATGCTGACACACTTACAAAATCTAAATTACAATTTACCATCTCAAATGTGGTTAATACATTATCTCTGACCTCCGAAAGAACATTGATTCCAATTTTCCTCATGATTGGTTGTTGATTTTTTTTTGTTGAAAGGAGGCTGATACCCCTGTCCTTTGCAACAAAATGACGCACATAACAATTTTTATTGAAGTTAAAGCAAGGCAACAAAGCCAGTGCCATTAAAAGGCAGAGTACATAACATAGACAACTATGGCTGAACCATTACAAGTTATGATACTGACTCCTGTGTGTAAATTAAATTCTTCCGCATCAACACCTTAAAGAAAAAAATACGCCCTCACACCGCCGTAGCCACTTCCAGATTTTCATACTGGTATGAAGGCCACCACGATCGAAAATGAGACAAGATAAGGACACAAGTCTGGTTTTGATGAGCCTGGCCGCAGGAGGGCACGCAATATATTACTCCGTATGTAATATACTTGATGTATCGGCGGCAAGACGTTGTTTTTTCTTTGCAGGTAGGAGAAAGTTTTATTCCGCACGAAACACGTTTTCTCGCAACAATTTACATGAGCTTCTAAGGTATACGCCGAAAAAACCTCAAGCAAATGAACTTGTAGGTCGGAGTACTTCGTCTTCATTGTCTACTTGTGGTTGCATCTGGACATGATTGGTGGGCAGTGGCGTTGCGAACAGGCCTTCCAACATCCCGCGGGCCATGATCTTGTACATCGCCTCTGTCGGGTGCAGCCCATCCCACGACACGTACTTGGACGGGTCCGGGCACTGTATCGCCCCTGGCTCCGAGCAGTGGATGGTGAAATTGGCATTGTGCGGCCCGCCTCCCCCGCAGCATGCGTCCAGCACCGTACCCACACCGAACCCACTGCTCACCGGCACAGCAATGATGCTGAGGAACTTGTCGTAGTAGTCGACGTAGGTGATGGACACGCCAGGGTGGTCACGGCGGAGCTCGACGATCTTGGCTTTCAGCATGCCGTTGTGCAAGGCGGTGAGGCCGTTCAGCCACTTGAGACAGCCGGTGGAGTCGTAGTCGCCGGGTTCCCCGCCGTGGAAGAAGAACAGGTATCTGGGGACGCAGCCGAGTGGGAAGACGCCCGGTACGTGGATGGTCTTGGCTCCCAGTTCGATCAGAGCCTGACAGTGACAAAGCCATTAATTTTGATGCCATCCTTTTGTTTTGCGGTGATAATACATATATGGTTGATTCGTGTATGGATGTATATGTAATCTAGTCCGTATATGGAGTACCATGCATGTCACAACAGAACACCATGTTTTTTTAATTGATTTCTTGCTATCCGAGAAGCACCAATAACCTTTTTGTCGTTTTTCTTTCTGATCTTCACTAAGTAAAAATAATAATGATGTTTCCGGGATCCTCTTTATTTGTATACTTGTTGATTATGAAAACGAGTTTTCAATTTGACATGGGCAAAAATAATAGTCAACTTTAGAGATTAAAAGGAAATCAAGAAAAGATCGCGCAATTTAAGCCCCCAATTGAACACGGAACGAATAAACTGTAGGTGATGCTTAGAACCGCTTACGGTAGAATAAACAAACTGTGTGTAGATCATGCAATCGTGTGTGATACCAGACATATTGCATACACTTTTCAATAATGAATGAAATATCGCACACACGGTTCTAAAAGATAAATGTGGGCGTTGTTCAGTAAAATCGCACAAGATTATAAGAAACAAAACATGTGCGTTATCTTTGCTGAGCTTGGCTGGAAACTACACTGTAAAATTATGTCCCTCAGCGCAAACAGGGGGAAACAATAACCGCGCGCACTGTATTTTTCGCCAAGTTGTCTCCTCGGCTTTCCGCCTCTTTGCAAATTCACATTGTGAAAAATCACACTGTGTCCCATCATTTTTCCTCCTCCCGCCTCCCCCTGCTCGGCTATACATGACTGGATCGCCCCTTGGCCGCTGCCCGCCTCACATCCACATCATGCCTCGTCGCTAGCAATATATGCGGGTGAATCGAGCACAACGGGCCCACCGAGCCCGGGGTACCTTCATCGAACTCGCGTCATCTCCTCGGCGCACGGAGCTCGGGTACTGTCATGAAGCTCGCGCTGACGGAGGAGGTACACTCCCAAACGCACTATGGCCAAGCACAGGGCCGCGGGATCACCGTCCCTATACTGCCGGATCTCGGCGCACACACCTCCTCTGGCTCACCATCGTACTGGGAGCTAAACAATGAGATGGGGAATGATTCGACAATACCAACTCGCTAGATAAAAGCTTCTGAAGGAATTCAAGTAGTATAGGTTGGTAGAGGTTCCCATTGCTTCCACGAGACATGAGGAAGCAACGGTGCATTGCCTAGCGGAACACTCCTTCAATTCTCTCCCCGAGGACCGGATCCGGGGTAGTTACATGGAAATAATAAGGATAAGGAGGCCGAGACATAGTCCCTACAAGTTTCCCATCGACACATGCGACAAGATGGTGCGGATCTGAAAGAATTTTGTGGAAATGCAAAGGGTTGTCTGGGCCATTGTCGACTATCCCTTGCCTTAGACTTCGGCAAACCATCATGCACTGTCGATGTCGAGGCTTAAGGATGTATGAAAGACGGATCCGCCGATGATGCTCACGCCTTTGACTCCGCAAGGGTCCCATCGTCGACCATGCAGTCAAGGACACCGTATAGTGGATCGAGGCACTTTGCTTCGGTGGAGACTCAAGGAGCATAAGGTGAGCCATTTTATCTATTATTAGAGCATTGTGCCTACACACCTCTCGAGCGGAAACTACTTCTCTTAGGAAGTGCACTTCAGGATAAATCCTTGCATCCATTATTTGGTTATCTCTCTCAACTCTTTACTTATTTGTTTCTAACATTATTATCTTGTTTATCTTGTATGTTAGATTATATCATTTTTGCGATATAGGTTGGTCACTTAGTTGCATATTCTGAAGAATATATATTTGTGTTAATCTTTGCAGCCTATTACCCACCCTCAAGTTGTCCACTTCAATCCTTTTAGGCTGTCATACCTCGCCCTACCGGGTCCTGTGTCTGTGTCCCCATGCACACCGATTTCGTCTGCGAGGCATTAGTGGTGCATGATATGTAGATTTCGTTTAATTCCATGATGTTTTCACCATTTTTTCAAAGTGTGACACCAAACATTCACCAACTCAACCTTCATAGTAAAAAAAAAGTGCATTCTGGTGCTAGTATTTGTAGAGAAATCAATGAAAGTATTACAACATGCAGGGGTTACAATGGAAAGCTGAGTTAGAAAATCTCGCAAAATATGACGTCGCTAGCGAGCGAACGTTTGAACGAGCGGAGCATCCAGGAGTTGCCACATGGCAATGTCACAACCTATGAGTTGGCATCCACTGTCGATTAAACGGCTGACTCGTTTGCTCCAAGTTCAAAAATCATCATGTTCTCTCCATCAAATTTCTAAAACTTCATGTCATCCTTTTTTTACGAAAATGAAGAGCTCTTACGATAGTGCAAAACTAATTTAGCGGTCTGCCCGATATATATGATATGGTACCATGAAAGTGTATTTGACTCCCGAACTCCAGTGGTCCCCCCATTGTAAAATATCCAAAAATTATATTTATGAATTTCAAAAATTCTGAAAAAATCCGGATGTAGGCAATGGAGTATCCCACAAATGTGTAAAATATCAATTTAAAATACAAAGCATGAGCTACACAAAAGGCATTAAAATTAGGCTGTAAGTTGATTTCCTAATTTCTGAGGGGTTAATTGCAAAAGGCATGATGCACAGCGTGCCATCACGACTAATTCGAAATTAAAACGTACTAAATATTAGCTATGTTTTTTTAAATTCCAATTGTACAGGCCGCACATGCACGTACGAAGTCGTGGGGGATGTGCTCCCTTTTTTTTAGCAAAGTAAATATTAGCTGTTGACTTATTTTACACGAAGGAAAATGTCATTGTTTTAGAGAGGCGTATGTAACGTACCTCAATGGACAGGCCAATGGATCTGACGACCAAGGGCACGAGGGGCTCGACCCAGCCGAGCTTCTTGTTCTGGAACAAGGGGTGGTTGTAGTCATTTGCGCCGATCTCTCCCACCAGGAACAGCGAGCTCGCCATCACCTCCTTCCGCTCGTCCTCCGTGGAGGCGATGGTGGCGAGCACCTTCTTGAACCAGCCGATCTGGACGCCGAGGGAGTAGGGGGTGATTTCGCTGACGTTGAGTTGTTTCTCCCGGAAGAACTGCTGGCTCAGCGCGGTGCCGCTCGCCACCGCGAAGTTGGCGCCGTACCGGAAGTCGTCCTTGGTCGCCGGCGACTTCACCTGCAGGTACGCCGGCCAGTACGGGAACATCCCCAGCTTCTCCGCTGCGCGCAAACATACGTCCACATGCATGTTCATTTATGTACTAGTAACAATGCAGCACATGAAGTACAGTGATTAAGCAAGCAAACACGCGCGCGTACCGATGAAGTCGACGACGAGCCGGCCGTCGGACCAGCGGCCGGTGGGGCGGCCGAAGAAGGTCTCGCCGTAGGGGGGGCGTGACACGGGCCCCGGCGCCTTGGAGTAGTGGATGAAGTTGCCGGTGTCGCTCAGTGAGTCGCCGAAGCTGAACAGGCGACCGTAGCAGCTTCGGCTCCGGTTCTTTGGCGCCGCCGACGCTGACGTCGTGGTCGCCAAGTGCGCAAGGAGCGCAGCGGCCACCACTAGCCGCAGAGGCAGCTTAGTCAACGAGGTGGCTTCCGCCATTGCGGATCGATGGCCGTATGGTATCGAAGAAATGGCTCCTCGCTCGAGGCCATATGTATATGCAGTGGCGGATCCAGCTATGGCCCGTGGGTTCAGCTGACCTTCAAAGCAAAACCTGTTAATATATGTGCGTATTCCGTGGTTCTAAAAGAAAGAGAAAATGACAAAAAACACCAAATTTGAACACGAGACGATAAAAAACCACCAACTTAGTGTTTTTGACTCGTAAATACCCTTTTTGAGGCCATGTTGTGACGCCGAGCACTAATTTACCTGTTTAGCATTCTTAACCCATTTTCTGACAGCTCGGACATACCCGTCATGGCTACCTGGCAAAAACAAAAGAAAAGAAAACAGGTCAACGCTTTTCTAACCGAGCGAGCGCGCCGTGGCTGAGGCAGTAGCTCTCCGGCGCGGCCTCCCGCATCAGTGCTCGCCATCAGCCTTGCCCCACGCTCGGGTCGTGGGACGCGCGCCGTGTCCGTGGGGAAGCTTCTCGTCGGCTGCTTCTCCGGCCTGGGGACACCGTTCCATGGTGCCAGCGACGCTCGAGGTCAGACAGCGCCAGTGCGCCGGCGACCCGAACGCTCGCGTCGCCTTTTTAACCTCCGTCCCGCACGCACCCACACACCGTCATGTACGCGCCGTCCCGCAGGCACACATCACCCACATGCACGCGCGGTCTTCTGTCACGGGCGCGCACACGAACCCGGTCGTCGCTGAGGAACGGCACCAAGACGCTGCAACTTGCCGCGAGGCAAGGCCGTTAGGAGTGCGTCCACCTGCTGCGCCGTGAACGGGTTGCTGCTCTCGCTGTCCAGCCCAGGGGCGTCGTCTGAGTCCGGCCGGTGGTGCTCCCGGAACACCTGCTCCAGGGTGTTCTTGTACTCGCACACGTGTTGCCCCGAAAGTTTGAACGAGAGAGAGAGTGGAGAAGAGAGAGGGGAGTGTGTGCCAAAGAAATGGTTTGCCTCAATTTTCTACTTAGTTTTCTTCCCTTTAAATAGGGTCTGTGCAGGCTGAGTGCCTAAGTCAACTATCCAGTCACATCGCTGCGACGTGACCGGTCATACCTCTATCTGACACGCCACTGTTGACGGTGTCACAGACTAGGAAACGATGTAGGTGACGTCTAGCACGTCCTAGCTACCTACTCTGTACTGGTGCTGACGCACCACTTCAGGACACTGGCTACAGGACAAAATCCCTCGCACCCGAAGAACCTGGCGACTGCTTCGACCCGGGACAGACCCCGGAGTGGAACACTCCTCGACTTGGGACAGACCCAGAAGTCCGCACTCTCTAACTTATCGACTCCCCCTCACTCGAAGGGATCGTCGACTGGACACACAAGCCTACTTCTAACAATCACTCCCTAGGCTTGAGTTCCGGAGACACCTCCACCATGCCGATTCTTGTGCGCAGCTCCGCCAGGCGGACTCGTCCAAGTGGCTTGGTCAGCATGTCCGCAAGTTGGTGTTCGGTGGGCACGAACTCCAGCTCGACCTTCTTCGCCTCCCGCAGTCTCGAATGAAGTGGTACTTCAGGTCGATGTGCTTCGAGCGCTCGTGGAAGACGGGATTCTTGGCGAGCGTGATTGCCGACTTGTTGTCGACCTTGAGCACCACGTGCTCGGCTTCGCCGTTGCTGAACTCGGCCAGCAACCGAGCCAGCCAGATCCCCTGGCAAGCAGCCGTGGCAGCAGCCACGTATTCCGACTCGCAGCTTGACAGAGCTACGATCTTCTGCTTTAGGGACTGCCAGGTCACTGGGCTGCTCCCGAGGAAGTACAAGGTGCCTGACTGATGCATGTAAAATGCATACATGAACTTTGCATTATTTTACTTATATTCCAGTCATATTTGCATCATATAAGGGTTATATCACTGTTTTATAATGATTTTGGGAATATTTGATATGTTTCCTATTTTTTATGGAATTAACCCTGCACAGGCAGAAAGCCCTATTTCTATATTGTAATGTTTCAGTGACCCAAACGACGTCCAAATGACCTGGAAATTTACGAGAATCAGTTTTTGGAAGGAACAAAGCATGGGAGCGAAGGAAATAAACAAGCGGAGGCCCGAGGGCCCAGATGAGTGGGCCCACGCGGCCCATGTACCTGGCCGCGTGGGACCCCCCCTTTTGGTCCTCGGAGCTCCGTTGCCGTCGATCTTTCCTCCACCGACTCGGTTTTGACCTAAAACCGCCTATAAAAATAGTCCCCGACGTTCTCTGGAAGGAGCGCTGCAGAAACACAGAAACCACGAAACAGAGACCTGGAGTTGCAGATTGGAGGGGGAAAACTCCAGAGGGCGCTGCCGGCGTGGTCTCCATCTTCTCCAACGACTTCTCCACCGTCTCCATGATGAAGAGGGAGTAGTCCACCCCTGGACTATGGGTTTGTGGAAGTAACTTATGTATCTCTCTCTCTTGAGCTTCACTAATTAGTACGTATGAGCTGCTGAACATGATTACGGTCATCTATGTAATATCTTTGTGGTGGATCTTTTTATGAGTTAATATATGTTTGAGATTGCAATGGTTTTGTTTCAGTTATGAAAGTAGATACATATTATGTACCCCGTTCTTATTTACTTGTCATGATCAAACATGTTTATGAGAGCGTGTGGGAGGGGGGGGGGGGAACGTGTGCATTAGTTGGAGTAACGGGGGGTGGCTAGTGCAGTGAACGTGAGAGAAAGTTCTGCCATCCACTTGGGTATTTCTACCTTACTTTGTTGCCTCACTAGGGATAAAAAGAAATACCATGCTACCGGAGATGTGGGTGTGACCATTGCCACTACTCCATGACTAGATCTAGCATGTTCTTATTTTAACTTCATGTCATGATACTTATTGCTATACTCTGAGTTATCTTAATTACTGAGTTGTTATGATTTAGTTCACATCTTGGTGGAGTATAAGTGAGACTAATAATAAACTAAAAGGTCTCTATGCTAGGACGTGATGCCCATATAATTATAACTTGTCATTAAACTGTTGTGTTGCAATCTCATATGTCAACTCTTGTGTTCCATTGTCTACCACTTTATTAAAGAGAGAGTGCATTTGTGAAACCATGAACCCCGGTCCATTTTTAATCATAAGAAACACCTTTCCAACAACTTTTACCACTTTACCATTTTGCCATTTAAAAATCCAAAAATACAAAAACACTTTTACCTCTTGCATTCATCATATAAAACCCAAAAATATCATTTATCATTGCTACCACCATCCTTCCATATGGGGGGAATCAGTAGTGAAGATTTATCTTTCCTATCCTTCTTTTGGTTACCTACAAAACAAAGTAAATGTTTTGGTCCTCAACCTCACCTAGTGGTAGTCAAGCACAAGGTGTGAGAATGATATCAAGATAATATGCAATGCAAACAAGAAATAAATATGTAATGGTGGTAAATAAATATGCAAGGATGGTGGTAGCAATGATAAATGATATTTTGGGTTTTATATGATGAATGCAAGATGTAAAAGTGTTTTTGTATTTTCGGATTTTTAAATGGCAGAAAATGGTTAAAGTGGTAAAAGTTGTTGGAAAGGTGTTTTCTTATGATTAAAAATGGACCGGGTTTCATGGTTTCACAAATGCACTCTCTCTTTAATAAAGTGGTAGACAATGGAACACATGAGTTGACATATGAGATTGCAACACAACAGTTTAATGACAAGTTATAATTATATGGGCATCATGTCCTAGCATAGAGACCTTTTAGTTTATTATTAGTCTCACTTATACTCCACCAAGATGCGAACAAAATCATAACACCTCAGTAATTAAGATAACTCAGAGTATAGCAAAAGTAATCATGACATGAAGTTAAAATAAGAACATGCTAGATCTAGTCATGGAGTAGTGGCAATGGTCACACCCACATCTCCGGTTAGCATGGTATTTCTTTTTATCCCTAGTGAGCAACAAAGTAAGGTAGAGATACCCAAGTGGATCGCAGAACTTTCTCTCACGTTCACTGCACTAGCCACCCCCGTTACTCCAACTAATGCACACGTTCCCCCTCACACGCTCTCATAAACATGCTTGATCATGACAAGTAAATAAGAACGGGGGTACATAATATGCATCTACTTTCATAACTGAAACAAAACCATTGCAATCTCAAACATATATTAACTCATAAAAGATCCACCACAAAGGTATTACATAGATGACCGTAATCATGTTCAGCCGCTCATACGGTACTAATTAGTGAAGCTCAAGAGAGAGAGATACATAAGTTACTTCAACAAACCCATAGTCTAGGGGTGGACTACTCCCCTTCATTATGGAGACGGTGGAGAAGTCGTTGGAGAAGATGGAGACCACGCCGGCAGCGCCCCGCCGGAGTTTTCCCCTCCAATCTGCAACTCCAGTCTCTGTTTCGTGGTTTCTGTGTTTCTGCGGTGCTCCTTACAGAGAACGTCGGGGGACTATTTTTATAGGCGGTTTTAGGTCAAAACCGAA
>CAMZMU010000101.1:13914766-14035182 GCA_947311845.1 Poa pratensis | reverse complement strand
CTTATTCTCTATATCGAAATAAAAAAAATTATCTACTAAAAAAATTAGCGTTTTCAATGAAAGAGAGAAACGAAAGCTTAGCTTTCATCGGTCTATCATGAAAAAGCAGCCAGCATCACACATGTGCACACCTGGTAAATTCAGAAAGACACACACACCTGGTATGTATCTCAGAGAAGAAATTCAGTATACAAGTCTCGTTGGTGAAGTTACTTGTTGATTTAAAAGAATTAATATGTAAATTAAGAGAATAAGCTGATACAGAAATAGGGGAGATACTCAACTTGTCAACTCCAGCATAGAAAAGCAACAAGTAGTCAAGTACATATCCGTCCAGTACATAGATTAAAGAGAAAACTGAATGACAAACTAACTGCAAAAGCTTGAGCGAAAGCACCAGCGATACTGCAAACGTCTCATACAATGTTCTAAAGCTGGGATTAAACTAACTGCAAAAGCTTCAGTAGAGCAGCAAGCTGCAAACTCTCTGTAAGAGCTATCTTTACCAAAGAAGCCAGTAGGCAGCAAGCTGTAGTTGCTCATCAACGGTCACTGACCACTGGAACAGAACATGCTTGGGTACACACCAGAATGCCTGCAGCTGGCTATACCAGTTTCTCTTGAACACAAGATCGGGGTCAGTGGAAGGATCCCACACAGCATCTGCAGCGTCACCAAAGCCATGTACGCTCCAAGGCTGAGAATAATGGGCGTAGTACAGGCGGTTGCTGCTCCCACCCCATTTTCCGGGCTCAAGCAAGAAAACGGCGGGCTCCTCACGTCACCACCTACAAAGAGTGCCCTGTTGTCCAGCTGCTTCACCTCCACCCACTTTGCAGGTTTGGCTGACATGTCAAGGCGGTAGGGTTTATAGATGACTGGTGCTCCAAATGATAAGCTCACGTAATGGTCAACAATGAGAAGCATGTCATCGCAGACTACCAGCCACGGTCTCAAATATGGGCATTCATCCATGTCGTCCCACCACTCGGTTGCTATCTCCTGCAGGCCAAGCTGGGGGGCTAACTGTAGAGTGTAGATCCTCTGACCATAGTCCATGGCGATGAACTGACCATTGTATTCCACAATCTGATCTATCCTTGCATCAGAAAGCTTGAGTTCAGACCAAGAGTCACTTCCGACCGGCCAATCAAACAAGGAGGATTGGGTGCTGACAAGGAGATGGCAGTTGGGTGATGTAAGGGGAGCTGTCAGGGTGCCACCAAAGTAGAACTCCTCCTCAGAGTCACCACTGAACGGGATATTTGGAGGTGAAACCTCGGCACCAGTGAACACATCAACAATAAGACAATTTCCTCGGCGGCAGCAGATGAGATGTCCATATGAAGAGCCAGCAAAAAGCATCCTCTGAAATGTTTCTTGAGGAATCTGGCAGTGAAGGGCTCTATTCTGGTTGGCCATATCAATGACCTTACATGTGCTTAGCTTGTGACGACCATTGGTAGATGGGAGATGGGGAGCTTTGACACGGATATTGGGTCGGACGAGGAGAGGCGGGAGTATGGTGCAGAAGGTTGATTTGGATGGATATGAAGAGAAGGCAGCACGCCAAGAATGACAGGTGCTAGCAAATGCAGTGAGGTCGATAAAGGATCGCAACAGAGGAACAATGGAGTGAAGTAGGACATCTGGGAGGTCAGCCCAACCCTGGAGCCCCGCCACACCAGGGGAGGTAGATACAGAGGGGTCAGACAATTTGCTTGGGCTCTGCATGATGCCAAAATATCTGCAGAACATCACAAATACAAAGCAAAGATTAGTCAAATAAGATATGAGAAATACATATGGCATGATAGGGCCATGGAATAAAGAACATGTTATTCTACAGATTTTGTGTGTGCCTTATATGTCAAGAAACTTGGTATACACATGTGCAAGTAAGGAATTTGATTCAATTGATTTAGGCAGATAGTTGTCAGCACAAGACAATAACGTGCAGACAAAAGAAAATTCTATTCGCAAAAGCTACCCTGTCCTGTTAAAACTTCTTTGTGACGGTGAAAAGCATGTGTATCTTCAGTACATTGTACTGACACTACGGGAATCGCCCATAACGCCGACGGCCGGATTGTACGCCGACGGCCAAATGTCGGGGCCGTCGGCGTACAACCAGGGATAGGGCAGCCGTGCCACTGGCCGTCGGCGTACAGGGCGCCGTCGGCGTAGCCATCCAGAGGCCGACGGGCGCCGTCGGCGTATAACTGGCCGTCGGCGTAGCAACGGCCATGACGGAGAAGGAACGGAAGAACTCCCTGGGTTCATACGCCGACGGCAATATATCTGTTCCTTTTTTATTTATTTCTTTACATGATATTTCTTTATTTATTTATCTACGTAATATTTAATGTAGGCATAATTTATACATAAATTGGATCTATAAGTTCCCTCCCAATTTCGGTATCCCACCCGCATAAAATAACGGTTTGAGTTTTCCGGTATCCCACCCGCATAAAATAACGGTCAAAGTTCCCGACATAGTATATATCCCCTACAACATATACATGTAAAATAAATAAAAACAACACATGTAATATACACCTACAACACATAGTTGATGTCCCCTTTCGACGCACGTCTATGGGGGTAGACGTGCACATTAGGGTTTTTCCAGCGGATTTAGGGTTTCGCCGAAGCGGGGCCCCGGAGCGTCGGAACACCACCAAAACCTAGGTTGTGGCATACCACATGTATACAAGTGTGTTGTGTGTTGTAAATGTGCAATATCCTACTCCGGGGTGTGACCGGCTTCACCGGCCTCACTTTCTCTCTAGTGAGTTCCTGCGCTTAGAGGTGAAAACTCCCCTTTCGGGCGAACCGGATGGAATCTTGTGTTGATTTGGGGTAGACTTTGGTTTCTCACCTTCCCATGGCCTAACCTAACACAACCAAGCAAAAAAGTCCACTGGCCTACCCCTTTCGACGCACGTCTATGGGGGTAGACGAAAACGTTAGGGTTTTTCCAGCGGATCTAGGGTTTCGCCGAAGCGGGGCCCCGGAGCGTCGGAACACCACCAAAACCTAGGTCACTTGCTGCAATATTTAATGTAGTTGTAATTCATATTCTCTCCTTTGTCAGCAGATTTCGATGGAGATTGTGTGCATATTTATTACCCTCAGTCACTTGCTGCAAAAGCGGAAGCCTTGGAGCTTTTCAGCGTGGAGAAGCAACTGACAAATTCACACAACGAGAAAGTAAACCTCCAGCTATCTAATGACAGTTTGCTAGCCCTGAAACACATGTCTATAAGAACCATGTTGAGCAAAGAATCAGCTAACCAGATTTTGTTGTGGAAATGCAGGTTGACAACAATCTAAACAGGCGGTAGACTCACTACCGGATATTAAACAGGCGGGATCCAATGGCTCACAAGCGCACGAAGGAAACACACGATCCGTGTGCTTCTTCCTGATCCAACGGCTCACCAGCGCTTGAAAGAAACACACCGCTGATCCAACGGCTCAGAAGCGCACGAAGGAAACACACGATCCGTGTGCTTCTTCCTGATTGGCTAGTAGTATGCCCAATCAGGAAGAAGCACACGGATCGTGTGTTTCCTCCCAGCGCTTGTGAGCCGTTGGATCAGCGGTGTGTTTCTTTCGTTTGATCCAACGGCTCCCAAGCTCTCGAAGGAAACACACAATCCGTGTGCTTCTTCCTGATTGGCTAGTAGTATGCCCAATCAGGAAGAAGCACACGGATCGTGTGTTTCCTCCCAGCGCTTGTGAGCCGTTGGATCAGCGGTGTGTTTCTTTCGTTTGATCCAACGGCTCCCAAGCTCTCGAAGGAAACACACGATCCGCGTACTTGTTCCTGATTGGCTAGCTGGAGGGAGTCACTCGAAAGGGCTTGTGAGCTGTAGCTATGCCCGTTTTCCCGCCCAAATATTTCCCGCTATCGTTCCCGCCACCGTTTCCCGCCAAATGCCGCCACCGGTAGTTCTATATAACCCAGTCGAAGGTAGGCATGGTACTCACTTGAGCGCAAGCATGGTGTGTATTGGTCCTTGCGAGAAGTGTGTGTCTGGGTTTCACATTTCCGCATCTTCGTCAAAGAGCAAGGGTGGCAGCACACGCACGGCGTAGGGTGGAGAAGTTTGTTAGTTGTTCATGATTGTTGTAATTTGTTCTACATGCATGTTTACTTGTTTCTTAGTCAATTATGTATCGGCGGTTCAAGAATGTTCTCTGTGTAATTTATGTTGTCACTGTAATTTGCATGGTTTGTTTAATATCAATGCAGAAGCAAAAATTCCATCAACAGGGGCTGCAGTGCATTCAAGAATTGGAGCGCGTCTCCAGGACCCGTCGGCTGATCCGACGGCTCAGAAGCACACGAAGGAAACACACGATCCGTGTGCTTCTTCCTGATCCAATCAGGAAGAAGCACACGGATCGTGTGTTTCCTTCCAGCGCTTGTGAGCCGTTCGATCAGCGGTGTGTTTCTTTCGCTTGATCCAACGGCTCCCAAGCTCTCGAAGAAAACACACGATCCGCGTACTTATTCCTGATTGGCTAGCTGGAGGGAGTCACTCGGAGAGGCAGGTCTATATATAGCCCACCTCCTCAGACAGGTTACTCATTCACACAAAACATTCCAGCGTCACTCGGAGAGGCATCTTTGGGCAACCAGCGGCAAGACGTCTCTGATGACCTGCGACCGTTCCAAACGGTTGCAGATCATCAGAGACGTCTTGCCAGACGGTTGCAAATCATCAGAGACGTCTTGCCGCTCCGTGGATCGAAGGCCGATTTGCAGGAGAAACCGTGTGTTTTGTTCTACCTTCGCCACCGAATCCAATGGCTGGATTTAGCCTACCTGCTGGCATGTTCCCTGGCATTATTGTGTTCGTCCTTGTTCACCGGCCAGCCATTGGAGCCACCTCCTGTAGGTCGGTGAATAAGGACAACACAACGACGCTGTTGGAAACACAAGCCCGCAGGTAGGTTGAATCCAGCCACTGGATTAGGGTGACGCAATGATGATTTGCCGAGGAGGTGGGAGTGGTGGTGGTGGAAGTGGTGGTGGTGGACCCTATATATAGCCCACCTCCTCAGACACAAAACATTCGGGTTCCCTAGCTACGTCCTACAGTGAATGCAACGGCATTCGACCGTGAATCACTGTAGGGCTGTAGCTAGGGGAAACCGTGTGTTTTGTTTCCCAGGTTACTCACTCATATATTCTACCGTGTGCTTCTTCCGGATCCAACGGCTCACCAGCGCTCGAAAGAAACACACCGCTGATCCAACGGCTCAGAAGCACACGAAGGAAACACACGATCCGTGTGCTTCTTCCTGATTGGGCATACTACAGCTCAGAAGCCCATTTCTCACTATATATATGTAGTCACGGCGTAGGGTGGAGAAGTTTGTTAGTTGTTCATGATTGTTGTAATTTGTTCTACATGAATGTTTACTTGTTTCTTAGTCAATTATGTATCGGCGGTTCAAGAATGTTCTCTGTGTAATTTATGTTGTCACTGTAATTTGCATGGTTTGTTTAATATCAATGCAGAAGCAAAAATTCCATCAACAGGGGCTGCAGTGCATTCAAGAATTGGAGCGCGTCTCCAGGACCCACCGCTGATCCAACGGCTCAGAAGCGCACGAAGGAAACACACGATCCGTGTGCTTCTTCCTGATCCAACGGCTCACCAGCGCTCGAAAGAAACACACCGCTGATCCGACGGCTCAGAAGCACACGAAGGAAACACACGATCCGTGTGCTTCTTCCTGATTGGGCATACTATAGCTCAGAAGCCCATTTCTCACTATATATATGTAGTCATGGCCTCCATTGGCATAGCACATCTAAACTGATATCTGATCCCTCATCACTCTCCCGTGGCGTCACCACCGCGTGTGCCGTCCGCCATGCCAAGGTGCTGCCCTCTCCCTCCCCTACGTACCTAGGTTGCACGCACCTTAGTTGTTTGATCAAATTCCCCACTCATTTTTTCAGATCTCGGCGGGAATCGATGATGACCACCGGCCATTTGTTGGACACGGGCAGTGTCCGGGACTGGGCTCCGCCGGGCTGGCACTGGGAGTGTCTTCCGGGACGCGTAGTTTGGTGAGGAATCCGGGTGACGTCGTCGACCCGGATCTTGTTTGGTGGCCGTCGCGTGGGCCAGCCTCGGTGCAGAGGCCGCCGGCCCCCGAGGTGGAGGTGCGTCGCCGTATCAGAGAGGAGGACGAGCACGTCCGTCGCTACCTGGTTAGGTTGGATACGCAAGCGGTGCATGACAATATGTGGTATACACTTCATAGGGATCCTCCTCATGTGAGTATTGCCCCAGTGATGGTTCCTTATCTTTGGGTGCAAGCCGCCGGCCGCTCAGCACCTCGCGGCTTAGGACCCGGCAAAAGTTAGTTACATTATTCGTGATGTATTATGGATTAAATAAAGATGTAGACTGGTGGCTATAAGCACATTCCTACCGAGTTTGTTGTCATTCGTCTATGTACCCAAGTTTGTTCTATCTTAGTTGCTACTACTCCGTTTCGATTAATTTTGATAAAAGTTGGTTTCACAAGCCCCAATGGACTGCCAGAGTATCAGAAACCTTCTGTGGTATTTTGAATAATACATTTTTATTATTTATCTAAATGAAATGAAACCACTTAGGTTGGTTAAAAAATTTCATAAGCTTTCCAGAACATATTTATTTGATTTATTTGGAGCTATAAATCTCGAGAACACTTAGTAAATAATATTTGATTTCTTTTAAGAAATAAAAAAAAGCAAAAACCATACGCCGACGGCAAAGCCGTCGGCGTAGGCTTGGTGGAATTTTCTTAGCCCACCCCGCGCGTTCCAATTCCCCAATTTCCCCCACACCCCGCGCGTTCCAATTCCAAACCACCACCGCACCCCGTTCGCCGCCGCCGCCGCCCTACCCACCTCGTGCGCCACCACCTCCGTTCCACCTCCACCGGCCGCCCCCGACCCTCTCCACGGGCGGCCCCCGACGCCACCACCTCCAGTCCACCTCCTCCGGCCGCCCCCAACGCCACCACCTCCTCCGGCCGCCCCCAACGCCACCACCTCCTCCGGCCGCCCCCAACGCCACCACAGCAGGAGCGCCTCACCTCGCCTCGGAGCGTGCCCCCTCCCCGAGCGCGGTCTCGCGCCGCCCCAACCCGCACTGCCCGTGGCAGCCACCGCCTCTTCTTCTGGTTAGCTTCTTGCTCTTGATAATTAGCCTAGCAAACGTCTTGTATTTTGCGAGTTAGGGTTAGCTTCTTGCAAACGTCTTGTATAATTAGCCTAGCAAATCATCTTGTACTTTTTGCTTTAGAGTTAGGGTTAGCTTCTTGCTCTTGCTTTAGATTTATTAGATAAAAATTACAGTGTACTTTAATCTAACTCGACTAGATTAACATACAATGTTGACCATCCTACCAATCTAGTTTCCTTCTGAATTCCTTGGGTCATGTTGTTGTTTTTGTTGGGGGAAGGCCATCATGTGGTAAGCACTGACTTGAAAGATAAATCGGAAATGTGTGTGCCTTTTCTTAGTAATCAGATGATTTCTTAGAATTTACTACCTCCGTCCAAAAATATAACACATTAGCCTAGCAAACGTCTTGTATTTTGGGAGAGATTAAGTAACAAATACTAGATGTCATCTCACAGCTACACATATTCATATATAAAACAGAGTATTTGATGTTGATCGATTCGGTCACATTTCATTACTTTTGTATATGTAATCTACACTATGAGAAACCAAAGAAGTATAACTACCATGTATGCCTATCGTGTTTATCTACTAGGTAATTATGTCAGATAATTTAACTCAGAAGATAAATTTGATCGTGTTTTTTGTTTTTTTCAGATATCGTAGTTTACGGTGCTTAAAAGTTTACCCTTTCTCAATGCAGGTGATTGACCAAGATGAGCCAAGGCAAGGAATCATCGGCCTCCTTGGTGAAGAGGATGCGCCAGAAGAAAGCTACTAAAAGTGGAAGAGAACCTATTCCGAACCCGCGTTACCTGTCTGACAGTGGTGAGAGTAGAGGTGATGCAATTCTTAATTTGTTCATGTCTTTATGCTTAATTGTTCACCCTTTCTCAATGCAGGTGAGGGTGGAGATGCTGGAGGAGGGGGAGGTGCCGATGCTCCAGTTCCTCCGAGGGGACGAGGTGCAGGACGAGGACGAGGGCGAGGTGGAGGACGAGGGCGAGGTGAGGGAGGACGAGGGCGAGGTGGGGGCGACGTGTCTTCGGACATACCCTCTGCAGGCTCCACGGACGTGGGGACGGGCCCCTCCACGGACTCGCAGGAGACGGGCCCCTCCACGGACGTGGGGACAGGCCCCTCCACGGACTTGGAGGCGAGGCCCTCCGCGCCGCCGAAGAAGCCAAGGATTCGAGGGGAATCCCAGGTCCCTGATGAGGACAAGGAACCTGCTACCGAGGAGGCGAAGATCCTCATTACGCCTAATGGGAAAGAGTAAGTGACTATATATACTAATTTTGAACATGGTAACTTCATTGTGGTCAGGACAATTTGACATGTAGTAATGTTTAATTATTGTGCAGCAACTGGATACATCCTGCGGGAACCCGTGTGCCTAACACCCTGATTGGAGCTTTGATTAGGAAGTTTTGGCCGGGCTTGTACAGTACCGTCCCCAACGGCGCGACGAAGCTAGCCACCCATTGGGTAGACTATCAGGCCGCCAATTACGCGAGCGGCGGGAAATGTTCTGACGCCGTGATCAACAAGTTTTGGGTAAATTGAACTTTTCGAATTTCGTTCATACTTGATGTCCCCACCATGCTCTCACAATTTGTTTTTTGTGCATGATTAAAGAGGTTCTATAGGGTACTTCCTGAGCAGCGGGCCGATGCGGACAGGACTTTGGAGGGGGCTTGTAGGAAGTTGACACGACAGCAGTTCTACAATGCAAAGCATACCATCATCAATCATTTCAGTACTGAGACGTTACACAAGAAGGCGGTGAAGCATGAGATTGTGGAGAACCCACTTGAGGTGACCGTAGATGACTACATGGCGGTAAGTAGATTGTTAATGAGATTACATGTTGCTGCTAGGTTGCAATTGCATTATCCGTTCTTCACATGAGTATTGTTTTTTCAGTTTAAGCCCTCATGGGCCTATGGCAAGGATGACGCGTGGAGGGCGTTGGTGTCTAGGTGGGCTGGGGAGGACCCCGAGTTCAAGGCCTTGAGCGAGCGAAACAAGTTAAACCGCGGGAGCGGGGGGACACATTGTGCGGGTGCCCGCAACCATGATCGCTTCAAGGCAAAGCTGGTATATATATACATGAAACAATCTTCATTTATTTCCCCTCATGTTCCTACTTGATACGCATGACACTTCTTTGGCATTGCAGGAGGCCGATCTCGGGGAGCCTCTTACGGACATGCAAACATGGGAGAGGATGAAGATGAAGAAGCCCAATTTTTCAGAGCCTCAGCCCTCGCAGC
Organism: Poa pratensis; assembly: GCA_947311845.1. Classification (NCBI taxonomy): domain Eukaryota; kingdom Viridiplantae; phylum Streptophyta; class Magnoliopsida; order Poales; family Poaceae; genus Poa; species Poa pratensis. The sequence goes on along the minus strand of CAMZMU010000101.1, from coordinate 14,025,701 downwards.
CCGATTACTTCGGCACTGCCAAGGAGGGGATAAAGGCATACGTCGAGACGTTCCAGGGTATAAATCCGTTTGTGGACAACCCTCTTCGGCATGACACCGATGAGAGAGCGGTGGTCCTTGCCGGGAACGGTTGGGAGCATGGCCGTCCTCTCATGCTTAGTGCGGTACTCACGCGTAATCCTGAGTTGGGCCTCTCGCGTGTCAAGGCTACCCTCACCGCCGACGACCCTCCCGTCCTGCCTCGTCGGCCTTCCCGAGCTCGCCCCGATGTAAGTTTTTCTCAATTTCATTCTCTTTCCGACATTCGTTCCTAGCTAAGTGGCTAAGTTGACGAGATGCGTTCCCTTTTAAAACTGTAGGCTGATTTCGAGGCGGCCTTCGATGCCGCTTACGCGGACTATGAGAGACAGTATCAGTTGTGGGTACAGAAGAGCCAGGAGTATGAGGAGTGGAATGAGTTGAAGGATGCTGTAAGTTTCAACTTTTGTATTTGCAAAATATGACAAGTCCCATTTCCTCTAGTTTGAACCTTGTTTTTCTACAACTCCTGACATCTACACTATCTTGTAGGCTACCGAGAAGTTTTTTGCCACTGGAGAGCGGGACGCGCTGCCTACGCGTCCACCTAGGCCGGGGATCCCGCCCGTCGGCCCAACGAGGGAGTCGGTCGCTCGCACATACAAGCAAACGACTCCGGTAAGTTATTTGCCAAACAAATTGTTACCGCCATGCTGTGCTTTCCAAGTTGCTAACTTGGACTCAAACATGTAGGGATCGAGTTGCTCGAGGAATGTACCCATTGATACTGCTTTTGCCTCGCCGACTTCGACGCGCGCGCTCGTGGTGCATGGCACTGGTGGTGCCTCGCCGGGTTCGTCGCGTGAGACCACACAGTCCCGTGGCTCGCCGGATTCCCTGTGTGGTTCGACTGGCCCACGCGGTCGGTCGCCTATTTTCACGCGGTCAGAGCTAGGTGGCTCGACCTCTCACGAGATGTAGGATTAGTTCGGGTGTTCCGGGTGTGAATTCGAACTATGTTTCTGTCATTTTGAGTTTGTATGAATGCTTGTATGAATTCGAATCATGTTTGTGTCATTTTGGATATATATGTGATGTTTCTGTCGTGTTTTATAATTTGTGCAATTTTAATTGTATTTAAAATGCGCCAGAAACCAGCAGCAACAAGCAGCTAAAATTGGAAATTATGGTCAAGTATACGCCGACGGCATTGCCGTCGGCGTAGAGCACTTCCCAGGCGCACAGGGTGCTGCCACGTCATCTAAAATGGACCAAATGGTCACGAATACGCCGACGGCTTTGCCGTCGGCGTATCCACGTCCCAGACGCACCAGCTCGCTCCACGTGGCGCGCTAGGCCGACGGCGCTGCCGTCGGCGTATGGGTGGAGCAGACGGAGACGGACGGCTTCCGTTTTTGTGGGTCCCACAGCGGCTACGCCGACGGTTACGTATACGCCGACGGTTATTTGTATACGCCGACGGGCTGCTACGCCGACGGCTATACGCCGACGGCCGCCGTCGGCCTAGGCCTACGCCGACGGCAAACGTGCCTACGCCGACGGCTTCGTGGGTTTCCCGTAGTGTGAAAAGATGGCGGATGCTACAACAATTTTACTGGTTGTACACACTAAGTAAAACCTCTGCAGTTCTATATCAATTAATAACAACTAGTTATATTCGTGCGGCGGCATCGCCGCACCCGTGGTAAAATTAGAATTTAGAAATGTCTGCATTTTGAAAGTGTGAAAATTTGCAACGTTTACTTTTGAATCTCATGTAAATATTTAATTTAGTACATATCTGGATTATGTTTGTGGTTTAAATTGAAAGTATGCATGAAATACTCTGAGAGAATGTTAAATGTTACATATATCAGTAAATTAAGTTAGTTACTAATTTGAGTAGTCAAATTCATTTTATATTTGAATGTAGTACCTTTGAATGTAGTTTTTTTTATGTGGGAATGTTGAAAATTTATTGTTTTTGAAATATTTTTGTTTTTGTTAGGCAATATTTCGAATTGTACGTTAGAATTCATGGTTGTTACGAATTTCATTATTTCTCTTCTTGTGTGTCTGTTACATGGTCAGATTAGGAATGCTTGATATATTATTTTGAAATTTTCTAAAATACGGATTAAAATTTACGAATTTTATGATTACTTTTTTTTCTTTGATTTTAATACGATGTGTTATTTAGCTAGTATGCATAGAAATGATTTAAAGTTTTTTAGACATGTACGAATTTGGTACAAATAGTTTTATTACATTTTTTCTGAACGCTTTGATATATCATTTGTATTTTTCTGAAATGTAGTTTGAAAGATGTGAATTTTATAAATTTTAACATTTCCTGTAATTATTAGATGCCTGACATGTGGGACCTGCACGCCAGGATGTGTCAGTGTCCAGAACAGGCTGCTTTGGCCGCGTCGGCGTCTAGCTCGCCGGCGGCGCGCCACCGCGTTCTGGGACGCGCGCGTGGGCGCGTCCGACGCGTTTGGTTGCGGGTGCCCGTAGGCGGTGGCGGCGCCGCCCATTTTGGGTCGCCGGAGCGGCCGCGGCATCGTGCGGATGCGGCGGAGGGCAGCGGGCGCGGCGGCGGCGGCGTTTCCGGCGCGCGCGCGATTTGTCAAACGAAATATTATGCGTGAAGCAAAGCCAAGAACTCTGCTAGAAATTTCTCCGGTCAACATAAATCATAGTAGCATACCTTCTACCCCCGAATATTATTCATACGACATGCTTCCCTTTTTTCCGTAACTATAATATATTATAATAGAGAACTTAAACATGCTAATCAATACAACTGCCACATTGCTCATGAAACCAAATTAACATAATTATCACTCATGTGGACATGTGCTTTACCACTTACAACGTATAACTGTATTTTCACAGCCAAAGTCCAAATATAGCAGCATACGGACTAAAATAATTGTTCAGATACATTAGTTCTACATTTAGTAACAGATAATATCATATTGTAATCCCAGGAATGTAGTCTCAATTATTTCAGTAACCAGTTTACTACCCTCTCTATTCAGCTACCTTGTACATCACCAAGTAAAGCAAAACCATTCGATGTTTCGGTTAGAAAAGTTAATTGCTAGTGAACTCCATCCCGTTTTCAAGAGTTTCCAATTCCTGAACAGACCATGTTTTGCATTTCATGGCACATTGAAGATATATATTTTGCACAGGGTTGAAATAGAGAAAATGAACTAAGAGTACAAACCACGCGCAGGTAGAAATCACGGACACTACAGCAATGACCACCAACACATCCCAATGGCCAGAAAAATCATCCAGCGCCTTGTCTGCTAGCACATTGAAGACAAAATCAACCCAAAGAAAACGAACAAAATACATCATTACCAGCGGCCAGCCAACATCTAAAATGAAAGCAACAATTGGAGGATGAAGGAGCAATAATGGTCACCTAATTGGAAACGACATTAACATTCTCCATGGATTTACTCTTTCTGTTGACACTAACAATGAAAAAGATAAGTCCCTGTGCGTGGCTGTACGTGTGGAGGAGTCTGATTCTTGTTCTATTCCTACTGTTCCTAAAGTACAAAAGTGGAGAAGACCAAAACAGGGGTGGATCAAACTGAACGCATACGGTCCTTTCATGCTTAACACTGGAAGAACTTGCATCGGCGCCATTGCTCATAACCACGACAGTGCCGTTCAATGGCGACGGTAGTGAATATTCAGAGCTGCAGTGACACTGAAGAAGCAGAAGCTAGAACTTATTATTGGGGCTTGAAACCTTGAAAACTAAGGCACACCTACCTGTCATTTTGGATAGTGATAATGCCACAGTGGTGGGATTAGTATTTAGTAAAGGATAAAAAGGTTAACTTGGACGAAACTGTTATGCTTATGAAGAGATCAATCTGTGCAAGACCCAGTTTGATGATTTACCATTTGTAAGATTAGCAGAGAGTGCAACACCTTAGCTCATGAACTTGCTAAAATGGCCATGAACCAGGGAAATAACTGAAACCTGGTTTGATCAAGTGACAGTTTGTCTATACGACATGGTTGTAAACGACTTTGCACAAGTCCTCTAATAATTTATGAATTAAGCACTCTCTTCTCTAAAAAACATACAACTTGTCTTGCGTACTGTCTTCACCACAGCTAGCTAAAATGAGCTTCCAATCATAATCACTTACCATGGTATGAAACCTAAATATAGAGGTTCAGAACTTCATGCGAATTTGTGTGCGTAGATACAGTAAAAGCAGAATAAAATAATTGGATCTGGAGATGAAATCGTGGTGTATTTGTGTGTGTCTAGATGAGAAGGCAATCAGTACATGATCAATTGGAACTGGAGGCAAAAATCAATTAGATCTAGAACCGACCTTCTACATATGCGGTTGTATTCTGCAGGAGGCAAGGCGTGCTTACGGCGCCCATGGACAGGGCAAGCCGGCAAGGAGGTGACAACGGCCGCGGGGTCGGCGAGGAGACGACGACGGCCACGGGGCGTGGTTGAGGTAGGCGATCAAACCCTGGAGGTGGTGGCCGTCCAATCCAGCGCCGCAGCGATGCGTCCTCGTCGACGACGATGCACAAGGCAAGGGCCGTTGCGGCCTTCTGCGGCTCCGCGCCGCCAGCTCTTCCGGGCACCCGCACATCGGCGGCCAGTACCTTCCTGCCAGGGAGGGAGAGGAGAAAGGGCAGGGTCTGGACGGCGGGCTGGTGGCGGCGGAAGGTCAAGCGCAGCGCGCCGGCGGTGAGGAGCTCTGGCGTGCGTGAGAGAGAAGAGGACGCGCGTCGCTTCCGCCGGCGGCGGCTAACCCTAGCTGCGGGAAAGAGAGAGCTGCTTTTTTACACGGAGGACCCTAAGCTTTTTACAAATTAGAAAGAGGTCCTCCGCGCGGTACTGTAGTTAGCTACAGTACTACAGTACCGCGGCGGCTGAGAGACGTCGGTCGGGCGCGATCGGACAGCCTCGTTTCCGGCGCGCGCGCGATGTGTCAAACGAAATATTATGCGTGAAGCAAAGCCAAGAACTCTGCTAGAAATTTCTCCGGTCAACATAAATCATAGTAGCATACCTTCTACCCCCCGAATATTATTCATACGACATGCTTCCCTTTTTTCCCGTAACTATAATATATTATAATAGAGAACTTAAACATGCTAATCAATACAACTGCCACATTGCTCATGAAACCAAATTAACATAATTATCACTCATGTGGACATGTGCTTTACCACTTACAACGTATAACTGTATTTTCACAGCCAAAGTCCAAATATAGCAGCATACGGACTAAAATAATTGTTCAGATACATTAGTTCTACATTTAGTAACAGATAATATCATATTGTAATCCCAGGAATGTAGTCTCAATTATTTCAGTAACCAGTTTACTACCCTCTCTATTCAGCTACCTTGTACATCACCAAGTAAAGCAAAACCATTCGATGTTTCGGTTAGAAAAGTTAATTGCTAGTGAACTCCATCCCGTTTTCAAGAGTTTCCAATTCCTGAACAGACCATGTTTTGCATTTCATGGCACATTGAAGATATATATTTTGCACAGGGTTGAAATAGAGAAAATGAACTAAGAGTACAAACCACGCGCAGGTAGAAATCACGGACACTACAGCAATGACCACCAACACATCCCAATGGCCAGAAAAATCATCCAGCGCCTTGTCTGCTAGCACATTGAAGACAAAATCAACCCAAAGAAAACGAACAAAATACATCATTACCAGCGGCCAGCCAACATCTAAAATGAAAGCAACAATTGGAGGATGAAGGAGCAATAATGGTCACCTAATTGGAAACGACATTAACATTCTCCATGGATTTACTCTTTCTGTTGACACTAACAATGAAAAAGATAAGTCCCTGTGCGTGGCTGTACGTGTGGAGGAGTCTGATTCTTGTTCTATTCCTACTGTTCCTAAAGTACAAAAGTGGAGAAGACCAAAACAGGGGTGGATCAAACTGAACGCATACGGTCCTTTCATGCTTAACACTGGAAGAACTTGCATCGGCGCCATTGCTCATAACCACGACAGTGCCGTTCAATGGCGACGGTAGTGAATATTCAGAGCTGCAGTGACACTGAAGAAGCAGAAGCTAGAACTTATTATTGGGGCTTGAAACCTTGAAAACTAAGGCACACCTACCTGTCATTTTGGATAGTGATAATGCCACAGTGGTGGGATTAGTATTTAGTAAAGGATAAAAAGGTTAACTTGGACGAAACTGTTATGCTTATGAAGAGATCAATCTGTGCAAGACCCAGTTTGATGATTTACCATTTGTAAGATTAGCAGAGAGTGCAACACCTTAGCTCATGAACTTGCTAAAATGGCCATGAACCAGGGAAATAACTGAAACCTGGTTTGATCAAGTGACAGTTTGTCTATACGACATGGTTGTAAACGACTTTGCACAAGTCCTCTAATAATTTATGAATTAAGCACTCTCTTCTCTAAAAAACATACAACTTGTCTTGCGTACTGTCTTCACCACAGCTAGCTAAAATGAGCTTCCAATCATAATCACTTACCATGGTATGAAACCTAAATATAGAGGTTCAGAACTTCATGCGAATTTGTGTGCGTAGATACAGTAAAAGCAGAATAAAATAATTGGATCTGGAGATGAAATCGTGGTGTATTTGTGTGTGTCTAGATGAGAAGGCAATCAGTACATGATCAATTGGAACTGGAGGCAAAAATCAATTAGATCTAGAACCGACCTTCTACATATGCGGTTGTATTCTGCAGGAGGCAAGGCGTGCTTACGGCGCCCATGGACAGGGCAAGCCGGCAAGGAGGTGACAACGGCCGCGGGGTCGGCGAGGAGACGACGACGGCCACGGGGCGTGGTTGAGGTAGGCGATCAAACCCTGGAGGTGGTGGCCGTCCAATCCAGCGCCGCAGCGATGCGTCCTCGTCGACGACGATGCACAAGGCAAGGGCCGTTGCGGCCTTCTGCGGCTCCGCGCCGCCAGCTCTTCCGGGCACCCGCACATCGGCGGCCAGTACCTTCCTGCCAGGGAGGAGAGGAGAAAGGGCAGGGTCTGGACGGCGGGCTGGTGGCGGCGGAAGGTCAAGCGCAGCGCGCCGGCGGTGAGGAGCTCTGGCGTGCGTGAGAGAGAAGAGGACGCGCGTCGCTTCCGCGGCGGCGGCTAACCCTAGCTGCGGGAAAGAGAGAGCTGCTTTTTTACACGGAGGACCCTAAGCTTTTTACAAATTAGAAAGAGGTCCTCCACGCGGTACTGTAGTTAGCTACAGTACTACAGTCCCGCGGCGGCTGAGAGACGTCGTCGGGCGCGATCGGACGGCCGCCGTAATCCGGGTGACGTGGCCCCTAATATGGGAGGATGTTTCCGGCAGCTTTTATATAGTTAGGTATGACTAATCAATACAGTACAATTTCGTGCCACAGAACTGAGCCGCATCGCAAAACCCACCTAGGGTTTTAAGTCATAGTACTACTATTCAGTGAAAAATCTCTCACAGCAAAATCCAGTGAAAAATCTGGACCTTTTTTTTTAGATTTAAAAAAATCTAGATCTAGCAAAGCAGAAAACGCGACTCGATCTGTTCTTCCCAAGAGAACGATCTGTTGCACGACGGACAAGTAATGTAGGAGGGGAAACTGGGGTTCAGGGGGCAGGACGAGGAGTAGGAGGGAAAGCGCAGACCTTGAGGAGAATGTAGGCGTTCGCGACGGCGACGACGAAGCGGTGTGACTGATGCCGGCCTGCGTCTTCTCCGGCGGCGTCGTCGCTGGCGGCTCCCTTTCCCTTTCCCTTGCGCTTCCATTTTTTTTAGAGGAACGACCCGAGGCTTATATGTTTACAGCAATGCCCATTCCAGCAGGAGGGTTCAGAAACCAAACATGTCTACCAACAGCTAGTGAAGTTGCTGTTCTTGCAATACGATGCGCCTCCTTGTTTGCCTCACGTCGTTCGTGGATGAACTCCACTTGCAGAAAGGACTCTTTCAGAGCCTTAATCTCGTTCAGAATCATACCATGCTGGCCTCTTGCTGAACCAGCTTTTATGTCCTTGATAACGTTCAAGCAGTCAGAAGCCACTGTCAATCTCCTAACTTGCAGGTCAGCAGCCAATGCCATCGCCTCTGAGCACGCCAACGCTTCCAACAACTCTGGACTCGTCAGCCCATCAAATACAACAGCCGAAGCACCCAAATAATGTCCCTGACCATCTCTACATATTACGCCCACAGCTCCACGGTTTTGTGTCTTAGCAACAGCCCAATCACAATTGATTTTCACTGTGCCCGGCAGCGGAAGGCTCCACCGAAATGCTGCAGCCGATAGTGGTAGTTGACCTGGCTTCACCTCGCTTTGATTCACCACCCCGAGCTCTGCTAGGTACCTTGTGATGAACAAATGTGTCGACAGCGGTGATTGGTATTCCTCTTCATGAATGAGCTTCCTTCGCGCCCACCAAATCGCCCAAAGCGTAACCAAAGCTTCAACAAATTTCTCTTTGGACAGAACATTGCTCAGCGTGAACAGCCATAGTCTAGGATTATCAGTTTCATCTCCATACAATGGCACCACATCGTCTTCTTCCTTCAAGGCCCACACACTTCTCGCCATGTTGCAATCCAGCAGCGAATGGCGCCATGTGTCTACTGCAGCATTACAGACCGGACAGCTTGCATCAGTAGCCATATGACGGTGGGCACGCAACTCACCAGTCGGCAATGTCGAGCGAGCCAATCTCCAAGCAAACACTCGCAGCTTCGAGGGAACCTTGACCTTCCACAAGTTCTTCCACTTCTGTTCTTGGGCAACCGTATCTGCAGGTTCTGCTCTACCTTCCAGGAAGTTATCCCTCCTCCTCTTTAAATCGACCATCATTTTGTACGCCGATCGAACAGAGAAGATACCCCGCCTGTCAAAATGCCATGCCCAGACGTCAGGCTGTCTCACTCTGCTTATCGATATATTCTTGATCTCGTCTATATCCATGGGCAAGAAGAATCGTTGCAGTTTAGAGGAGTCCCAAGTACGCGTTGCCGGGCAAATGAGCTCGGAAACAAACCGAGGAGGCTCACTCGAGATGCAGCAAATCGGACGCAAGTTGTGATCTCTCGGTATCCAGTTACTTTCCCAAATTTCCGTTGACAGCCCATCACCAATACGGCGAATTAGTCCCAACCGAAGCATGTCCCTCCCCTCGCACAACGACCTCCAGATTTGTGAGGGTTGATTTCCGAGACTAGCAGAGAGAATATCCGAGGATGGAAAATAGACAGATTTGAAAATGCGCACACTGAGCGACTGAGGCTCCATAAGTATCCGCCATACCTGCCTAGCAAGAAGGGCAAGATTAAAAATCTCAATGTCTCGAAACCCCATTCCACCTTTGTACTTAGGCATGGTCAAATCATCCCAAGCAACCCAAGCCACTTTCCTCTCCCCATTTTTGCTGCCCCACCAAAATTTCCTGACCATAGTAGTGATATGCTCACACAAGCCCCTCAGGAGCTTAAACAACGCCATAGAATATGTAGGAATAGCTTGCACAACCGATTTTATCAGGATTTCCTTGCCTCCACTAGAAAGCGTTTTCTCCATCCATCCTTGAAGACGTTTCCAAATACGATCTTTCAAATAACCAAAGGCCTCATTCTTAGATCGTCCTACATCTGACGGTAAACCCAAATACTTAGCATTAAGGGATTCATTGGGTACCTCCAACATTACCTTTATATTTTCCTTGATAGACGCCGGACATTTCTTTCCAAAAAACACCGAAGATTTGTCATTGTTAATTCTTTGGCCAGACGCACTGCAATACTTCACCAGAATATTTTTCATTTTTGCTACATCAGCAGAGGTTGCCTTAGAAAACAAGATGCAATCATCAGCAAACAATAGGTGATTCACCTTGGGTGCCGTCTCTGCAATCTGAATTCCACTCATTTCTCCTGTATCCATAGCATTTTTCAACAAGCATGATAAACCCTCTGCCGCCAAAAGAAACAGATAGGGAGAGATCGGGTCTCCCTGTCTAATCCCTCTAGTGGGTTTAAACTCCTCAGTGCAAGCTCCATTAAACATTACCGAAAAAGAAACAGAACGAACACCCCGCATTATAGCTTCAACAAATCTTGTGGAAAAACCCAGCTTTTTCATGATGGCTTCCAGGTAATCCCACTCTAATCGATCATAGGCCTTTTTCATATCTAGTTTCAGTGCACAATGAACTTTCCTCTTACTCCTATTCTTCTTCATGAAGTGTAAACATTCATAGGCAGTAATGACATTATCAGTGATAAGGCGACCAGGAACAAACGCAGATTGCTCTTCAGAAATAACCTTGGAGAGAATTTTCTTCAGACGATTTGCTAACACTTTGGATGCTATTTTGAACACCACATTGCATAAGCTAATCGGCCTAAATTGAGAGATTCAATGGGTTTGATACCTTAGGGATGATAACGATGAACGTCCTATTTATCTCCTCAGGTGAATCTTCTCTATTGATAATTCTAATCACAATCTCAGTGATCTCGTCACCACACAAATGCCAATTCTTCTGGAAAAAATGCGCCGGGAAACCGTCAGGCCCCGGTGCTTTGGTAGGAAACATCTGAAACAAAGCCGTTTTCACTTCTTCGGCTGTGTAAGACTCATTCAAAGAGGAATTCATCTCCCCTGTTACCTTCCTCGGCACATGAGATAACACCTCCTCAATCCCAATTGTGCCCTCGGATTTATACAACTGCTCATAGAAATCATGAGCCATCTTTTCTAGCTCTTGAGGGGATTCACAAACAGTACCATTTTCACGCATGAGCCTTGTCACCCTATTCTTCTTCCTTCGATTATTAGCCTTCTGGTGAAAAAACTTAGTGTTTTTATCTCCTTCTGCTAACCATTGTACACGTGCTCGTTGCCTCCACATGACCTCTTCCCTATAACAGAGCTCAGCTATCCTCTCCTCGATCTTTCTTTCCTCATGATTAGGGCCGACACGAAGATGAACCGAGCGAAGCTCCTGGAGTCGTTTGCGCAAGGTTCTCAATTCTGTTCTCACCGCACCGAACGAAGACCTTCCCCAAGTGGTAAGTGCACCAGCCGTAGCCTGCAACTTCTCATTCAGTTCTGCCACATTTCGTGCCTTAGTATCACACCAAGCAGCTTCCAGTATTCCCTTAAACTCATCATGGCGTTCCCACATCAACTCATATCGGAAGGGTTTTTCGAGAGCGATCCGCTGGTTACTCGCCTCCATCTCATTCAGAAGAAGGATCGGCGAATGATCAGATTTCACCGCATGTAGATGGTGCACCCTTGCAAACGAAAACCTTGCACACCAATCACTAGAAGCTAGAGCTCTATCCAACCGAACCCGGCAGTACTGATTATTTCAGATTTTGCACTCAAAAGTCCAATCCAGACCAATATACCCCAGATCACACAACTGACAGGCATCAACAACCTCTCGGAACAAATTAATCTGAGCCATATCTCGCTCATTGGGACCCATCTGCTCTTCCCTTCTGAGTACCTCATTGAAATCACCAATATTTAACCATGGTAAATCACAGTCAGCTTTAAGGAACCGCATCATATTCCATGTAAGGTACCGTAGACTACGGTTCGCCTCTCCGTACCAAGCCGTGAGACGCCATGGCTCTTTCCCTGGTTCACGGACCACCATATCAATATGATATTTCGAGAAGTTCCGTAAACTAGCTGTAAAGTATTTTTCCAGAAAATACACAACCCTCCACTCCGGCCAGTACTATTCACCCCATATGCATGATCAAAACCAAGTGTTGGCGCCAGACCTTCCACTCTATATTTTGCTAATTGAGTTTCAACAACACATAAAATCGACGGCGAATTAATACGCGCGAGGTCGCGCAGCTCGTGAACGGTCGCGGGATCGCCCAAACCACGACCGTTCTAGCTCATGGTACTCATTTGGCTAGGCGGTCCCCCTCGGGGGCCGCCTCTATCGCCATGACACTATCACTTGCTTCTCCAATCGATCTTCCATCACCTCCTTTCCTCGACTTCTTCTTCTCCCTTGGTAGTGAGTATGCCGGTGGCGGCACCAAGGGCAGCTTTCCATTCCCAGCATTTTGATCCACATTGACATCATTGATAGAAGGTATCTGTCCCAGCTCCTCGGTATCCCCAAAAGAGAGATGCTTATAAATCCCGCCTTGATTTTCCTTCGAGTTCTCTTCACCCTGTCCATCCTCGACCGAGTTCCAAACACCCAGACACAGGAACTTGAAGGTGAAGAGGATGTCATCTACCTCCCGAAGTTCAGGATCTTGTGCGAGACCCCACACATACCTCAAGGTCTCAAACAACGCCTCCGAACTGAATGGTTCCCTCATATGAACTCCGAAGATCTCCTGAACCTTAGTCATCTGCATAGGTTCATCGGCCAATGCACCAAATTTCGGTCCTGCATGCTGCTTCGAAACCCTCTTCTCTCCCTGTTCAAACACCAAATAATCCTTCTCTTGCGGCTGTGTAATATCCTGCGGAACACAGGCTAGGTGTCTCACAATTTCTGTTTGGACAGAGAACTGATTTTGAATGTTTCGAATATGTGGTGCATCGGCTTTCTCCTTGACCTGGTTAACACTGAAATCTGAACGAGGCCAGCTCCTCCCAGTATCAATAGTCAGTTGTATCTCTAGAGCCTCCACCGTTGATGATCTGATAAGATTTGCACCTATTTCTTTCTTACTGACATGGGGGTTAATGATTACCTTCTCTGCTTCCTTATGTCTCCTCGATTCTTTTCTCACGATCTCCACTGCTCTCTGACGTAGAGCAACAAATTCCGGACACAGACTCCCGTCCTGCACCTCACTACCCTCGAGTGCCCTCATTGAACAAGGGTTCGCGGAGGCCCTCCTTACTATGTTTTGGAGTCGGCGACGAAAATTAATCCCCTCCAAGAGACCCCCATGAGGGATGGCGTCCTTTCCGTACTCTGGACGCGACCGGGTGGCCGGGCAGTCGGTTATCATGGCCGCCTCGACGACGTCAAAACGATGTGCTCCGCCGCCGGGAGCGAGAGATCTCGCCCGAAGCAGGAACTCAGCCGTCACACACGGGACGGACCGGGTTGAATGCCTAAGGAGAGGGGAGATGAATGGAGCTGCTGCTGGATACGGTGATCGGATCGAAAACGAGCTTGAAGAGCTGGGCTGGAGTGGATTGTGGATTGGATTGAGCTGGATGGACAACAGACTTGATTGAGCTGGATGGACTCAGGACTCAAAGGCGTCAGCGGCAGGATGAAACAGGGGAGAGCAGATTTAGCAGAAAAAGAGTTTGAAACTGGAGAAACAGAGGTGGATCTGAGGAACACTACAGAAATTTGCAGTTTGAGAACAAATCGGGGGAGAAAAGAACGGCATCACACCAGATTCCGGCAAATCGCCAAAGACGCCACAGAGGGCAAAACCAACACGGCTTTCCCTTGCGCTTCCAGAACCGTCCTATGGTGCTCTGTCTCTCAATCTCTCACTTGCCAAAAGCCCAAAACAAGGCCGCCGGATGTTATGTCGGCGGCATAACATGGGCTTTTGTCTTTTCAGCAGATCGTGGGCTTTTGTTGTGACGTCGCCTGGCGTGATGATAGAAAACTTCGTTGGGTTGGACTGGACCTTTTCTACCACTGCACTGGATGAAGCACAAAGGTAGTATACAAATAGAAAACAAAACTCGGGGTGCACAAAGTTAGCTACAGTACTACAGTACCGCGGCGGCTGAGAGACGTCGGTCGGGCGCGATCGGACAGCCTCGTTTCCGGCGCGCGCGCGATGTGTCAAACGAAATATTATGCGTGAAGCAAAGCCAAGAACTCTGCTAGAAATTTCTCCGGTCAACATAAATCATAGTAGCATACTTTCTACCCCCCGAATATTATTCATACGACATGCTTCCCTTTTTTCCCGTAACTATAATATATTATAATAGAGAACTTAAACATGCTAATCAATACAACTGCCACATTGCTCATGAAACCAAATTAACATAATTATCACTCATGTGGACATGTGCTTTACCACTTACAACGTATAACTGTATTTTCACAGCCAAAGTCCAAATATAGCAGCATACGGACTAAAATAATTGTTCAGATACATTAGTTCTACATTTAGTAACAGATAATATCATATTGTAATCCCAGGAATGTAGTCTCAATTATTTCAGTAACCAGTTTACTACCCTCTCTATTCAGCTACCTTGTACATCACCAAGTAAAGCAAAACCATTCGATGTTTCGGTTAGAAAAGTTAATTGCTAGTGAACTCCATCCCGTTTTCAAGAGTTTCCAATTCCTGAACAGACCATGTTTTGCATTTCATGGCACATTGAAGATATATATTTTGCACAGGGTTGAAATAGAGAAAATGAACTAAGAGTACAAACCACGCGCAGGTAGAAATCACGGACACTACAGCAATGACCACCAACACATCCCAATGGCCAGAAAAATCATCCAGCGCCTTGTCTGCTAGCACATTGAAGACAAAATCAACCCAAAGAAAACGAACAAAATACATCATTACCAGCGGCCAGCCAACATCTAAAATGAAAGCAACAATTGGAGGATGAAGGAGCAATAATGGTCACCTAATTGGAAACGACATTAACATTCTCCATGGATTTACTCTTTCTGTTGACACTAACAATGAAAAAGATAAGTCCCTGTGCGTGGCTGTACGTGTGGAGGAGTCTGATTCTTGTTCTATTCCTACTGTTCCTAAAGTACAAAAGTGGAGAAGACCAAAACAGGGGTGGATCAAACTGAACGCATACGGTCCTTTCATGCTTAACACTGGAAGAACTTGCATCGGCGCCATTGCTCATAACCACGACAGTGCCGTTCAATGGCGACGGTAGTGAATATTCAGAGCTGCAGTGACACTGAAGAAGCAGAAGCTAGAACTTATTATTGGGGCTTGAAACCTTGAAAACTAAGGCACACCTACCTGTCATTTTGGATAGTGATAATGCCACAGTGGTGGGATTAGTATTTAGTAAAGGATAAAAAGGTTAACTTGGACGAAACTGTTATGCTTATGAAGAGATCAATCTGTGCAAGACCCAGTTTGATGATTTACCATTTGTAAGATTAGCAGAGAGTGCAACACCTTAGCTCATGAACTTGCTAAAATGGCCATGAACCAGGGAAATAACTGAAACCTGGTTTGATCAAGTGACAGTTTGTCTATACGACATGGTTGTAAACGACTTTGCACAAGTCCTCTAATAATTTATGAATTAAGCACTCTCTTCTCTAAAAAACATACAACTTGTCTTGCGTACTGTCTTCACCACAGCTAGCTAAAATGAGCTTCCAATCATAATCACTTACCATGGTATGAAACCTAAATATAGAGGTTCAGAACTTCATGCGAATTTGTGTGCGTAGATACAGTAAAAGCAGAATAAAATAATTGGATCTGGAGATGAAATCGTGGTGTATTTGTGTGTGTCTAGATGAGAAGGCAATCAGTACATGATCAATTGGAACTGGAGGCAAAAATCAATTAGATCTAGAACCGACCTTCTACATATGCGGTTGTATTCTGCAGGAGGCAAGGCGTGCTTACGGCGCCCATGGACAGGGCAAGCCGGCAAGGAGGTGACAACGGCCGCGGGGTCGGCGAGGAGACGACGACGGCCACGGGGCGTGGTTGAGGTAGGCGATCAAACCCTGGAGGTGGTGGCCGTCCAATCCAGCGCCGCAGCGATGCGTCCTCGTCGACGACGATGCACAAGGCAAGGGCCGTTGCGGCCTTCTGCGGCTCCGCGCCGCCAGCTCTTCCGGGCACCCGCACATCGGCGGCCAGTACCTTCCTGCCAGGGAGGGAGAGGAGAAAGGGCAGGGTCTGGACGGCGGGCTGGTGGCGGCGGAAGGTCAAGCGCAGCGCGCCGGCGGTGAGGAGCTCTGGCGTGCGTGAGAGAGAAGAGGACGCGCGTCGCTTCCGCCGGCGGCGGCTAACCCTAGCTGCGGGAAAGAGAGAGCTGCTTTTTTACCCGGAGGACCCTAAGCTTTTTACAAATTAGAAAGAGGTCCTCCGCGCGGTACTGTAGTTAGCTACAGTACTACAGTACCGCGGCGGCTGAGAGACGTCGGTCGGGCGCGATCGGACAGCCTCGTTTCCGGCGCGCGCGCGATGTGTCAAACGAAATATTATGCGTGAAGCAAAGCCAAGAACTCTGCTAGAAATTTCTCCGGTCAACATAAATCATAGTAGCATACCTTCTACCCCCCGAATATTATTCATACGACATGCTTCCCTTTTTTCCCGTAACTATAATATATTATAATAGAGAACTTAAACATGCTAATCAATACAACTGCCACATTGCTCATGAAACCAAATTAACATAATTATCACTCATGTGGACATGTGCTTTACCACTTACAACGTATAACTGTATTTTCACAGCCAAAGTCCAAATATAGCAGCATACGGACTAAAATAATTGTTCAGATACATTAGTTCTACATTTAGTAACAGATAATATCATATTGTAATCCCAGGAATGTAGTCTCAATTATTTCAGTAACCAGTTTACTACCCTCTCTATTCAGCTACCTTGTACATCACCAAGTAAAGCAAAACCATTCGATGTTTCGGTTAGAAAAGTTAATTGCTAGTGAACTCCATCCCGTTTTCAAGAGTTTCCAATTCCTGAACAGACCATGTTTTGCATTTCATGGCACATTGAAGATATATATTTTGCACAGGGTTGAAATAGAGAAAATGAACTAAGAGTACAAACCACGCGCAGGTAGAAATCACGGACACTACAGCAATGACCACCAACACATCCCAATGGCCAGAAAAATCATCCAGCGCCTTGTCTGCTAGCACATTGAAGACAAAATCAACCCAAAGAAAACGAACAAAATACATCATTACCAGCGGCCAGCCAACATCTAAAATGAAAGCAACAATTGGAGGATGAAGGAGCAATAATGGTCACCTAATTGGAAACGACATTAACATTCTCCATGGATTTACTCTTTCTGTTGACACTAACAATGAAAAAGATAAGTCCCTGTGCGTGGCTGTACGTGTGGAGGAGTCTGATTCTTGTTCTATTCCTACTGTTCCTAAAGTACAAAAGTGGAGAAGACCAAAACAGGGGTGGATCAAACTGAACGCATACGGTCCTTTCATGCTTAACACTGGAAGAACTTGCATCGGCGCCATTGCTCATAACCACGACAGTGCCGTTCAATGGCGACGGTAGTGAATATTCAGAGCTGCAGTGACACTGAAGAAGCAGAAGCTAGAACTTATTATTGGGGCTTGAAACCTTGAAAACTAAGGCACACCTACCTGTCATTTTGGATAGTGATAATGCCACAGTGGTGGGATTAGTATTTAGTAAAGGATAAAAAGGTTAACTTGGACGAAACTGTTATGCTTATGAAGAGATCAATCTGTGCAAGACCCAGTTTGATGATTTACCATTTGTAAGATTAGCAGAGAGTGCAACACCTTAGCTCATGAACTTGCTAAAATGGCCATGAACCAGGGAAATAACTGAAACCTGGTTTGATCAAGTGACAGTTTGTCTATACGACATGGTTGTAAACGACTTTGCACAAGTCCTCTAATAATTTATGAATTAAGCACTCTCTTCTCTAAAAAACATACAACTTGTCTTGCGTACTGTCTTCACCACAGCTAGCTAAAATGAGCTTCCAATCATAATCACTTACCATGGTATGAAACCTAAATATAGAGGTTCAGAACTTCATGCGAATTTGTGTGCGTAGATACAGTAAAAGCAGAATAAAATAATTGGATCTGGAGATGAAATCGTGGTGTATTTGTGTGTGTCTAGATGAGAAGGCAATCAGTACATGATCAATTGGAACTGGAGGCAAAAATCAATTAGATCTAGAACCGACCTTCTACATATGCGGTTGTATTCTGCAGGAGGCAAGGCGTGCTTACGGCGCCCATGGACAGGGCAAGCCGGCAAGGAGGTGACAACGGCCGCGGGGTCGGCGAGGAGACGACGACGGCCACGGGGCGTGGTTGAGGTAGGCGATCAAACCCTGGAGGTGGTGGCCGTCCAATCCAGCGCCGCAGCGATGCGTCCTCGTCGACGACGATGCACAAGGCAAGGGCCGTTGCGGCCTTCTGCGGCTCCGCGCCGCCAGCTCTTCCGGGCACCCGCACATCGGCGGCCAGTACCTTCCTGCCAGGGAGGGAGAGGAGAAAGGGCAGGGTCTGGACGGCGGGCTGGTGGCGGCGGAAGGTCAAGCGCAGCGCGCCGGCGGTGAGGAGCTCTGGCGTGCGTGAGAGAGAAGAGGACGCGCGTCGCTTCCACCGGCGGCGGCTAACCCTAGCTGCGGGAAAGAGAGAGCTGCTTTTTTACACGGAGGACCCTAAGCTTTTTACAAATTAGAAAGAGGTCCTCCGCGGGTACTGTAGTTAGCTACAGTACTACAGTCCCGCGGCGGCTGAGAGACGTCGTCGGGCGCGATCGGACGGCCGCCGTAATCCGGGTGACGTGGCCCCTAATATGGGAGGATGTTTCCGGCAGCTTTTATATAGTTAGGTATGACTAATCAATACAGTACAATTTCGTGCCACAGAACTGAGCCGCATCGCAAAACCCACCTAGGGTTTTAAGTCATAGTACTACTATTCAGTGAAAAATCTCTCACAGCAAAATCCAGTGAAAAATCTGGACCTTTTTTTTAGATTTAAAAAAATCTAGATCTAGCAAAGCAGAAAACGCGACTCGATCTGTTCTTCCCAAGAGAACGATCTGTTGCACGACGGACAAGTAATGTAGGAGGGGAAACTGGGGTTCAGGGGGCAGGACGAGGAGTAGGAGGGAAAGCGCAGACCTTGAGGAGAATGTAGGCGTTCGCGACGGCGACGACGAAGCGGTGTGACTGATGCCGGCCTGCGTCTTCTCCGGCGGCGTCGTCGCTGGCGGCTCCCTTTCCCTTTCCCTTGCGCTTCCATTTTTTTTGAGAGGAACGACCCGAGGCTTATATGTTTACAGCAATGCCCATTCCAGCAGGAGGGTTCAGAAACCAAACATGTCTACCAACAGCTAGTGAAGTTGCTGTTCTTGCAATACGATGCGCCTCCTTGTTTGCCTCACGTCGTTCGTGGATGAACTCCACTTGCAGAAAGGACTCTTTCAGAGCCTTAATCTCGTTCAGAATCATACCATGCTGGCCTCTTGCTGAACCAGCTTTTATGTCCTTGATAACGTTCAAGCAGTCAGAAGCCACTGTCAATCTCCTAACTTGCAGGTCAGCAGCCAATGCCATCGCCTCTGAGCACGCCAACGCTTCCAACAACTCTGGACTCGTCAGCCCATCAAATACAACAGCCGAAGCACCCAAATAATGTCCCTGACCATCTCTATATATTACGCCCACAGCTCCACGGTTTTGTGTCTTAGCAACAGCCCAATCACAATTGATTTTCACTGTGCCCGGCAGCGGAAGGCTCCACCGAAATGCTGCAGCCGATATTGGTAGTTGACCTGGCTTCACCTCGCTTTGATTCACCACCCCGAGCTCTGCTAGGTACCTTGTGATGAACAAATGTGTCGACAGCGGTGATTGGTATTCCTCTTCATGAATGAGCTTCCTTCGCGCCCACCAAATCGCCCAAAGCGTAACCAAAGCTTCAACAAATTTCTCTTTGGACAGAACATTGCTCAGCGTGAACAGCCATAGTCTAGGATTATCAGTTTCATCTCCATACAATGGCACCACATCGTCTTCTTCCTTCAAGGCCCACACACTTCTCGCCATGTTGCAATCCAGCAGCGAATGGCGCCATGTGTCTACTGCAGCATTACAGACCGGACAGCTTGCATCAGTAGCCATATGACGGTGGGCACGCAACTCACCAGTCGGCAATGTCGAGCGAGCCAATCTCCAAGCAAACACTCGCAGCTTCGAGGGAACCTTGACCTTCCACAAGTTCTTCCACTTCTGTTCTTGGGCAACCGTATCTGCAGGTTCTGCTCTACCTTCCAGGAAGTTATCCCTCCTCCTCTTTAAATCGACCATCATTTTGTACGCCGATCGAACAGAGAAGATACCCCGCCTGTCAAAATGCCATGCCCAGACGTCAGGCTGTCTCACTCTGCTTATCGGTATATTCTTGATCTCGTCTATATCCATGGGCAAGAAGAATCGTTGCAGTTTAGAGGAGTCCCAAGTACGCGTTGCCGGGCAAATGAGCTCGGAAACAAACCGAGGAGGCTCACTCGAGATGCAGCAAATCGGACGCAAGTTGTGATCTCTCGGTATCCAGTTACTTTCCCAAATTTCCGTTGACAGCCCATCACCAATACGGCGAATTAGTCCCAACCGAAGCATGTCCCTCCCCTCGCACAACGACCTCCAGATTTGTGAGGGTTGATTTCCGAGACTAGCAGAGAGAATATCCGAGGATGGAAAATAGACAGATTTGAAAATGCGCACACTGAGCGACTGAGGCTCCATAAGTATCCGCCATACCTGCCTAGCAAGAAGGGCAAGATTAAAAATCTCAATGTCTCGAAACCCCATTCCACCTTTGTACTTAGGCATGGTCAAATCATCCCAAGCAACCCAAGCCACTTTCCTCTCCCCATTTTTGCTGCCCCACCAAAA
This sequence comes from Poa pratensis, assembly GCA_947311845.1. Classification (NCBI taxonomy): domain Eukaryota; kingdom Viridiplantae; phylum Streptophyta; class Magnoliopsida; order Poales; family Poaceae; genus Poa; species Poa pratensis. The sequence continues at coordinate 14,005,002 of CAMZMU010000101.1, read as the reverse complement.
TTTCCTGACCATAGTAGTGATATGCTCACACAAGCCCCTCAGGAGCTTAAACAACGCCATAGAATATGTAGGAATAGCTTGCACAACCGATTTTATCAGGATTTCCTTGCCTCCACTAGAAAGCGTTTTCTCCATCCATCCTTGAAGACGTTTCCGAATACGATCTTTCAAATAACCAAAGGCCTCATTCTTAGATCGTCCTACATCTGACGGTAAACCCAAATACTTAGCATTAAGGGATTCATTGGGTACCTCCAACATTACCTTTATATTTTCCTTGATAGACGCCGGACATTTCTTTCCAAAAAACACCGAAGATTTGTCATTGTTAATTCTTTGGCCAGACGCACTGCAATACTTCACCAGAATATTTTTCATTTTTGCTACATCAGCAGAGGTTGCCTTAGAAAACAAGATGCAATCATCAGCAAACAATAGGTGATTCACCTTGGGTGCCGTCTCTGCAATCTGAATTCCACTCATTTCTCCTGTATCCATAGCATTTTTCAACAAGCATGATAAACCCTCTGCCGCCAAAAGAAACAGATAGGGAGAGATCGGGTCTCCCTGTCTAATCCCTCTAGTGGGTTTAAACTCCTCAGTGCAAGCTCCATTAAACATTACCGAAAAAGAAACAGAACGAACACCCCGCATTATAGCTTCAACAAATCTTGTGGAAAAACCCAGCTTTTTCATGATGGCTTCCAGGTAATCCCACTCTAATCGATCATAGGCCTTTTTCATATCTAGTTTCAGTGCACAATGAACTTTCCTCTTACTCCTATTCTTCTTCATGAAGTGTAAACATTCATAGGCAGTAATGACATTATCAGTGATAAGGCGACCAGGAACAAACGCAGATTGCTCTTCAGAAATAACCTTGGAGAGAATTTTCTTCAGACGATTTGCTAACACTTTGGATGCTATTTTGAACACCACATTGCATAAGCTAATCGGCCTAAATTGAGAGATTCAATGGGTTTGATACCTTAGGGATGATAACGATGAACGTCCTATTTATCTCCTCAGGTGAATCTTCTCTATTGATAATTCTAATCACAATCTCAGTGATCTCGTCACCACACAAATGCCAATTCTTCTGGAAAAAATGCGCCGGGAAACCGTCAGGCCCCGGTGCTTTGGTAGGAAACATCTGAAACAAAGCCGTTTTCACTTCTTCGGCTGTGTAAGACTCATTCAAAGAGGAATTCATCTCCCCTGTTACCTTCCTCGGCACATGAGATAACACCTCCTCAATCCCAATTGTGCCCTCGGATTTATACAACTGCTCATAGAAATCATGAGCCATCTTTTCTAGCTCTTGAGGGGATTCACAAACAGTACCATTTTCACGCATGAGCCTTGTCACCCTATTCTTCTTCCTTCGATTATTAGCCTTCTGGTGAAAAAACTTAGTGTTTTTATCTCCTTCTGCTAACCATTGTACACGTGCTCGTTGCCTCCACATGACCTCTTCCCTATAACAGAGCTCAGCTATCCTCTCCTCGATCTTTCTTTCCTCATGATTAGGGCCGACACGAAGATGAACCGAGCGAAGCTCCTGGAGTCGTTTGCGCAAGGTTCTCAATTCTGTTCTCACCGCACCGAACGAAGACCTTCCCCAAGTGGTAAGTGCACCAGCCGTAGCCTGCAACTTCTCATTCAGTTCTGCCACATTTCGTGCCTTAGTATCACACCAAGCAGCTTCCAGTATTCCCTTAAACTCATCATGGCGTTCCCACATCAACTCATATCGGAAGGGTTTTTCGAGAGCGATCCGCTGGTTACTCGCCTCCATCTCATTCAGAAGAAGGATCGGCGAATGATCAGATTTCACCGCATGTAGATGGTGCACCCTTGCAAACGAAAACCTTGCACACCAATCACTAGAAGCTAGAGCTCTATCCAACCGAACCCGGCAGTACTGATTATTTCAGATTTTGCACTCAAAAGTCCAATCCAGACCAATATACCCCAGATCACACAACTGACAGGCATCAACAACCTCTCGGAACAAATTAATCTGAGCCATATCTCGCTCATTGGGACCCATCTGCTCTTCCCTTCTGAGTACCTCATTGAAATCACCAATATTTAACCATGGTAAATCACAGTCAGCTTTAAGGAACCGCATCATATTCCATGTAAGGTACCGTAGACTACGGTTCGCCTCTCCGTACCAAGCCGTGAGACGCCATGGCTCTTTCCCTGGTTCACGGACCACCATATCAATATGATATTTCGAGAAGTTCCGTAAACTAGCTGTAAAGTATTTTTCCAGAAAATACACAACCCTCCACTCCGGCCAGTACTATTCACCCCATATGCATGATCAAAACCAAGTGTTGGCGCCAGACCTTCCACTCTATATTTTGCTAATTGAGTTTCAACAACACATAAAATCGACGGCGAATTAATACGCGCGAGGTCGCGCAGCTCGTGAACGGTCGCGGGATCGCCCAAACCACGACCGTTCTAGCTCATGGTACTCATTTGGCTAGGCGGTCCCCCTCGGGGGCCGCCTCTATCGCCATGACACTATCACTTGCTTCTCCAATCGATCTTCCATCACCTCCTTTCCTCGACTTCTTCTTCTCCCTTGGTAGTGAGTATGCCGGTGGCGGCACCAAGGGCAGCTTTCCATTCCCAGCATTTTGATCCACATTGACATCATTGATAGAAGGTATCTGTCCCAGCTCCTCGGTATCCCCAAAAGAGAGATGCTTATAAATCCCGCCTTGATTTTCCTTCGAGTTCTCTTCACCCTGTCCATCCTCGACCGAGTTCCAAACACCCAGACACAGGAACTTGAAGGTGAAGAGGATGTCATCTACCTCCCGAAGTTCAGGATCTTGTGCGAGACCCCACACATACCTCAAGGTCTCAAACAACGCCTCCGAACTGAATGGTTCCCTCATATGAACTCCGAAGATCTCCTGAACCTTAGTCATCTGCATAGGTTCATCGGCCAATGCACCAAATTTCGGTCCTGCATGCTGCTTCGAAACCCTCTTCTCTCCCTGTTCAAACACCAAATAATCCTTCTCTTGCGGCTGTGTAATATCCTGCGGAACACAGGCTAGGTGTCTCACAATTTCTGTTTGGACAGAGAACTGATTTTGAATGTTTCGAATATGTGGTGCATCGGCTTTCTCCTTGACCTGGTTAACACTGAAATCTGAACGAGGCCAGCTCCTCCCAGTATCAATAGTCAGTTGTATCTCTAGAGCCTCCACCGTTGATGATCTGATAAGATTTGCACCTATTTCTTTCTTACTGACATGGGGGTTAATGATTACCTTCTCTGCTTCCTTATGTCTCCTCGATTCTTTTCTCACGATCTCCACTGCTCTCTGACGTAGAGCAACAAATTCCGGACACAGACTCCCGTCCTGCACCTCACTACCCTCGAGTGCCCTCATTGAACAAGGGTTCGCGGAGGCCCTCCTTACTATGTTTTGGAGTCGGCGACGAAAATTAATCCCCTCCAAGAGACCCCCATGAGGGATGGCGTCCTTTCCGTACTCTGGACGCGACCGGGTGGCCGGGCAGTCGGTTATCATGGCCGCCTCGACGACGTCAAAACGATGTGCTCCGCCGCCGGGAGCGAGAGATCTCGCCCGAAGCAGGAACTCAGCCGTCACACACGGGACGGACCGGGTTGAATGCCTAAGGAGAGGGGAGATGAATGGAGCTGCTGCTGGATACGGTGATCGGATCGAAAACGAGCTTGAAGAGCTGGGCTGGAGTGGATTGTGGATTGGATTGAGCTGGATGGACAACAGACTTGATTGAGCTGGATGGACTCAGGACTCAAAGGCGTCAGCGGCAGGATGAAACAGGGGAGAGCAGATTTAGCAGAAAAAGAGTTTGAAACTGGAGAAACAGAGGTGGATCTGAGGAACACTACAGAAATTTGCAGTTTGAGAACAAATCGGGGGAGAAAAGAACGGCATCACACCAGATTCCGACAAATCGCCAAAGACGCCACAGAGGGCAAAACCAACACGGCTTTCCCTTGCGCTTCCAGAACCGTCCTATGGTGCTCTGTCTCTCAATCTCTCACTTGCCAAAAGCCCAAAACAAGGCCGCCGGATGTTATGTCGGCGGCATAACATGGGCTTTTGTCTTTTCAGCAGATCGTGGGCTTTTGTTGTGACGTCGCCTGGCGTGATGATAGAAAACTTCGTTGGGTTGGACTGGACCTTTTCTACCACTGCACTGGATGAAGCACAAAGGTAGTATACAAATAGAAAACAAAACTCGGGGTTTGTCCCAGAAACAAACAAAAAACTCGAGGTACAAAAAAAATCCAAAACTAGATGATCCTCCGGAATTATTACTATTTCCTACTTTGGACTCCCTCTGTTCACAATTATAAGATGAACTAGCTCTTCTCTGAGGTATCTAGATGTTTTTCGTATATAGTCCACATTAAAATACCTAAACATCTTATAATTGTGAACGGATGGAGTACATGATATGATAATTGTCTACTAATAAAGGTTTATGTTAGTGTAAAGATCCCCTAAGAGATTATGCCTAAACGTAATAAATAAGTCACTGCTTGTTTCGTCGATGTTGCATCGCCAAAGAAGAGAACAATGAAAAGAGAAGCAACTAAGTTGCCCACACATAACTTTAGAGGAATACTCCTCATAGATGTTGTCGTAGTAACCACCACCCCAACACAACGCACCAATGGGAGAAGATGAATCAATGGCGGTTGTGCCACTATCTGTGATGACGGTACAACAGGAATCAGCATAGACGGAACTTAGTACAAGTGAGCCACAACGTTGGACAAGGTTATTGAAAGTGCATGTGTGGTCAATGCAGAAATAGGGGGTTTTATCGTTCTCTCCACAGGGACTAGGCGACAAGTATCGAGGTTCGGCTAAAGCTAGATCACAATATAATGGAGGTTTTGCAGGAATTTAATCTAACTAGCAGAGGATCTTTTTGGTATTTTTTTGATTCAGAGACAAACACAAAACAGCTCAACAAATACTTGAAGACACACAAACACTAGCATAAGGATGAGATAGAAGCAATTTATTAGACAGGGATAGAAAACATCACAAGGGCACAAAGACTAGAAGCTGAACATGTATTTGCGCACACAAGTGACAGGTTTTACAAGCACAAACTCACATGTACTAGCAAGCACGTACACAAACAGATTTAGCACAAAACGAAAATAGCACAGGTTCACAAGTGACACATTACACACAAGCACATGTATTTGTTCTAAACAAATCACTACAGCCAACACGTTGGTTCTTAGAAATTGCAGCAACAAGAAAGAGAAAGGAGAAGGGGATCGATTGGAGTCAACCCAATGGATATTTCTGGTTGGTGAAGAGGAGCAGCACGCGGGTTGAGGAAGAGCAGCAGGGGAGGTTGAGGAAGAGCAGCTTCAGGTCGTCGGCGACCTTGGTGCAGAGCAGCAGCAGGGGAGGTTGAGGAAGATCAGCTCTAGGTCGTCGTTCTTGCGGAAGATCAGCAGCACTTGGGGTCTGAGAAGAAGAGCAGCACTTGGGGTCTGAGAAGAACGTGCAGCAGCAGCAGTCGTCGGAGAGGTCGCCGTTGGTTCGTCGATGCAGAGGAATCCGTCGTCGCAGGGCAGGGGCAGCTCGTGGTGGTGGCCGGTGGTGGAGTCGGTGTGGCGCGCCGCCACGCCTGCCTGGCCGCGGCGACGGCCGGTGGTGGAGAAGCTTGGGGAATTAGGGATAGAATGCCAGGCCTGTCTTCGATTGGAGCTGGCTGCTCCTTATCTTCTCGATCCAATCTGGTTCTTTTGCAACTTAGTCCCTCCTCTTCTCTTCTTTCTGTGCAAGAAGGTCCCTGCAGCTTTCTGTCCAAGTCCTCCTCTGTTAAGTGGTTGTTGCTAGCAGACCCTTGGACATCTCTTGTGTAGAAAATTGGTGCCTTTGCGCACCAATCCTGCAAATATTAGAGCAAGGCTGTAAAGTGGCTTATGAAATGAATATGTAGTATTTACTACCATTTCAGTGGCATAATTGAACAATAAATCTTCACAAGCAAATGTATAATGCCAGAAAACATGCTTGGAATTTAGATACAAATACCACTGATCAAATTCCCCCACACTTAGATTTTTGCTTGTCCTCAAGCAAAGCAGATTGGGATTCAAAATGACAACAACTGAAAATGAACAGTTACAGTTCTAGAGCATATAAAGATTCATGTGGTTATAAATCATTGCTAGATTTCAAATTTATGTAATGTACTAGATAGCTTCAGAAAAGAATCTCAGCAAGGGTTTCATTTGTTCCGGAATTCAAAACCTTGAATTGAGAGGATGCTCAGATTGAAATAAGAGTTAAAGCTAAAATGATCCACTGGAACCTAAATGCAGAAATATGAATGCAAAGTCACTGCTTCACATGCCACCGATCCCAGGATCATGACATGCTAATGCTTATGCAAAGGTTAGAAATGCAAATGTGTTAGGAACTTTAGTTAGTGCGTCACATACTACAGACCCCGAGGCCATAATATGCTAATGCTCAAAATTTGAGTGCTTCATCCTTTTTAGAAGATTTTTTTTGCAAAACTTGGCTCAGGTTAGTGCTTCACTTACCACAATCCCGAGATAATGGTAGCTAATGCAAAAACTGTTAATTAGTAATCATGGAACTTGAAATGAACTTTCATGAGTCAGTGCTTCACATGTCACCGATCCCGAGATCATGACATGCTAATGCAAAAATGTCTGTGAAAGAAGGCTACCAAGAGGATCATAACATTTTAACTTCTGACTCAAGCTAGAGCATCTTAAGAATTCCATTATTTAAATGGAGAAACAAAGGAAATTCCATACTCAGATTGAATTCTGCAAAATTATCTAGTATATTTCATAAACCAAACCTGAGCAAGAATTATAGCAAATGCAAACTTATATGAAATAGATCAATCACAACTCAGATTCCAGAAATTGCACAAAACATTTAATGTTCACTGAGATTTCATGATGATGGTAAATGTGGATGAGAATGCAAGTTCAGTAAACCAACAGATAGAATTTTCAGATTGGAACATTTTCACCTGATAAGTGATGACATTTCTCCTCTTCTAAGATCACTGCTCCTCCTTGTCTTCATGCTCCTCCTTGCTCCTCTCCAACTATTCTCCTCAACACCACACCATGAATCCACCAGGATCCCATGGGATGTCAACTCTAACCATGTTTGGCCTCAATGAGTAGGGCACAAGAGAAATCCTGAAATTACACTCACACAAAGCAAAACTTGCACAAGTGATAGGGTTCACACCCACAAGATCATCAATTGAATAACCAATGATGTAGGTATAGCAATAAAGCACATGGTGAGAATGACAAGTGTCTACAGGAGAGATGTAAGCAATTTTAGAGCATTCATTCTTCAACAGAATTTTAGCATTTTCAATATTTGTATCATCATAAGCATCATACACAATGTCACAATCAAGATTTTTATGATCAAAGTTTAGCAAGTCATTTTTCAATTCATCCTTAAGCAATGGTATCAAGTAGTGCAAGGTAATGGCAAAAAGTTCAGAATGAAACATGTCATAGAGAGGATTAGATGAACCTATTTTGTCACCCTCTAGTATGACCACATCCTTGTACACTTGAATATGTCCTTTGTCTCCATCTTCAACTACAGCAGCTTCTTCATCCTCTGGAATTATAGGAGTTGGATCTTCAACATTGTCACTTTTGCATTCCAAATGTGATTCTTGTACTTCTAGATTATGTGATCTCTCTCCCTCTGGACTATCACTAGCTGGCTCATCTGTATGTGGAGGTATTGGAACCTCACATGTGTCAGGAAGAATCTCTGGAGCACTCAGCTCTAGCTCGAGCTGTGATGAGACAATGTTGCTAAGCTTCATGTTTTTCTCAATCTTCTTAAGCTCCTCTATCAGATCTGTCCCATCCTTGATCTTCTTCATTTCCTGAATTAGGACTGGCCTCAAAGGATGATCTTCAGCAGTCCAAGTGTACTCAAGGCACAGCAGACTGAGCTTATCTGTATCATCATAATCACTTGTGGTTGTGGGTTCTTGCACTTCAGGAGGACCATTTAACTCCATTGGTACAGACCATAGATGTTGGTGCACAGGCTGAGGAGTTGCTGTTTGTGAAAACCTTTCATTCAGCCAGGATGACTGCTCTTCTAGAGGAGTGGGCTGAGCACTAAACTGATGATGTTCTTGATGAAACTCAGGGGCATAAGCAGGAGCTGCATAGTATTGATGTGGATTGTAATGGTTCTCCTCTGCACACCTAAATTCCTGCATTGGATAACTTGGAGGAAATGATGAGATGGGTGGGCTGCTGTTCCTATATGACATACTTGGGTTTTCAGGCCATCCAGGAGAAGAATTGTTGTGGTATGAACCATGCTCTTGAGCAAAATTCATACCAAAACAATCTGGAGTGGGAGAATATCCACCATGCTGACAATCAGGCGGGGTATGGCCATGAATACCACAAATATGACATATGGGGACAACTGGAGAATAGCCACTGGAATAAGAATCATAATAGCTAGGCTCATCCTCCAAAACTATACCTCGCTGTCGTGCATATTCATGCAAAGTTTGAGAAAGCTTATTTACCTGCTCTTGAAGATTTTCCATTGTATTTGTGCAACCAGTCGCATTTCCATGGCAAGCTGAATAGTACGACATCTCAAAGATATTGGTGGTTCTACTCCAACCTGCACAAAAGAAAGAAGAAACAAAGAGGAACACAGAAGATAACTAGAACAAGGTTAGAGGTTAATAATATTCACATAAGGCATACAAAAACCTAGTCTATAGCCTAACTCAATTGTTCGACGCTAGTCCCCGGTAACGGCGCCAAAATGGTCAATGCAGAAATAGGGGGTTTTATCGTTCTCTCCACAGGGACTAGGCGACAAGTATCGAGGTTCGGCTAAAGCTAGATCACAATATAATGGAGGTTTTGCAGGAATTTAATCTAACTAGCAGAGGATCTTTTTGGTATTTTTTGATTCAGAGACAAACACAAAACAGCTCAACAAATACTTGAAGACACACAAACACTAGCATAAGGATGAGATAGAAGCAATTTATTAGACAGGGATAGAAAACATCACAAGGGCACAAAGACTAGAAGCTGAACATGTATTTGCACACACAAGTGACAGGTTTTACAAGCACAAACTCACATGTACTAGCAAGCACGTACACAAACAGATTTAGCACAAAACGAAAATAGCACAGGTTCACAAGTGACAAATTACACACAAGCACATGTATTTGTTCTAAACAAATCACTACAGCCAACACGTTGGTTCTTAGAAATTGCAGCAACAAGAAAGAGAAAGGAGAAGGGGATCGATTGGAGTCAACCCAATGGATATTTCTGGTTGGTGAAGAGGAGCAGCACGCAGGTTGAGGAAGAGCAGCAGGGGAGGTTGAGGGAGAGCAGCTTCAGGTCGTCGGCGACCTTGGTGCAGAGCAGCAGCAGGGGAGGTTGAGGAAGATCAGCTCTAGGTCGTCGTTCTTGCGGAAGATCAGCAGCACTTGGGGTCTGAGAAGAAGAGCAGCACTTGGGGTCTGAGAAGAACGTGCAGCAGCAGCAGTCGTCGGAGAGGTCACCGTTGGTTCGTCGATGCAGAGGAATCCGTCGTCGCAGGGCAGGGGCAGCTCGTGGTGGTGGCCGGTGGTGGAGTCGGTGTGGCGCGCCGCCACGCCTGCCTGGCCGCGGCGGCGGCCGGTGTGGAGAAGCTTGGGGAATTAGGGATCGAATGCCAGGCCTGTCTTCGATTGGAGCTGGCTGCTCCTTATCTTCTCGATCCAATCTGGTTCTTTTGCAACTTAGTCCCTCCTCTTCTCTTCTTTCTGTGCAAGAAGGTCCCTGCAGCTTTCTGTCCAAGTCCTCCTCTGTTAAGTGGTTGTTGCTAGCAGACCCTTGGACAGCTCTTGTGTAGAAAATTGGTGCCTTTGCGCACCAATCCTGCAAATATTAGAGCAAGGCTGTAAAGTGGCTTATGAAATGAATATGTAGTATTTACTACCATTTCAGTGGCATAATTGAACAATAAATCTTCACAAGCAAATGTATAATGCCAGAAAACATGCTTGGAATTTAGATACAAATACCACTGATCAATGTGTTGCCCCATGCGTGGTTTCGGTAATTAATGACAATCCTTATGGACTAATGTTTGCATTGAGAGATACTTGTAGATCTTGTCCATAGGAAGAGATTGGAGTTCATGTGTTGGACTCTAGAAGATTAAATGATGATCAATGCTCTATTCAAGGGTTTATATGAAGAATGGTCATGTGTAGAGATGAGCTTATTGCAAGCATGGCTTGGAGAAGAAGATTGAGTGATCATTCATGTTTAGCTCCAAGCCATCATATACATCAAGAGAAGGAGATGAAGTGCAAGTGGATACATGAAGACGGAGATTAGCGAGGCTCTCCCATAATGGAGTATGGGGGAGCATTTGGAGATGTCTTCATCAAGCATGTGCTAGCAAGCGCAAATCAAGAAAAGTGGTCCACTTGAAGAGATCAAGATCGTCATCATCTAACTCAAGTGGAATGCGCAAGGCAAAGGTATGATCTTGATAGGGTTTCTATTTTACCGGTCTCATCGTGTGGGAGACCGGGTTATAGGATAGTTGCCGTACTATCAAGAGGGGCTCTCAAGTGAGTAACTTGATCGCATCTTTGTGGAGAGCTCAAACTTTTGCATACTTGGCATTATCATCTTTCTTGGTTCTTATTTGGCTTTTATCCATGTGAGAATTTAGAGCTTGTGTTCATCTCCATACCAAGCTCTAGTTCATCAAAAACGGATTTCATTTGAATATCTTGTGATGTTTTTTGATGTTGGAGGTTTTACCGGTTCGTCTTTTGTAGAGAGGTCAAACTCTCCTGTTGTGGTTTCCTCCTCACATGATGGACTATGATGTGTTTATGCATAATCTTGTAGAGCTTATGAGTATCTTCGAAACAAGCCCAAGATCATAGAAATCGGAATCCGGATGAAAAACATATTGCGGTTTTGGTTTGGAGGTTTATCGGTTGTTCTTCTATCGAGAGGTTTAACCTTTCCTCATTTGGTTTTATCCTCCATTGTTGGACTATGATGTTTCTCTGCATGATCTTGTAAAGCTCTTCGTTACGATTCCAACGAGCCAAAGATCATCGAAAATGGAGTTCGGATGCTCAAGATATCGTCGTTTTCATATGGGTGTTTTCTGCAGTTTTCAGTCCAGCGGTAGTACCGCCGGGTACCGCTGGGTACCGCTGGGAGTCCAGTACCGCGCGCGTTTTGAGCGCCCGAAATCACCCGGAGCGGTAGTACCGCTACCGGGGCGGTAGTACCGCTGCCTGGAGCCCGTTTTGAGCTTGTTTCTCTGTTCTAACTCGCAAGGGGGCGGCAGTACCGCTGGGCTAGCGGTAGTACCGCTGCCTGGAGCCCGTTTTGAGCCTGTTTCTCTGTTCTAACTCCCCAGGGGGCGGTAGTACCGCTGGGCTAGCGGTAGTACCGCTCCTGGGCGTGTTTTTCAGGTAACGGCTAGTTTTTGGAGGTCTTATTTAAGGGGGCCTTCTTCCCCATTGACTCCAAGGAGCTGAGCACGTTTTTCCTCTCTCCTCCATTGTTGAAAGCTCATTTTCTTGATTACTCCCAATCCCACCACCCAAACTCTTTGATCTTTGGAGGATTGAAGGAGGTGATCTAGATCCACATTTCCACCAATCCATTCCTCCTCTAAGTGAGAGGAACCCTTTCGATCTAGTTCTTGAAGTTCCATTTGTTGCGTTCTTCGTTGTTCTTCCTCTCTTCTCCCCCCATAAGCATTAGTTGCTTGTGGTGGGATTCGAGAGAGAAGGATTTGAGCCTTGTGCTCTTGCCATTGCTTTTGTGCATCGGTTTGCTCTCTCCACGATGTTTCGTGGAAGTAAAAGTTTGTGAGTTTGCTACTCTTGGGTCGTTGGACCCTGGACGGTGTTCTAGTGACCTTTTGTGGTCAAGGCCTTTTGTGGCTAGTTGGGACCTTTTGTGGTCCACTTGGGAGCTCCCAATCCTTTTGTGGGTTGTGCCTCAAGATTGTTGTAAGGGACTCGATTTCCACCCAAAAGGAAATCAATAGTGGAAGGTGAACCGAGCTTTTGTGCGAGGTTCATCGGAGAATAGGGTGAGGCCTTTTGTGGCATCTTGAGTTTGACACTCACACCCCTCAAACGAGACGTACTCCCCTAAAAAGGAGGAACTCGGGAATACATCGTCGTCTCCGCGTGCCTCGGTTATTTCTATACCCGAGCTCTTTATTTATGCACTTTACATTGTGATAGCCTTCGAGATTGAAGTATCATATCTTGCTATCACCTTGTTACTTGACTTGCTTAGCATAAGTTGTTGGTGCACATAGGTGAACCTAGTTTATTTAGGTTGTGTGCTTGATAATTTAAACACCTAGTTTTATTCCGCATTTATCAAGCCTAAACCGGAAAAGTTTTAAACGCCTATTCACCCCCCCCCCTCTAGGCGACATCCTTGTCCTTTCAATTGGTATCAGAGCCTGGGCTCTCTTTATTGGGCTTTACCGCCTAGAGAGTAAAGATGTCGTTTAGAGAATTAGTGCACAATCCCACTTTTAAATTCGATGGCACTAGTTATGTTGTTTGGAAAATTCACATGCTTAATCTTTTTAGGGCCATGGGTCCAAATTATATCATGAGTATTGTAGATGTGGGTTTTTCTCCTCCAAAGGATTCGCAAGAATTATCATTAGAGGAGGAGGAAAACTCTCATCTCGTTACTCAAGTATCTAATGGCATTATATGTGTTTTGAGTGATGTAGTTCTTGCTTCAATCATGCCTTTCCGGAACGCTCATGAGCTTTGGACCAAGCTTCAAGATAAATATGAAGTGTCCAACATTATTGAGGATGATTGTTGTCCCTCCACCTCCGGACGTGATGAGCTCACTTATTCTTCCACTTCACCAACATGTGATTTGTCACAAGGTAATGACATGGTGAGTGGTGATAGAAATTGCATTGTTGATGGTGAATCCTCTATTGACTATACGTCATCTCTATCTCATTGCAATGTTCTATCTTTGGACTTAAACACTTCTAGCACCTCAAATGTCTTACATGCTAGTGTTGATAGTCCTTGCATATCATGTAATAGTTGTTTAACTAAATCTCATGATGATATGCTTCATATGTCTTGTTGTCATGAAAACAATACTTCCATATCCTCTATTTCGTGTGTGGCTAACAATGTAGAGGAGAACCAACATTTGTTGGAACAAGATATGGATCTCAATGGTGCTTCAAGCAATTCTTCATCTTCGTCGTCCATCACTCACTTTTGCCTTATGGCTAAGGGTTCAAATGAATCTCCACCTTTGGAACCCTCTACATCTTGTGATGACGAGGATGAGGATTATTATGGATTAAAAGATAATGATATTGACTCCTTAAAGGAGAAGAGTGAGTTGGTATTTGGTGCTCTCCCTAAAGGTAGTCAAGCTTGCTCTTACTTATGTGAAATTTTGACTTTTGCTATTAAGTGCAAGGATATCATTGAAGAAAAGGGAAGGATTGAAAGAGAGGATGCAATGGAAAAAACATCATTAGAAAATGCTCTTGAGGAAGAGCATGAGGTTCGAGTGTCTCTTGAGGAGAAACTTGAATCTCTTGATGAATCAAATGATCTTATTATTGCTAAAATCATTAAGGAAAGAGATCATGCTATTGCTAAATATAAAATGCTTAAAAAGGAAAATGTTGAATTTGGTGTTGGCAATGCAAGACTAATTGAGGACATAGAGAGACTTGACAAAGCTCACAAGGCTTTAGAAAGTGAACACTCTCTCCTTATCAAGTCTCATGATCAACCCCAAACTCATCTATCTAAAAATGATGTGCCTAGTTCCTCTACACCCTCATGTGATCATGCTAATATTATTGAGGAAAATGCTAGGTTGAATGATGAGCTTGCCAAGTTGTCTTCTTCCATTTCTAATGCTAATGATGCTCGTGCTACTAACTCCACTTCTTGTGAAGCATCTATTTTGAAGGAGAATGTTGAGCTAAGGGCTCAACTTGAGTTGCTAACTAGCAAGTATGGGAAATTGGAAGAAAGTCATGAAAAGCTCTCTAGCTCTAATGAGGATCTTCTAGCATCCCATGCTAGGCTAAAGTTAGCTCATGAGGCTATCACTACAAAGGAAACATCTTGTGAGCCTCATGTGGACAAAGGCACAACTTCTACTAAAAATGCTTTATTGTCTTGTGCTAGTCCTAGTGATTCATCCACTCACAATGTTGCTACATCTTGTGATGAATTACTTTCTTTGCCTTGTTGCTCTAACAATGAAGCCTCTACTCCTCTAGTGTTTTTGTTGATTCTAACCATGTAGAGGAATTAAATGAGCTCAAGGCCCAAGTCACTTCTTTGAAGAAAGACTTGGAAAAGCGTCATGGTGGGGATTCTACACTTGACAATATGTTGAGTGTTCAAAGACGCCCCAATGACAAGAGTGGACTTGGATTCAACTCCAATATCAAGAACAAGTCCAAGTTCAATAAGAAGAAAAAGGGCCAAGAACAAGTTAAAGATTCGGCCAAGATTGTTTGCTTTAAGTGCAAATTTGAAGGGCACCATGTTAGATCTTGCCCTTTGAAGAAGAAGGCTCTTAGTGAGAAGCAACAAGGGAAGAAGCCACAAGTGCAATCTCAAGTTCCTCAAGTTGAAGAACGGTCTCTTCCCAAGAAGAATCAAGCTACCCCTCCTCAAGTCAAGACTCCAACTAAGAAGAGAGGAGGAAGTAGGTGTTGCTACCTATGCCGTGAGAAGGGTCACGTTGCTTCTTCATGCACAAATGGTACCTTATCCAACCCCATTATTATTAATGATGATTATTCTCTTCGGAAGGATAAGGTTGGCAATGTGTTTGCCAAATATATTGGTACTCAAAGTGGTGTCAAGAAAAGAACCATTTGGGTTGCCAAACCTATTGTGACTAACCTCTTAGGACCCAACTTGGTTGGGGACCAACAAGCCAAAACTTGATCAATAGGTGTTGTTGGAGGGCATTGGAGACTTGGCTATATTATGAAGAATTAAGGGATCTTCATCAATTATATTCTCTCAAGTCAAGTCATTTGGATTATATTGTTCTATCTCTATCCAATGTTCCTCCTTGCGGTAACTTTTATGTAAATCATATATACATTGAAAGTTGCTTGCACCCTTGCATGTGTTAGGTTTTGTACCTTGCTAGTGTTCGTATGTGATGTGCTCTCTACTTACTTATCTTGAGTAAGCAAGTATGTGTATGTTGGTTTGCACACCATTTACTTGTTTTGAGCCTTATTGCTTTTATTTGCTATTTTATCTTGTTGGCTCTCTTTGAGAGGTTAATGGACTATCCCATTTTGGGAGAGTGATATGCTTCGTGCACTTCACAATCCTAAAATGTGTGTACATGAGGAATACCACTTAGTGATGATACATCTATATTATCTATTCTCTATGTGGTATGTCTTGCTCATGAGAAATTCAAATTCTATAATGTCCATTAATTTCTCAAGTTGGTTTTGTTTGCCTCTTGTTTTAAAATAAATGAATTATCACATTATGGCACTAGTAGGGAAAAGCTTATACGTGAGATGCTATCAGTGGCGCACCAGCCACTTGTGCGCCACTGAT
The DNA here is from genome assembly GCA_947311845.1 of Poa pratensis. Taxonomy (NCBI): domain Eukaryota; kingdom Viridiplantae; phylum Streptophyta; class Magnoliopsida; order Poales; family Poaceae; genus Poa; species Poa pratensis. The sequence continues at coordinate 13,989,276 of CAMZMU010000101.1, read as the reverse complement.
ATTCTCTCACCAGGTTTCCTGAACTTTGAAAAAAAATACCAGTGGCGCACAAGATTCCAGTGCGCCACTGGTAAATTTTTAGCGGTGGCGCACCGTAAACGTGGTGCGCCACAGGTAAGTTCCAGTTAAACTTGAAAAATTTCGAGGTGGAGGAGAGAGAGTACCAGGGGCGCACCAACCAGTAGTGCGCCACTGGTAATTTTTTTACCTGTGGCGCACCAGGCAGCGGTGCGCCACAGGTAAATTTTTTACCAGTGGCGCAATAGGGCTGGTGCGCCACAGGTATTTGTCCACATGTATTTTGAATCGTGGAGAGAGAATAGCTGTGCCGCACCAGACCCAGTGCGCCACTGGTAAAAAATTTACCAGTGGCGCACTAGGGCTGGTGCGCCACAGGTATTTGTCCACATGTATTTTGAATCGTGGAGAGAGAATAGCTGTGGCGCACCAGACCCAGTGCGCCATTGGTAAAAAATTTACCTGTGGCGCACCAGGCCCAGTGCGCCACTGGTAATATTTTACCAGTGGCGCACGAGTAATCTTGTGCGCCACTGGTACTCTCTCTCTCCCCCCCCCCCCCCCGTGGATCGCCTTTTCAGTTTTACAAACAAGAAAAGGAAATGATAAAATGTTCAAAAAATTAAATCCTTTGAGATGTAGTTAGGTTTTAGTGTCTAGTTGGTACAGAAATTTTGAAATATGAATTTTGACCTTTTTTGCAAAAAACTGGAAAAAAAAATAAAACGGCCATAACTTTTGCATACGACGTCGAAAAAATGCGTTTAATATGTCAAAAAAAACTAGAGAAAAAATGGAGTTCGATTTCACCCGGGTTTACCCGGTCAGCAATTCACAGATTCCTCAAATTCCAAAAGAAAAAAAAGTTATTTCAAACAGACGTTTTTTTCTACAAAATCAAAAAAATTCAAAAAAAATCGTAATTTCAAAAAAATTCAAAAAGTGCAAAAAAAAAGACACAGAAATGTATAACAAAGAAGATTGTTGAATTATTTGGCTTTTTTTTTTTTTTGAAGTGTTTTGAATTTTTTGAAAATTTTGGATTTTTTTGGATTTTTTTAAGTTTTTGGAATTTTTTGAAACTTTTGAATCTCCTTTTGAAACTTTAGAAGTTTTTGAAAATTTTGAAATTTAAAAACACACATATATAACACATACCACATATATACACATACAAGACTTAAGAGGGTTCATATGATATATGTATCAGTAAGACTTGAGTAGCATAGGGGTAGCTGGACTGGATAGAACTTAGAAGTTAAGCGTGCTAGGGTTGGAGCAATTTGAGGATGGGTGACCTAGCGTGAAGTCATCATCCGAGATAGGTTAAAAAATTCAAAAAAATGCAAATAAAATAGAAAAATTCAAATATTTAGCTTTTCCAAATTATTTCATTTTTTTCTGAATTTTTTGAATTTTTTATTTATTTCGAAATATTTGTGTGGCTCCACAGCTTACCAGTGGCGCACCAGAATCAGTGCGCCACTGATAAGTGTTACCAGTGGCGCACCATTTCTGATTTTTTTTTAATTTTTCATTTATTTCGAAATATTTGTGTGCCTCCACAGCTTACCAGTGGCGCACCAGAATCAGCTATCAGTGGTGCACCGAACGGTGCGCCACTGATAAAGTGAGTTACCTGTGGCGCACCGCTGGTGCGCCACTGGTAACACTTATCACTGGCGTAAGTTTAGTGGCGCACCACTAGTGCGCCACTGATAGCATATTTTGGTGCGCCACTAATAGGCTTTTCCCTACTAGTGTGGGGGAGTAATAAGCTATGTGCATATTACAAGCCTAGAAAATGTGAACATGTGAGGTTGTGCCACCTAGAATTGATATTGCTAATTATCTTGTTCCTATGTGGCATGTTGCTCAAACAAGTTTCATATTTGCTTAAATCCTTTTGTCTCTCGCTCGTTGGATCTTATTTGTGATGAAAGTTCTTGATATGGCTTTCCCTAAATATGTTCTCATATATCTTTTTGGGAAGCCAATTGCTTCAAGCTACTCCTTGGAGTTGCTTTGCATTATCGCATGTTTTTTGAAGCTATCAAGAATATCTATCTATCTAAGCATGGCATTTAATTCCTATCCTTTGCCATATGCTTATGTTTTGTGAATATGATTTTGAATATATCTTTGCAATCCACCACCGAGAAATATCTCCATACATTACTTGTCTAGACAAGAGATAATCATATTTGTGGTAAATATATTGATCATACTCATTTTGGCTCTTGCTTTGAATTGCCTTATTTGATTGCCAATGATTTATTTTGATCTAACTCTCATTTGTCTTCCTTTGTATCTTTTGGATCCTTTATTGCTCTACTTGAAATTTGTTTTGTGCTTTCTTAAGTTGGGAAAAGCAATGAACCAATTCTTGTGCATTGACATTCAAAAGTCATACTTCTTGATAATGCACTATTCTTTGGGAAGCTATCCTACTTTGAGTAAAACACCGTTCTTTAAATTGGTATTGCAATTTCTTGCCTTTCTTGAACATGACTAGTGTTTGAATACTATATATATATGGAGAGTGATGATCTCATGTGTGTGCATTTTGTATTCAAATACAAAATCCTAAATAATGCACACATCTTGGGGGAGCAATCCTATATGCTTTTTGAACATTAGTTGTCTTCGTTTGATATTGGATCCCGATGACGTGTCTCCTTGGAAGACAAACATTTTTCGTCTTGGTACTTTGTGCCATCATGAAAAGTGTAGAGGGTTTGCTTTATTCCTTGATGATATTTTCATCAATTGGTATCTTATTTTCATTTGGTATCTTTTCAAAGTGGTATCTTCAATCATGTGTTGATTTGGGTTTTTGATATAATTTGGGCAATTTGTTTTCTTGTCACACTTGTGTGTGCCTTGTTGGTTACTTGGTGTTTTGTCCAAATTGTATCTCGTTTGGTTCTTGAAAGTCATGTGCATGCATTTATTATATGTATATCTTATGGCATGCTTACTTTCGTTGATCCAATATATAGGATAAACTCCATCAAATCCTAAATGGCTAAGATGTGCATGAAATTCAATTTCATATCAATATGCACATATTTATGAGGAGTTTGTCCTATGTATTGTAGTTGCTCTAACTACTTTGGACCCAATGAGTTTGGGGACCATGTTGTACTAAAATTTGTTTTAGGTACACTTGAGATGCATTGGAAGCTTGTCTCGTCCACAAGGAAGGTGGTGTCACCATGTGCTTTGGAGCAAAGCTTGGATGATCATGAGCTCATATCTTCTACATCACCAATGCTATCTCGGGAACAAGTATCTACATCATGCATACTCTTCTAGCTTGCAACCTTGTGTAGATTGTTTCATGGCATGAATCTCTTTTTGCAATTCCTTTGGTTCTTGCAAAACAACTTTGTTGCAAATGTGGGCAAGCCGGGATGATTACATATCAAGGGGAATATATATAATCATTTTCATGATTCATCAATCCCATATATGTTAATCTAGCACTTTCTACTCTATGTCTCACATATGCAATATTGATGCTTTTCAAAATCATTTGCCTTTTGCGATACTTGTTATCTTTCTCGGAGCATCCCATTTTTATCACCTTCTCCCTTGTGGATACTTTTTTGATGCTATGATGAGATTGTGTTGGAAGTTCATCTATATCCCTCTAAGATAAAATTGAGCTTTGTGCTATGCTTTTAAGCAATGATCTTATTGGTATATATATGACTTCCTTTGGATATCATGTTCTCTAGCTTTCTACCTATTTTGTGTGTACATGTTTATTTGTGGACTTGTATCTCGTGATTGGTGTCTACTTAGAAACTTATACACATGAAAATAGTTACATCTTTAATTGGTATTCCAATTCTTTAGTAACCACCTCTTATTCCTTTTTGATTCTTTGGTGGTTTCTAATTGGCACAAGCTTTGGTTTATTTTGTTATGCTTTTGCATCTTAATAAGCTTGTGGACCTATTTGCTAGATGTTTCTTGGTTTGTGTTCAAAATTTCTAGGAGGGAGTGAGGATTCCATGTTGTACACACATATTAAAATGCAAATCCTACTTTGTGCACGTACCTTGGGGAGTTCCCTCGTGATTTTGAGAACATTTTTTCGGATCCTTTGTTTGGTTACTTCTATTGTCGAAGTATCCTTCAATTTAATTTTCTTTTGCAATCCTTGGATCATCAATATAGTTTGATCTCCTTTCCAACTATTCATCATTGGATATGTGCATTTGATTTCACTCATATTATGAGAAATGCACACATTATGGGGGATCTCTTACTATATTGGCCTTCTAAAGTTTTCCTCCCATTTCGGCAATCGATGCCAATGGGGGAGAAGTTTAGAGGGTTTAAGGGAATTTGGTTTTATGCTTTAGTTTGTTCTTAAGCATTTGCCTTTCTTCTCTTGCTTCCTTACTCTTTGTGTTGCATGGTTGCTTAATTCATTATATAAACCCTCGTAAAAGGGATTGTCATCAATTACCAAAATGGGGGAGATTGAAAGTGCATGTGTTGCCCCATGCGTGGTTTTGGTAATTAATGACAATCCTTATGGACTAATGTTTGCATTGAGAGATACTTGTAGATCTGTCCATAGGTAGAGATTGGGGTTCATGTGTTGGACTCTAGAAGATTACATGATGATCAATGCTCTATTCAAGGGTTTATATGAAGAATGGTCATGTGTAGAGATGAGCTTATTGCAAGCATGGTTTGGAGAAGAAGATTGAGTGATCATTCATGTTTAGCTCCAAGCCATCATATACATCAAGAGAAGGAGATGAAGTGCAAGTGGATACATGAAGACGGAGATTAGCGAGGCTCTCCCATAATGGAGTATGGGGGAGCATTTGGAGATGTCTTCATCAAGCATGTGCTAGCAAGCGCAAATCAAGAAAAGTGGTCCACTTGAAGAGATCAAGATCGTCATCATCTAACTCAAGTGGAATGCGCAAGGCAAAGGTATGATCTTGATAGGGTTTCTATTTTACCGGTCTCATCGTGTGGGAGACCGGGTTATAGGATAGTTGTCGTACTATCAAGAGGGGCTCTCAAGTGAGTAACTTGATCGCATATTTGTGGAGAGCTCAAACCTTTGCATACTTGGCATTATCATCTTTCTTGGTTCTTATTTGGCTTTTATCCATGTGAGAATTTAGAGCTTGTGTTCATCTCCATACCAAGCTCTAGTTCATCAAAAACGGATTTCATTTGAATATCTTGTGATGTTTTTTGATGTTGGAGGTTTTACCGGTTCGTCTTTTGTAGAGAGGTCAAACTCTCCTGTTGTGGTTTCCTCCTCACATGATGGACTATGATGTGTTTATGCATAATCTTGTAGAGCTTATGAGTATCTTCGAAACAAGCCCAAGATCATAGAAATCGGAGTCCGGATGAAAAACATATTGCGGTTTTGGTTTGGAGGTTTATCGGTTGTTCTTCTATCGAGAGGTCTAACCTTTCCTCATTTGGTTTTATCCTCCATTGTTGTACTATGATGTTTCTCCGCATGATCTTGTAAAGCTCTTCGTTACGATTCCAACGAGCCAAAGATCATTGAAAACGGAGTTCGGATGCTCAAGATATCGTCGTTTTCATATGGGTGTTTTCTGCAGTTTTCAGTCCAGCGGTAGTACCGCCCGGGTACCGCTGGGAGTCCAGTACCGCGCGCGTTTTGAGCGCCCGAAATCACCCGGAGCGGTAGTACCGCTACCGGGGCGGTAGTACCGCTGCCTGGAGCCCGTTTTGAGCTTGTTTCTCTGTTCTAACTCCCCAGGGGGCGGCAGTACCGCTGGGCTAGCGGTAGTACCGCTGCCTGGAGCCCGTTTTGAGCCTGTTTCTCTGTTCTAACTCCCCAGGGGGCGGTAGTACCGCTGGGCTAGCGGTAGTACCGCTCCTGGGCGTGATTTTCAGGTAACGGCTAGTTTTTGGAGGTCTTATTTAAGGGGGCCTTCTTCCCCATTGACTCCAAAGAGCTGAGCACGTTTTTCCTCTCTCCTCCATTGTTGAAAGCTCATTTCCTTGATTACTCCCAATCCCTTCACCCAAACTCTTTGATCTTTGGAGGATTGAAGGAGGTGATCTAGATCCACATTTCCACCAATCCATTCCTCCTCTACGTGAGAGGAACCCTTTTGATCTAGTTCTTGAAGTTCCATTTGTTGTGTTCTTCGTTGTTTTTCCTCTCTTCTCCCCCCATAAGCATTAGTTGCTTGTGGTGGGATTCGAGAGAGAAGGATTTGAGCCTTGTGCTCTTGCCATTGCTTTTGTGCATCGGTTTGCTCTCTCCACGAAGTTTCGTGGAAGTAAAAGTTTGTGAGTTTGTTACTCTTGGGTCGTTGGACCCTAGACGGTGTTCTAGTGACCTTTTGTGGTCAAGGCCTTTTGTGGCTAGTTGGGACCTTTTGTGGTCCACTTGGGAGCTCCCAATCCTTTTGTGGATTGTGCCTCAAGATTGTTGTAAGGACTCGATTTCCGCCCAAAAGGAAATCAATAGTGGAAGGTGAACCGAGCTTTTGTGCGAGGTTCATCGGAGAATAGTGTGAGGCCTTTTGTGGCATCTTGAGTTTGACACTCACACCCCTCCAACGAGACGTACTCCCCTAAAAAGGAGGAACTCGGGAATACATCGTCGTCTCCGCGTGCCTCGGTTATTTCTATACCCGAGCTCTTTACTTATGCACTTTACATTGTGATATCCTTCGAGCTTGAAGTATGATATCTTGCTATCACCTTGTTACTTGACTTGCTTAGCATAAGTTGTTGGTGCACATAGGTGAACCTAGTTTATTTAGCTTGTGTGCTTGATAATTTAAACACCTAGTTTTATTCCGCATTTATCAAGCCTAAACCGGAAAAGTTTTAAACGCCTATTCACCCCTCTAGGCGACATCCTTGTCCTTTCAGTTCTGAAGGATTTTTGGGAAGGGTATAAATAGATTTCTTTTTAGACTTTTCCCCCACAGGCAATCATATTTTGTCTCCCCCCAGAGAGCTTTGGTCAAGCTCCGCCACTGAGAATCGGCAACCTAGTCCACGTATACCCGTGGGAGGAAACAACATGCACACAAGACGAAGGCATCAGTGACAAGACCAACAAATGACGCCTGAACAATAGAACCCTAGAGCCCATGTCCAATGACAACACATACCCATTGCCCCCTGGGACATTATTCAATGGACCACCTCCACCGGGACACACCACCGACCTCACTTGCAGAGGAGGGGAGGGAGTAGACCATTTTTAAGTGTCGGACCAAAAAAACTAAACATGTACAGGGATCGGAGGGAGTAGATCATTTGATGTTCTCAGGTGTGAATTTTTGTTCTCTCAACCTTTCTGCAACAATCAAGCAAATGTTGACAGGAAATGAACTTTTGCACTTCTGATTCAGTGATTAAAATCGAGCACATGCAAAAACATGTATCATAGTGCTATCTTAAGAGTCAGTGCAGTCTAGAGGCTTGTAGCTTGTCAGTTCAAGCAGAGACAAGCAACCAGGTACATTTAGTATTTTTCAGCGAAAAGTTCTTGAAGGGAAACCTAGATTTAAGTTTCATTCATTTAGTGTCTTTTCATTCATTTAGCCTGACACTAAATGAATCATCAAGAACTTATGTAACATAAGATGCATGCCCAACGGAGGTTACAGTGGGCTCTCTGGCCTCAGCTAAAATGAACAACACTCTGCAAAACTGCAGCAAACATCCTCTAACTAAACAACAAGTACACAAATGCATCATACTACTGTACCTTAAACTCTTACAGTGGAAGCTGCACGGCGAACAATACTAAACCATGCACCAAGGCTATCATATCATCACGGACATTAATAGAACATACTAGGCACGACCCACATAGGTTGCATCATACTGCCACAATTTATGAAAATAAAGACTCCTGGAGTGGAGGCATCTCCTTGCAGTGGCTGGTTCAACTCAAATTCAATCCACTTCTTAGAATCATAGCAGTATATGCAGTTGCTCCTTCCTCCCCATCTTTCTGGGTTCATGCAACACAATGCTTGGCATCTCTGGTTGATGCTGACAAATCGCCCAATTCTCTAGCTTCTCCACCTTCACCCACTTTGCAGGTTCAGTCGATAAGTCGAGTCGAAAGGCCTCAAAGGCATCCCCTATAGATAAAAAAGATCGCTGACTACCAACCATGAGGAGCATGTCGCCACACGTGACAAGCCACGGGTGGGAAAGATGCCATTTGCTGATCATGCTTCTATCCAGATCAACAACTATTTTTTGTATGCGAATCTGAGGTACCAAGTGCAGGATATAGAGCCTGCGATCATGATCCATGCCAAAGACCTGGCCTTTGAAGACCACAATCTGCTGAATTGTTCCATTGCGAGGAGAACGTTTCAACCAAGATTGACTACCAACACGCCAAAAGAAATTGTAGCCTCCAGCGTTGACCAGGAGATGTGAGTTGGGTGACGCAAGTGGAGCCGTGAGGGCAGCATAGGAGAGGTGAATGTATCCATCAACTGGTAGTTGTGGAGCTGAGACACTAACAACAGTGAAGACATTAATAACAACACATGATCGTTGTTGGTTGGATAAGATGAGATGGCCATATGAAACAGCCCCAAAAGAAAAACTATCCAGAGAAGTTGGTGGGGATTTTCTGTCACAAAAACCAGCAAATCTGGGAACTTGACAACACATGGAGTTGTCTTGGTTGGCTAGATCAGTAATATAGCATGAACGTTTAGGTGCATGACTGTTACTAAATGCACGAGGACGAGGAGAGCACAGAGGGACATCAGGTTGGAGGAGGAGAGGTGGCAAGAGCGTTGATTTGGACGGGTATGAGGAGAAGGAAGCACGCCAAGAGGGGCAGGTGGCAGCAAAAGCAAGAAGGTCAGGAAAGGATCCCAACCGAGCAATAATGGAGTAAAGCAGGCCATCCGGGAGGTCGGCCCAAACTTCAAGCCCAGACATAGCTAACACGTTACAGACACCAACGAAGCAAACCTTGGAGTTACAAGCGATCTCCCTGAAAGAAATCCTGAATCAAAAGAAAAGGTATTAGAAGAATGAACTGAATATTTAAAATGGTACTGTAACTAAGATAGAAACGATACAGAGTAACAAGAAAAAATTGCTAGTGCATGTGTGGTTCCTGAGATTGTAATTGTAATTACACGCAGGAATAACATCTATGCGCTCAATCAAAACATGAAAAACACTAGTACACAATAACACTGGAAGAATATTGGATCTGTATGGAATAGTCTCGTGCTGACAACAACATCGATAATCAAACACCGTAAATATTTATAACATTGCCTCAGCCTATACAAATCTAACGGTCATATCCTGCAAATATCAGTGATTACTTCAACGTGATGGACAGAACATATCATCCGATGAAATAAAGAAAATCCATACAGCCATGCTTCCCAACACTTGGAAGTAAGAAGTATGTGCACAGTTGCTGTATTGCATGAGGAACTACCAACACACTGCAACACAAAGTGGAAAAATCTGACACCCAAAATAATCTCTCCTATCTAAATCTCTCCTATTCTCTCCTATCTAAAAGAAGAGTTTTGTTCCTTAGTCTGCCAACCTGCACTACGTCAACCCCTTTCGTCCAACTCTCACGTATGTTCGAAACTCACAGGTTTTATTCCCGCACACATTTAAGTAGCAACTTTAATTAGCAGATCCAATCACCGGAAACAAAACTACCAAAACTGAGCGTCCAGATCGAAATGGGTCCAATCTTTCCCTTGTCCAATACTACCAATTAACTAGGTGTATGCCCGTGCGTTGCTACGGAAATACAATATCATCTATTTAAATGTTCATTCATCATTATGTGCCGTTACTTCGTAGTGTGCACACATTTTTGCTAATTATTTGAAGTCGCCTTTAGTGATACTGTCACCTAGAATCCGCTCTATACGTCTGGCCAAGATGTTTTTGCCCCGTTTTGGTAGTTTTGTTTTTACCTCACATGTCCTTCTAGTTGTTTATCTACCAACACAAAAAAAATCATCAAATTCGCGTCAGCTAGAGTGACACCCAAAAAATTAACAATGAGCATATGCTTGACAGAGGATAAATCAATGGAGATAAATATTTCGTTTTCAATTCATATTATTTCATACTTGGGTAGTAAAATGTGTAAAATAAGACTCAAAGACGCACCACCACATACCTCCTTTAAACAGTAAAATGTTGCAAATTTATTTCAATAAAGATTATGGCACACCGAAAATAAATTTGCTCAAATGTCACTACTCAACTCATGATGAGCACCTCTAATAGCTCTAGTTTTCCACAGAACATTTGTCATGGACAAATTTTACAAAATTTCTTGACTATGAACATATGCCGAACTTGCTAAGGTTATGGCATCAATAGTTAATTGATGTGGGGTAGGGTGTGGGGGGGGGGGGGGGGGGTCATTTGATATTTAGAGTTGCTGCTAATTTACATTGAATGCTATGCAATTATAGAAAATATATATGCATACAAATTTCATCAATGTTGGTATTCCTACATGACGGAAATAGGGCTTCCCCACTGCTAGACGGGTCACCGTTCAATTGAGGTACTCACTGTCGTGCTCCTCTTAGTTGTGTTCTGTTTCTCTTTCTCAATCTTCACTCGTCCGCCCGCCATTCTGCTAATCTGGCACAACAGCTAAAAGGATTAAACAACAATAACAATTCACTAAAACAACCAACTATATCAAACCTTAAGTCAATTAATAAAGCTCATTTACCCTAGTATCCACAAATCATTGATAACACTGAATCTTGCTACAACCCTCGCGTCTTCTTCAACACGGGAACACAACATGAAGACACATCCCTCAAATTAGGTTAAACATGCAAATAGTTGAAATTTCATGTGTGCAACCAAAAGGCCACGACATTAAAGGAACTCATGTGTATCAACAATTTATCCGCTGATGCTTATATACTTTCCTACAAAACGATAAAATTACCAAAAAAAAAATACAATGTGCCATGTAGGCATGCCCAAAAGTGGGTGCGAGAGGAAAATAATCAAGACCTAGATGCATTTTCAAAGAACTATGGGATAATATATCAAACCTTAAGACAATTAATAAAGCGGCAGAGCACATATCTGATGTGATGTAGAACGTGTGAAAGCAACTCATATATGTTTACGGTCAAACTAAGAGATAATTATACTTCCTGGAAAAACATATCTGAATGTAAAGGTGAATTTCAATGTAAAAACAATTGTGTTCCTCTCATATAGTCCAGAAGAAAGGAAAATAAACCAAATTTTGTACAATTCCTGCAACCCATCAGATTGCTCCTACTCATTAAAGAAAATTTACAGCAGTACTTTTCAACCCTTCCACCTCCTCTGCATAAAACTGGAAGTCGTTTCACATTGCCTGTATTTCAAAGGCGTTTTTACTCCATATAACCCAATGTAGCATTACAAATAACTCTAGCGTTTCTAAGATCAATGCTGATAACTGAAAAATTTGTAAGCATATGTAACCTATAATTTCCTAAGGCACCATTGTGAAAAAAATAGTGAAACGTCTCACAGCCCCACATGGAGAAACAAAATGATTGGATACAGTTGAGCTGCATGATCACAAATAATACTGGAATCTGGCAGCTCTGAATCATAAAAATAAATAGCTCGTAGGCATGACAAAGAGAACATGTAAAACCAGTCTCCCATATTTTAGAAGAAAAAAAAAGTACATGAGCATTGAGTGGTATAGCAAAGCAGGAATCCAAAGGTTACCTCAGCATTGTCCTCCAATCAGGAGTTTAACCATCGACTCGAAGATCTCTACATGTTCATTGCTTTTTGCAGCAGCACCGCCAACGCAATAGCTAGCACAGTTACTGGAGCGAGCGAGGAAACGCCCAAGGTGTTAGTGCAGGTGTTCCATGTCTCGGCACCGGTGTTGTGGCCGCTATACCTGTCGCTGCTGCTTGCTCGCAACCTTTCGCAGTTCTGCACCACTGTCCGCGACGCGCTCGCCCGCCCGGAACCTGGCTGTGCCGCAGCTCCAGAAGTTCCTAAGATGACGAGGACCAGCGCCACTCATGCTCGACAGCGTTGCCTACTAAGATGCAAAATCAGACGGTGTTAGTTCACTCTTTCTTTTTTAGTTCAACGCGATGCATAGCATGCTCGATCATTATCCCCGACTCTCCGAGCATTGTGTGATGAGACAGTATTCAGGCCAACATGTGCGCGCGCTGCCTCCGGGCGCGCGTAGACATCACCGAGGGCGTCCCGCGCAACGCCGCCGTCGTCTACTGCCCCGACTGCTTCTCCTACCTCCAGCCCCCGCGCTCCTGGATCAAGGTCGGGCCGGAGTCCCCCGAGCTCATGCAGATCCTTCTCCGCCGCATCAAGTACCCGCTCGCCCGCCTCCGGGTCTCGCTCTCCGGCGCCGAGTTCGTCTTCTCCGAGCCCCACTCCAAGCGCCTTTGCCCTCAAGCTCCGCCTCCGCCGCGAGGTCCTCAACGGCATCGTCCTCCAGCAGACGTCCCCGCACGCCGCATCGTCGCCGCGCCGACGTCAGCCACGGGCACCTTGGCGTGGGCACCCGCTCGGCCCTCGACGACGGGCTCCCCCGCGAGGTCTCGGAACGCGCCGACATCTTCCACGGGCACCCTGGGCGTGGGCGTGGTTGGGGAACAGGTCGCCGAGCCGCACGGCGCCGCCGGTGACGGGGCAGGGAGAAGAGAGTGAAAATGGATCAGAGGAGAAGAGGGAGACCGACGCGATGGAGACCAAGAGGTGGAAATTTCTGTGTGTGGCCCACCGGTCGGCGCGCTGGGGAGAGCACAGAGGAGGCAGAAAATTTTGGCAGAAAACGAGGGTGGACGAAGGTACGTTGAACTCCCATTTAATAATAAAGATTACATGCCCATTACTTCTTCTTTCCCGTGTCTAATACTTTTTCCCCATCACGTCAAGCGCCAAACTATCCAACAAAGGAAACTCCTTACGTTAATGCATCAATCAACAATAAATTAGCAGATCCAATCACCGGAAACAAAACTACCAAAACTGAGCGTCCAGATCGAAATGGGTCCAATCTTTCCCTTGTCCAATACTACCAATTAATTACATGCCCATTACTTCTTCTTTCCGTGTCTAATACTTTTTCCCCATCACGTCAAGCGCCAAACTATCCAACAAAGGAAACTCATTACGTTAATGCATCAATCAACAATAACTACAATTATTACACGCTCAATTCTAGGCAATCAGCATTAAACATACGCTGATTTAACATCTGCCCCATGATTCGCCAGCAGATTAAAGCCCCGCACACCCCATCCCATACTATCCCGTCTCCCGTCTGCCCCATCATCAGCAAAACATGGTTTTTCCCCACCACACCAACCATCCACCACGTCAAACATGCACACTATGGTATTGGTGGTCGGCGTCACGGCCGCGGTGGCCCCCGTCGCAGCAGCATCCACGAGCTCTGGCACGCAGACCTCCAAGATGGCGGCGGCCATGGCGCTGGCGACGGAGCTGCTTGCTTCGCACTGCATTGAGGCGGCTCGACTCGCCCGAGCAGGTGTCCTCCGGCCTCCAGTCTGCGGTCTGCGTCAGGAGCGCCGTTGATCTGACGACGCTTACAGCGGCCCAACTGGTAAGGGATTGATGCGGTGAAAGGCGGCTCTTTTTCCATAGCATTACACTCCTGTATGAGGTTTCATGCAAGAATTAGCAATCCGTAATCATCGTGTATGTCTGATCAGAGCTGCGAGGAGCGGCGACGATGAAGCAGAGAGTGCAGCATGAGGCGGCGAGAAGTAACGCGAGGGTTCTTCCGTACGAGAAGGGCCATTCGTGGAGACCTGATGTCTGGTGCAGGGACCGGGAGCTACTCAAATGAACAAGAAAAGGTACAAACTGCATAGCTGTGCAATATTCAGAACATCCAGTAATATTTTTCTTTCCTTTAATTTGCAAGGGTGTGAATAATACCCTTAACCCAGCAGTATGTAAAATTAAGGCTGATCAGGGTAATTAAGGTGGAGAAACTTTTTATTTGCTCTGATGCAGGGGATTTACACGGACAAAAGTATTTATCTACATCAGCAGGAGGTCTCAGGTAGGAAAACTTTCACTGCACAATCTAAAAAATGTCAATTTTCCCACTACTAAAAATAAATGGCGTGCAATTAACAGGTGATGTTGAAGCTGAAAAGCAAGCACATTGGAGGTGCACTGTCAAAGAACAACAAGAGTAAGTTTCAGCAGCTCCCAAAACATGTGTAGTTCTGTATCTGATGTAGCAGTCAATCTGTGAGATTTCAACACTGAGCCTTTTAAGCTGTAATAATTGGCTGCAGGTGTAGTTTTCGGCCTATACAGCAAGCTCCCGACGTGGGTGATTGAGCCAGGAAATGCTGCAGGACGGATCAAGATTTGGCTTCTTCTAGGATAGAAGGATGCGGCTGGGTGGTCTTTTTTAGCTGACACAGACCACTATAAAATTCGGACGTGCTTAATGTTGGGTGTTCTCTCTTCCCCTTGTTCTCTCTACCAAGTGAAGAAAACACGGGACTAGCACTACAGAGGAGCACACAAGTTTCAGGCAACAAATGCCTTCCTTTTATATTAGCTTTTGTAGCAACGGATGCTACACGACACAGACAACGAATGCCTACAAGCTTGGCATCCTATGCCTACTATGCAGCAACAAATGCTACACTACAGCAACAAATGCTGGCAAACCTTAGCAACCTATGCTAGGACCTTGGCTTCCACTTCTTGCTACCCTCCATGTAGGGTGCCTCTCCTTATATAGAGAGTTCAAGGTCGGTGCTACAGTATTCCAGAGCCTTCTACTACTTTCTACTGCTACCCTATCTTACAGCCTAAGAATTACATAAGGATAGTACTCTAGAACATAATAGCTTGTAGTACTCTAGAACATACTATAGCCTGCACACAACCTATGTGTGCAGTTTACACTATGACAAGATTACATCAGGCCAACACTTAATAACTCTTGTTAGTTTAGATCTGAATAATTCTCTGAATGAATGATGACATGAATGTTGTCACAGGTGGCCAGAGAGAATTACGCAAACCCAAAAACGTGCCTCTTCCATGTAATCTTCAGCGTGCCGCACCACAAATCTACTGTTACACATTGAATTAATTCTGCACTGATTTTGGTTGTGAACTCATTTGATGTGCTAATTTCTGGTTCTTGAATCATGCTGACGAGAGAAATTCTTCTCCATTATTCAGGCACTAATTTCATACAATGTCCTATTTATACTTTTTTGCAGAAAAAAACATACGTAATGCTGGTATCCTATAGGTTTACTTTTCTAAATTCACACTGTTAGGGTAGACAGCTGTCATTTTACTCCAGTCCTATGCTTTTCTCCTTAGAGAAAATATAATTTTGATTATTTTTGGCTAAGCATATATAATCACCGCGCATGAAATTGTGTAAGCTATGTTTGTACCAATCACCGGTATATCACTTGAAGTCTTCCCCTTCAATTTCATATTACTACTGCCTTTTGTTTATTATTGTTTTTTCAATCTAATATTACTATTTTTGGAATTTATCTTCAGATTATAGGGTTGATGATTGGAATCCATCTTTAAGCGACTCTGTAGAAGTACATATGCTTAGTTAGCTTTCAAGTCTTAATTTCGTTTTGAAATACTAGATCTTATGATGCATATTTCACTTTGTATTATATGGATATTCACAATGCTCCATTAAGTTCTCTTTCATTTGCGGGACTTCTTGTTGAACAGCCTGGAGGTCTTGAACAGCTTCTGCTCCTCCTCCGTCAGGGCCATCTTTAACAAGAAGCTGGTCAGCTCCACCTTGGAGTGGAAGAACCTGGAGAACTCATGGGTTGTATAAGAATTGGTTCGTCCATTTTGCATTCTGAGTAGTGCCCAATTACCATGCAAATGAAGCGCGCAAACAACGTTCATGTTGCCGCACAAGAATATCTTAAGTGTTTCAGTTGAGAATATCTTATGTAATAAGAGATAATTTGCAGGGTTCTTAATTTCTATGCATATGGCATAAAATTATGTGACATGATTTTTTTTTAAATGGCCGTGAAACCATTGGGGAAACCCCTACAGTTAAATTTTCTAAATATATAATGGCCCAAGATGGACCAAAAAGATAATTACACGGGACTGTAGAGAGTAGGAGGAGAAGCCAAAGGAAAACAAAAACAGAACAAAAAAATGGGGTATCTAACCTCCATGGATAAGCATTTGCTGTTTTTCAGGTCTGATATATGCTTTGTATCAAGATTTGTTATGCAGTTCATCTAAAAAAAATGTCATGCAGTTGTACAAATATGTGAACCTATTGGTCGGTTTTGGGCGAACGCGAACTCTTTGCTGGATTCAGAAGGAAAGCCCCAAATTACATTAGCGAAATTGTTGAAACTACGAATGCAAAGAAAAGACTAAAAACACGCACAAAGCACCAAGGAAACCATGATGAGGATGAGCTATTCTCCACAATCCTTACTGATGAGGCTGTTCTTGTATTTTATATTTACATATAGTACAACATTGCGATGACAAAAATATTAATGAACCGTAGCAAAGCACGGGCACTCAGCTAGTTCTGTCTAAAAGTTGGAGTTAGATCCATCTTTACTTTTTGAACATGATACTGAAACAACGACTGATTGTTCTACTCCCCCGCCCCCTTAGACCTACACAAGAAAAAACAACAGCAGTTCTATCGCTACTAATAATAGTTTCAAGTTCCCCTAGGATAGTCTAAATCCCCTCCCCAGTTGCAGATCAACTCGACAACTCGTGGAGTAAGCGACTCATTCAGATTAATTTCTGCTAGAAAACCCCCAAACCTCACAGTCGAGATGTGCACACAATAAACACATCGCATGCTGATTCCCATCCAGTCTAGGATCCAATCTAAGACTTCCAAATCTAGCCCAGAAAAATAACAACGAGATATTCGAGTTATCCGCACGGGAATGGTTGCTCGGCGGATTGTACTGAAAACAAAGGTATATATGTATGTGCGAGACAAACCAAGAAAACAGGAGAAATCAGGGTTCATTAGGGTAGGGAGAGGGCGGGGGGGACATGCCTTGTAGAGAATGCTTGCGCTGCAGACCCTGGAGAAAACGATGCGGTGGGCGGTGCCGGCGTCTCCTCCGACGGTGTCGCCGCGGGCGGCTGGCTTCCGCTTCCGATTACGGAAAACGCCTTTCTGTCCCGGGGTCCTGCCAAAGAGGGTTGTGAATTTCTCCACTATCAAGGGCCCAACTTGAACATGGGCTTTTAGTATGCTTTCCTTGATTCCCATCCAGTCTAGGATCCAATCTAAGACTTCCAAATCTAGCCCAAGAAAAATAGCAACGAGATATTCGAGTTATCCGCACGGGAATGGTTGCTCGGCAGATTGTACTCAAAACAAAGGTCTATATGTATGTGCGAGACGTACCAAGAAAACAGGCGAAATCAGGGTTCATTTGTTTGTCGAGAGCTTCCTGCGTGATCTCTCGGTTCCAAGCACGGGCAAGAGGGAAGGTGGTAGTGTGCCACGACCTGTCCATCGGAAATGGGTGTCGCCGGTGGCGGGCTGTGCAAAGCTCAACGCCGATGCTGCCACGGTTAAGCATGGTCCTGGTGGAGCGGTGACGGTGGTCTGCCGTGATGAGCAGCGAGTATACTTGGGTGCGTCGATTGTGACCTTTGCAGGAATTACCGACCCAACTATACTGGAAGCTATGGCTTGTAGGGAGGCCCTTGCATTGGCGCAAGACCTTCAGTTACAGCGAATAACAGTGGCATCTGATTGCCTCTCTGTGATTAATGCGCTGGCTCAACCTAATGCAGGAAACTACAGCATGGTGTTGGAGGAAGTGAAAGCTGATGCAAGAAGGATGGCAGAGGCTTCGTTTAGGCATGAAAATCGGGCTTCCAATTCAGAGGCTCATAGACTAGCTCGCTTTGCTGTTTCTAGTAGTGTTGGCCGTCAGGTTTGGCTCCTTCAGCCACCTGAAGGTCTCTGTATCCCAACCATGGTTCTAGTTCAATAAAGTGTGGTGTGTGCTCAAAAAAAAATTATCTCAAAAAAAAAGTTGTTACTCAGTTTATTTTTATTTTTTTAAGTTCTCGAAAAATAGTTGCTAATTTTTCTCTGCTTAGACTTAAATTATGGAGAGTTTCAAGAAAAAAGATATTATAAAAAACAGACTTGGATTTTTCTCTCAACTAACTAGTTGGCAACATCCTTTTTCATCCACGCAACCATAATTACATACAACTTTATTTCTTATTTTTGCAGGAACTCGATGGCATACTATCTGCCTATTTGTGTCATTCGTTGTTACATATCCATATTGAACTGGTGGGCATGGAGTCGTGGAGTGATGTCTATTGGTTCTTTGTATCCTTTAGCTAAAGATGTGGAGAAACCATCTGCCAAATCTCCACAAATATTGAGATATCATTACACCCAGAGGTATGTTTCGGGTTACTGGTTGAGTGGTTCAGATAGCCCCCTCTTTGGCTTCTCCCGCGAGCAGTTGCGGTGTCCCCCAAACCCTAGGGGAAAGGGCCCCTCGCGACATTAAAATATCTAAAACATCTTATAATTGTGAACGGATGGAGTACATGATATGATAATTGTCTACTAATAAAGGTTTATGTTAGTGTAAAAATCCCCTAAGAGATTATGCCTAAACGGAATAAATAAGTCACTGCTTGTTTGGTCGATGTTGCATCGCCAAAGAAGAGAACAATGAAAAGAGAAGCAACTAAGTTGCCCACACATAACTTTAGAGGAATACTCCTCATAGATGTTGTCGTAGTAACCACCACCCCAACACAACGCATAAATGGGAGAAGATGAATCAATGGCGGTTGTGCCACTATCTGTGATGACGGTACAACAGGAATCAGCATAGACGGAACTTAGTACAAGTGAGCCACAACGTTGGACAAGGTTCTGAAGGATTTTTGGGAAGGGTATAAATAGATTTCTTTTTAGACTTTTCCCCCACAGGCAATCATATTTTGTCTCCCCCCAGAGAGCTTTGGTCAAGCTCCGCCACTGGGAATCGGCAACCTAGTCCACATATACCCGTGGGAGGAAACAACATGCACACAAGACGAAGGCATCAGTGACAAGACCAACAAATGACACCCGAACAATAGAACCCTAGAGCCCATGTCCAATGACAACACATACCCATTGCCCCCTTGAGGTCGTCGACCACGGCGCGTGAAATGGTGTTGAAGCTAGTGCACACTATTCAATGGACCACCTCCACCGGGACACACCACCGACCTCGCTTGCAGAGGAGGGGAGGTGGATATGTCGGTGCCTCCCCTTTTCTCATGGATAAAGGATAGGAGATGTTGAGCAACTTAGAACAAGCACACCAGCTACTACTAAGGGAATTGGAACTTTTTCCCAAAAGAGGTGCATAGGAACCAAAGAATTTCTACATCAAACTTATTCTATTTGCTGCAAACTGCACTTCCATATAGGCTAAATATTGCAATGTCTTCCTGGGTTCTTTTAGCACGGGTTTTTTTTCGTCTCGGGATCAATCGAGCTCGGGAGACAGAAGCATTTTTTTTCTTCTGTCGGAGCTCCGCCCATGCTTCGTTGAACGAAAGAACAAACACCACATTCAGGCCAGCAGTTTCCCCTTTGAACTTGAGAGAAGAACATGTCAGCCAACAAGGCATAGAACGCAACAAATGTCAAAAGCATGAACAACATACTCCCTCCGGTCCGTTTTTAAGTGTCGGACCAAAAAAACTAAACATGTACAGGGATCGGAGGGAGTAGATCATTTGATGTTCTCAGGTGTGAATTTTTGTTCTCTCAACCTTTCTGCAACAATCAAGCAAATGTTGACAGGAAATGAACTTTTGCACTTCTGATTCAGTGATTAAAATCGAGCACATGCAAAAACATGTATCATAGTGCTATCTTAAGAGTCACTGCAGTCTAGAGGCTTGTAGCTTGTCAGTTCAAGCAGAGACAAGCAACCATGTACATTTAGTATTTTTCAGCGAAAAGTTCTTTAAGGGAAACCTAGATTTAAGTTTCATTCATTTAGTGTCTTTTCATTCATTTAGCCTGACACTAAATGAATCATCAAGAACTTATGTAACATAAGATGCATGCCCAACGGAGGTTACAGTGGGCTCTCTGGCCTCAGCTAAAATGAACAACACTCTGAAAAACTGCAGCAAACATCCTCTAACTAAACAGCAAGTACACAAATGCATCATACTACTTGACGAGGTGTAAACTCATCAAGACCCATGGTTTGGGTCCTAGGGTTATGAATATGAGGGAGAGAACGTGGTAGAGCTGGTAGTTTCGTCGGCTGACAAGCGAGGCAAGGATTTTTACCCAGGTTCAGGGCCCTCGTGTGGAGGTAATACCCCTACGTCCTGCCTGTCTGTTATTGCTTTGGGAATATATGCGGTTACAAGGGATCCCGGCGAGGTGCTGATCTCGCCGAGGTTTTTTGGTGGTTCTGAAGTAATTCTACGTCTCTGCCTCTGTCGTCCTCTGGATCGGCAACCCTCCCAGCCTTTATATAGTAGGCTGGGTCTCGGGAGTTCATAACCGACCCAAATTACATGTATGGAAAGTCTAAACCGACTATGGCTTCACCTAACTTGGAGGATACTCCTTCTTCATGGGCCTCCCTTCGTGGGCTTTGCATAGGCTTTGATAATTGGGCCCAGTCGATACGTGCACCAGGTACCTTCATGGTACGGTACCCGATAGGTATGTCCATGTCAGTAGCCCCCGAGTGTCTGGTCGATTCGCAGTATCAGGCAGAAACTCATAACATTACGCAGTCGATGCTTCAGATGTGTTGATATCCATATGATGACTGTGCTAACCATAATATAAGAATTGAATCACTTCTGAGAAATCCAACATAGGTGTAGGAAACCCAATTTATATGCGAGTGTTTGAGAAATCCAATGCGGGCTATGGAAAAACCCGACTTTGATAAATCCATGCGGGCTATAAGGAACCCGACTTTTGAGAAATCTGTGCAGGCTATAAAGAACCCGACTTTGCATTTATGATTTTATGAGTGGAATATCCTGTATGAAATAGCATATGTCAGTTGTGTCGAGTGTCTCATCGACTATGGCCTTTGCTTATGATAATCAAGGGATAATAGCTTAGCAGGCCCGGTACACACGACGGATCGGGACCGGTTAACTACACATTCAGGTAAAACCATACTAGCTTTCAATCAAACTCGAGTCCCCGGACTCGAATCTGGAACAAACTGGTTAGATTCGACTCAGGCCGTTGAGTTCTTACTGAATCGAACTGCAGTATACTTTGATTTTACCCAACGCGTCCGTCGGGATTTTCATCATGTCTGTTGACACGGAAAGTTTTAAGGGGTAACACTGCTGGAGTGGCCCTTAGCCCAGCTCGACTGATCGGCGGGTCTTACCTTTGCATTTTATGCATGCAGCATCCAAGGATCGTCAGATCTAACTTGGGAATTATTCGAGTATGATTTCGTGTTTTGCCTAACATCTGAGTCAAGCCTTTGTCGACTGATATTTTGCCATCATTCTATCGAGTGCGCGACAGCGCTCCCGATGGGAGTAGCCCCCGAGATTGTGCTTTATTGCTTGCAATGGAGGAATATCTCAAGATATTCTTATCCTGCATATGTTAGTCATAGAAATTTTTGATGCGCTCCTGATGGGAGTTTATGCTTCAGTCGAAGAAACATCAGCTGTCATCTTATATGTCAATCGAAAAACTTACGTGGTATTGGTCGAATGAACCATTGTGTGACGTTTATGTCTTTGCATGGCATTCGTACCACTGTAGCAATCGTCATCAATGACGTTTTTCGCAACTGCGATTTCTGACAGGCGACGGCGTGCTTGCGATGACTGATGGGACATGACATGCCTGTGGGCCCATTGTGCAGAGCTGACCGTGGCATGCGTCGTTTGGACTGGATTTGACCACTCCTGGCGCGATTTTCGCGGTATGTGATGATGGCTCCTAGATTCTCGTGCGTAGTGGACGGAGAGTCCGGCGACGGTTGCTCTCCGCAGCTGCCATGTGTACGGCAGGATTTTCATGCGGGACGCACGATTTTGATTTGAGGGTAGAGATTTGATCTGCATTTTGCGGTAAATAGGGGAGAATGGTGCTGGCAGATTCTTTTACTTGCCATTTGCCTCCTGCACGCGCCCCCTCCAATCTCATCTTCTTCCTTGCGCCTGTTCTGCCTTTCATCTTTGCGCCCAAGCTTTCCTGTTCTTTGACTGCTTCCTCCCCGACGATGACGAAGGGTACAAGCACGAAGTGTGCTGCTGCGGCCATGGCCTCCGCCGCGACTGATGCGGCGACGAAGGGGAAGAAGGTCACGGCGAGCGCGTCTGCATCCACCACCGCCCTGAAGAAGAGCAGCGGCGATTGGGTCAAGTCCACCATCAAGGACACCCATCTGGCCAAGTTCCGCGAAGAGGGTCTGCTGCCCCCCGCGGACCAACAGAGCGTTCGCGCACCCTCGCCCAAGGTGGTATTCCCTGAACCGCACACGAACGAGCGTGTTTGCTTTGCGGAATTTCTTCCTAGGGGTTTCTCTCTTCCCCTCCACGACTTTGTTCGTGGCTTGCTTTTTGCCTACGGGGTGCAGATCCACGATCTCACCCCTAACGGTGTGTTGCACATTGCGTGTTTTATCACGCTGTGCGAGTGCTTCCTCGGCGTCTCCCCCAGCTGGGCGTTGTGGAAGTCAATCTTCATGGTGCGCCGAATAGGGGCGGTGGTCGCACCTACCCTCTTGGCGGCTGCGGGATCCAGGCGCGTGGCGACACCCGCTATTTTGCCTTGAAGCCAGTCGACTCCGCGCAAGGGTGGAGGAAAAGCTGGTTCTACGTCTGCGTCGAGCAAGACAAAGTCGCCAAGTTTTCGACTGCGACCTCGTTTGTGAAGACCAAAGCCTGGAACCACCAGCTCTCAGCTGAAGAACTTACGGAGGCGAAGCCTCTTTTGTCTCGCATCGGAAGTCTACTCGACGAGATCACTGGTGTGCAGTTGATGGCCACCTTTTTGAAGAGGCGAGTGTGGCCGATCCGTGCCCGAGCTCACCCTATGTGGCAGTATGAAGGTCCATCCGACGCCAGCCGGATGAGCCCAGAGGAGCTGTCGAAGGGCGAGCTGATGTCGCGTGTGCGGTCCATCACCAGCCTCAAGGCATCTGACCCCTGCAACGTCGACTGCCCTATCACTCCGTATGGGGTGAACAACCCTTTGCCTGAGGTTAGTCTCTTTGTGCGTACTCTTTGTAGTTATGAGTTGTCACTCGTGTGCTTTTTGCAGCGCTCATTCTTTTGCTTGTATGTGTGATATGCAGGGCCACTCGACTGCATCCTCCCTCCCTCCCCTTCCAGAGAACGGGCCAACTGAGGAGACACAGTTGGAGGAAGCTGAGGCGAGGGGAGATCACTCGCCAGTTCCATCCGCCAACACTTCTCGGGTGGAAGAGGCTGAAGAGGAAGGAGCAGGAGAGGTACAGACTGAGGAGTCGCCTGCTTCTGACTATGAAATCGACACCGCCCCGCCGAAGCGTCGTCGATTGGTCAGGATGGCATCATCTTCTTCACCCTCCAGGGAGCAAGACTTGGGGGACGGCGGGCACTCGGGCTCGCCACCTATCACCAAGGCCGCTCCTTTGATGGTACGCCCGCTCCGCTCCATCTCTCCTCCACAGCCGAGTGGGGCTATGCTTTTTGGAGGCCCAAACTTTGAGAACCTCGACAGTGAAGAAGAGGAAGAGCACAGGTTTGTTTATCTACTTATGGTATGGTGACTTCTGCTGTTGCATATTTTTGCTAATTGTGCATCATTGGTGTTATTCGCAGCACTGAGATGGAGCGTCCTTCATCTCCTCCGGCCTGCAAGGCTTTGACTCCCGATCACCTGGATACTGCTCCTACTGCACCCGAAAGCGTCCAGCCAGTGGCCACGACTGTTGTCATGGATTCGACTAGGGTCGCAAGTGCGGCGACTCCGGAGGTCAGGGCATCCATCGCGCAGCCCGCGTCTTGGATGGATCACGTAAGTGTCTGCTTGCTCAGTTCGTACCCTTTGAACTGTTGTGTGTAACTTATGCTAGATTCACGCGCTTGCAGCCCTTTTGCCGCACCCTGGCCGAATCGGGAAAGGCCTATGTCCAGGTGGAGCAAGAGAGGGACGGCCTGCGCGCTGACCTGAAGCGTCTCAGCGGTAAGTTTGCTGTTTTGTTATGCCCAGATTCCTTTTTGCATTTGTGTAGTTGATCGATTGTAACTCGTATGTTTGCCACCTACTTCATATGAAAAGGCATCGGCTGAGTTACGCGTGAAGGAACTGGAAGAATTACTCGCCGCGGAGCGCACTGTGTCGTGGGGTAGATAACACGGCAGATGCTACCTTTTGGGCAGCTTGATGTTTCGGGCAAGGCGACTCTGTGTCTAGGAGATTGTTTAGCAACACGGGGACAAGGGATTTACCCAGGTTCGGCCTCTCCATTGGAGATAAAGACCTACTTCCTGCTATCTTATTATTGATCTTGATCTCAATCTCGATAACCCGGCTACGACAACAGAGCCGGATCTCGATCTAGGTTACAAGGGTGTGTGTCTCTCTCGATGGTTCTCTCGCCTAAAGCTTGGGGTTACGAAAGTCTTGCTTGCTATGACTCAGGGGCCGGTTTATATAGATACCGGGCCTCCTGGCCGCGTACATGGTAAGCCAGGTTCTACCCGAACTCTGCATCCTACTCTCGCTCTTCTGGCCTTCGTGTACTCCACGTCTAGAACCGCCTCTTGAACCGCCTCTTGTATCTTCTAGAACATCTCTTTACTTTAGCCGGGTCACCGCCAAGATGCTGGCCCAGAGATATAACCCGGCCCATGCTGATGATTAGCTGTCCTGGCCGAGCCTTCAGCCTGGCGGGTCATGTTTCCCTCTTCATGGGCCTACCGGGTTATCATCCCCCCATCAGTAGCCCCCAGGTTAACCAGGTAACCAGGTTGCCACGCTTTGCTTCTTTCTTGTATTGCTTCCTTGATCAATTCTGGTATCCTGGCTTGCCGGGTTAACCACCTGAAATGCAAAGACAATACAGACATATAGCACATCAAGCTTCCTTTCCTTCTGTTTAGCTTGAGCCAGCTCTTCTTGGTGGGTTATTTCATAACCCGGCTTTCTCATACTATGTCACGTGCTTCCGGGTTTCACACCCAACACTTAGTGAAAATCTCAACTCCACTAACGCGCTAGCCAGTCATAAACTGGTCAAGGAATATTCCTTTTGTCCTGTCTGCTTGTCGCTGACTTTCAGGGAAGATACTTATCTTATCCACTTGCTTTTTACCTCAATACCCCTAGGGTTTTCACCGTGGCCTATAAATAGCTGACCACGACCCGCACGGTCATTTTCCCCATTCTCTTCCTCATCTCGCACCTCACGCTCACGTCACAGCCGCCGCGGCAGCCGGAGAACGGATCTTCAATCGAGCACCCAAACCTCGATTAAACTCCAAGGTAACTTCGATTCCTGCCTTTACTCGTACTTCGCATCCAATTCCAACCTCTATCTTGGTTAGATTCAACTCGTATTTCTTTCTTCACATCCGCATCTGGAACTAGGGTTCGTAACGCCATTGCTGTTCTTTGACATGCTCCAGAGCTGCTCACCATGACGAAGGAGAAGGTCAAATCTGGCGGACCCCGTGCTGCCAAAAAGACAGTGAAGAAACCTCCCAGTTCCGGTGCTGGTGGATCTGTTTCCGCCGAATCCGCGGCCGCTCCAGTAAACTGGACCCGGTCCAGCGCCACGAACACCACCCTTCAGTCTTTCGTGAACCGGGGCAAGCTTCCTCCTCAAAGCGAGATTCACTGGCGTGCTCCTGGAGAATAGACCCGGCCCACACCAGAGAAAGGTGAAGTCGTAGTACTCTTAGATCACGTTACCCGGGGTCTCCGCCCCCCGGGTTCCCTCTTTTTCCGCCAAGTCTTTAAATATTACGGGCTCACTCCCATGGATGTGGCGCCCAATTCCATTTTAAACATCAGCAACTTCGTCGTCTTTTGCGAAGACTACCTCCAAATTCCTCCATCCCTTGATTTCTTTCTTGAAATCTTTTATTGTAACCCGTCTCGTAAAAACCAGCCCCTTGGCCCATATGGGGTGTTTCTATTCAGCGCCGAAAAGAATGCACCTTCCCGGCTCTCGCTTTGGCCAGCCACCCTAAGGGGTGGCAAAATACTTATTTTTACTGCAAAGACACCTCTCCTGAGGCGGATGATGCCAAATTCCCGGCCTTCAGAAATTCTCCTCTAGTGTATAATTCCAAGATGAACAGTTACGCTAGCCCGGAGAAGCGGGAAGCACTTGAAGACATCCACTGCCGGGCCAGAGCTTTATTAGCCCACGGCCTCCGTGGAACTGATCTAGTGAAATGCTGGATTGGTTGGTTCATCCAGCCTCTTAGCATCAGGACCCGGCTCTTCTATGAATACACAGAAGAGACCACTGATGACATGCGCTATTCAGAAATTACACTGCTAGAGGACCAAGTTGTGAAGAACGCCAAGAGGCTTCTTGGCGAGAAGAAGACTGACATTGCTCTGAACGGGCTCGCCCCATTCAGCACCAAAAACAAACCTCCCACGGTAAAAATTAATACTTGCTTGTCTATGCAAATCATAACCCGGTATTTCTTGCATGCTATCTTACTTGTCAAACTTCTTTTTCTCAGGACTCCAAGTGGTGGAGCGCAGATTACACTCCCACGTCTTCTGCTGAAGAGGACACAGAAAGTGATGAACAAGATGAAGAAGAAGAAGGTGAGCTAGACTCCCTAGGCCGGCTCTTCCTCAACTTGCTTAATAGCGAGGTCCCCAACAAGGACCCTTCTACTGATAATCTGGCTCATCTTATTCCAGGCCCCTCTGACCCGGCTTCTGACGTATTGCCGGGTCCTCAAACTGTTGCACCCACTCCTCAAAAGAGGACCCGGGCCGCCATTGCTAAGGTGCCATTTTCTCGCTTCTCAATTTATATGATGAACTCATCTCAAACTCAAGCACAAACACAGGAAATGGAAGCTGAGAAAGAAGCTGAGGCAAACAAGAGGCCCCGGACCCGGTCTTCATCAGCACACATTTCCCTGAGCTCAGGTATCCCTCAACGCTCTTTGTCAAGCTGGGCCAAATCCATCCAGAAGATGCCCAGCAAAAAGTATCCTTTGGCTGGCAAAATCCGGACTCCTAAACGCTCTCGTTTATCAGATTCCTCCTCGGACGCTGTTAGCACGCCCGAGGATTTTCACATCAACGCCGGGTTAGTAATGCTCCCGTACCTCTTAATTTTTCAGCACTTGGTAATCTCTCTTATGACTAACCGCTTTTCTTTTACTTCAGCGCTAAGGCTATAGTGGAGGAAGACCCGGATTCTTCTCCAGCCGCGTCTCCTCCACCTACTACAGCTGAGCCCTCTGTAATGGAGGTGCAAGTCGAGGAGGCGGGCCAGAAAGAAGAATCTGGTGCAGAGAATATAGTTACCTCGCCACCAAGTCCCCCAGCAACTATTCCAGAACCAACTGCGAACATTCCATCACCCGGGAATGGGTCTGGAACCAAGGAGGTTGACCCGGAGGTGCAGATTACCGGGTCTCATCAAGGCCCGGCTCCTGGTGCATCCACTGTCCTTGCCAAGGTCACCGTGCCTGAGATCAAGGTGGACCCCTCAGACAAGGGCGAGGACCCGGTTCCTTCCTTGGATGTGGCGACTTTGGGCTCCATGTCCACACCTGCTCTATGCGAGGAATATTTTTCTCGCATTGCTCAGCACAAGAACCTGGAGACTGAACTGGTCTCCTTGATCCAAAAACGATACCAGGTACTCAACTTTTCCTGCCTTTTTACTTCTTACATGTCTATAACCTTACTAGCCCCCAAGCTCCAAGATTATCACTTGCTGATAAGCTTGGTGCTTGAAGCACAAAAAACTTAGTCAGAAATTTTCAACCCTGTAGCCCCCAAGGCCCGGGTTGTTCGTTTACAACAAGCTGGGACTTATCACTTTCATAAGTTAAAACTGCTCACCACCTAGAACAAATTTTGAACACTGTAGCCCCCAAGTGTCGGGTTAGCTGTCCGCAGCAACCTGGAACTTGTGAATTTTTCATTCCACACACAAATTAGAACTTCAAACACTGTAGCCCCCAAGTGCCGGGTTAGCTGTCCACAGCAACCTGGGACTACATACTAAAATGACTTCAAATTTTCGCATGTGTAGCCCCCAAGTGCCGGGTTGCACGCCTGTGGCGACCTGGGACTTCACCTTTTGATTGGAAACTTTTAAATCTTATAGCCCCCATGTTCCATGTTACTTGTACCTTAACGATCTGGGGCTTAACTGCATACTTCTTTTCATATATCTATCAGGAGCATGTGAGCAAGGCCGGTGAAGAGGTGGCCCGGCTCCAAGGAGCCTTGAAAGCTGAGAGTGAGACCCGGACTGAAGTGGCAAGCCAACTTCAGGCCTTAGAAGAAAAAGTTACTGCCTTGACGCAAGAAAATTCTGACTTGAAGAGGGACATGCAAGAGCATGAAGAAAATTTCCAAGAGCAGCTGACCTCCAAAAGAAATTGGAATCAGCTACCAGCGAGCTAACCCGCCTGAAGAAAATGATCACTGCCATGGTCGCCTCACTTGTTGGTGAGCACAAAACTCTAAGACCCGGGAAACCTTACCTAATCGAGACCTGGTATCATCATGGTTTCTAACCACATTTCATTTCTTTTCAGGTTCGCGTGACGGCAACGTCCGCAAAACTGCAACTGAGAAGATCAAATGCATGTACACACTGGTGCGCCAATTATACTTTGGGAGCTGTGAAGTTATCAAGGCTGCCAGGAACTGGGAAAATCCGCCCAGCACTTATACTGAAGTGCTGGGTCATCTTTCCACGATGCCTGGGTGGATTCAACTGCTGAAGAAATCTGCTTGCAGAGCCGGGGCAATGCGCAGCCTGGCTTTGGCCAAGGCGTACTATCCAAATCTAGACCCGGCGCCACTTGCATCTGGCTTTCCTGAGTACAACTCAGATGGCACCCCCTTCGACAGGAAAGCTTATGGCCGGGTTATAAAGCAAACCCGTTTCGTGGCCACCCAGATTGCCAACAACTTGAAGCTCAACACAGTGCAGTATGGCTACAATGAGGCCAACAAAGAAATTGTGGACGATGAACCTCAATGCATCGACCTTTTGCAGAGCTACAAGGAATCCCTTGCTACAGACTATAATGTTCCCAGTTCCTCTGCTATCCCAAGCTCATCAACTCCAACCGTGCCTCCTCCTTCACGAGCCCCAGTGGAAGATGAAGATGAAAGCTACTTCCAATCTCTTCATCTAATCACTTGGCGCAACGACAGAGCCCCCAAGACCCGGGAAGCAGAACCAGAGGCGGCCAAAGAAGACTCGGCGAGCGCCAAAGATGATGCTCCAGCCACAACTCCATCCACTAACCCGGCGCCTGAAGCCGGCTCTTAAACTCATGCAGATGTTATGTCTCTGCCATAAAACTTATGCCATTCGGCCCTTGGGGCAAACTATTGTAATAACTTAGCGTTATTTTGATACTATGCCTGCGATGTGCGCTTCATGCGCTGTGAAACCTCGGTTAAGACATGCTATATTTTAAATGTCGAAATATTTGTTCTTCTGTGGTTTTGATGACCCTTTTGGTGTCTTTAACTGTGAGCCGGCTTTCGCATGGATATCCTGGCGCAACTTCTCTGAGAAAAACAGGGTCGAACCAAGTCCCAATGGGCCTCATGGTTGATTGAATTTCCAGGTGTGCAATCAGGCCATATAATCGCGAGTCACATCAGCTACACAGCAAGACAACCAAGAATACTAGTGGCATAAAAGCCGGGTCTTGGGATTGCAGCTACAGACTATTGAAGTAAGAGCCCCCAAGACCTGGATCAATGTTTATAAAGTAAAGGGCTTATGCCACATTACCCCATTGATCCAAAATACTGGTGGGACGCACTCTTTGGGCGTCCTCAAGATATAAAACAACTGTAAGCAACTAATACTGAGACTAAACATGTATAATATTGAATACGAAAACTATAAACTGCTCGGTCGGGTTACAATCTTTGAAACCCGGGCAATCATAGGAACCGGGTCCTGGGGAAATAACTTAGTACTTTCCACAACAAGCCCCCAGGACCAGGCTGACCAAAAGAACTATAACAATGCATATAAAAGAACAATAACCGGCTTAAAAACTGAAACGTAAACTGAAACAAGATGAAATTCTGTTCAACCTTCACTTTATTGATAGAAAAGGTTAGGTCAGCAAGCCGCCTCATTAAAAACCTTCCAGTCCCCTTAGGTACCCTGGTAAGGAAAAGAGCGCGTCTGAAACCTGCTGCCTGTTACATCGTGTATTATATCTCATATTTCTTTCTCATGCTAAGTATAGTATGGGCGCAACTGCGCAATGTTCCACGGCCTCTCACGCTCTTCCAAAGAAAAGGTGGAGTGTGTTGTGTCATTGACTGTCTCTGACTTTTCTCTAGTATCCACCAAATAGTATGAGCCATTTCCCAAGTTCTTGCTTATGATGAAAGGCCCTTCCCAAGGAGGAGATAACTTGTGCATCCCTTCCTTGGACTGCACCCATCGCAACACTAGATCACCCTCCTGGAAAGTGCGAGACTTAACCCGGCGACTATGATAGCGCCTCAAATCCTGCTGGTATATTGCTGATCTTTCCAGTGCTTGCTCTCTATTCTCCTCTAGCAAGTCCACAGAATCTTGCCGGGCTTGCTCATTCTCTGTTTCAACGTAAGCCGCCACGCGAGGCGAGTCATGAATAATGTCGCTTGGCAAAACTGCCTCTGCCCCATACACCATGAAGAAAGGGGTCGTCTTTGTGGATCTGTTGGGCGTTGTGTTGATTCCCCAAACAACTGATGGCAACTCCTCAACCCACGCTCCGGCGGCTCTGAGGCACGGGACCCGGAGACGCGGTTTCAAGCCTCTAAGAAACTCCTGATTTGCTCTTTCAACTTGTCCATTAGCCTGTGGATGAGCCACTGAGGCAACATCCAGACGTATACCATTTTTCCCGCAAAATTTGGCCATCTCTCCAAGTGACATGTTGGTGCCATTATCTGTGATGATACTATGGGGATACCCAAACCTGTGTATGATCTGCCTCAGAAACTTGACTGCTGTAGCTGCCTCACAATTTGTGACAGGCATCACCTCAACCCACTTTGTAAACTTATCAATGGCAACCAAGAGGTGGGTTTTCTTGCAAGGAGACATGCTAAAAGGACCCACCATATCAAGCCCCCAAACTGCAAAGGGCCAAGTCAAAGGTATTGTTCTCAATTCTTGAGCCGGCACATGAATCTGTCTCGCATACCTTTGACATCCATCACATCTATTCACCAGGCGCTCAGCATCTGCCTGGGCTGTAAGCCAAAAGAAACCGTGTCTGAAAGCTTTAGCTACTAAAGATCTTGTTGAAGCATGATGCCCACAATCTCCCTCATGAATCTCCTTCAGAATTTGTCGGCCTTCCTTTCCAGACACACATCTCTGATAAACTCCAGAAACACTTCTCTTATATAACTCGCCATCAATGACAACGTAGGCCTTGCACCGGCGCACGATCTGCCGGGCTATAACTTCCTGCTGGGGCAGCTCCCCTTTCAAAAGATATGCTAGATATGGCTCCGTCCACTCTGGAATTTCCCGGGTTGCAGCTACCAACTGAGAGCCCGGATCTTCTTGACCTGCCAAATCTTCCACGTCCTGAGGCTTGACTGACGGAGTCCATAGCTCGTCCAAGAAAACATTAGGTGGAACCAGCTCTCTGCGTGAGCCGAGTCTTGACAAAGCATCTGCAGCATCATTTTTTCTGCGGTCAATGTGATCCACCTGATAGCCTGAGAAAAACCCGGCTACCCTATCCACCTCTCGCCTGTAAGCCGCCATTGTTGCATCTTTTCTGTCCCAAGTTCCTGAAACTTGCTGCGCCACAAGGTCTGAATCCCCATAGCACTTGATACGTTTGATGTTCATCTCCTTTGCAATACGCAAACCATGCAACAAGGCCTCATACTCCGCCACATTGTTAGAACAATCAAAGTGAATTTGCAAAACATAACTCAACTTATCACCTTTGGGAGAAGTTAACACAACTCCAGCTCCTGATCCTTGCTCTTGCTTAGACCCGTCAAAATGCATAACCCAAGATTTGAGACTCGGGGTGAGAGGTGGTGCACTCAACTATGTCCAATCATTAAGGAAATCCGCCAACGCTTGAGACTTGATGGCTGTACGGGGCACATAATCAATGTGGTAATCCCCCATCTCTATTGCCCACTTGGCAATTCTTCCTGTAGCTTCTGAATTTCTGATGATATCTGCTAAGGGTATTGAACTGACCACCGTAATTGGATGCTCCTGAAAATACGGCTTCAACTTTCTACTGGCCATGAAAACACCAAACACCAGCTTCTGCCAGTGCGGATATCGCTGCTTAGCTTCTGACAGGACCTCACTAACATAATAGACCGGCCTTTGTACCGGGTTCTCTTTTCCTTCCTCCTTACGCTCGACCACCACCACGGCACTCACAGCTTGAGGCCCGGCAGCGACGTATAAAAGCATGGGTTCCTTGGGACCCGGAGCCGCCAAAACTGGCGCTTCTGACAACTGCTTCTTCAAGGCCTCAAATGCCTCATCTGCTTCTTGATTCCACACAAAATTGTCAGTTTTCTTCAGCAACTTGTACAACGGAATTGCTTTCTCTCCGAGACGGGAAATAAACCGGCTCAACGCGGCCACACAGCCCGTCAACTTCTGAACATCTGCCAACTCCTCTGGCTTTTTCAAACTCTGGATTGCTCGAATTTTTTCCGGGTTTGCCTCAATTCCACGCTGCGACACAATGAAACCAAGCAATTTTCCCGCTGGAACTCCAAACACACACTTTGTAGGATTGATCTTCATCTTGTACTCTCTCAAATTTTTGAATGTTTCTGCCAGGTCATTGATAAATGACTCGGCTTTTTCTGTCTTGATCACCACATCATCAACATAAGCATGCACATTGCGCCCAATCTGATCATGAAAACAATTCTGGATACACCTCTGATAAGTTGCACCTGCGTTCTTCAACCCAAAAGTCATGGTCTTGTAACAAAAAGCACCAAAGGGGGTGATAAACGACGTCTTCTCCCAATCCTCCTTGTTAAGCTTGATCTGATGATAACCTGAATATGCATCCAGAAAACACAAGAGCTCGCTGCCTGCAACTGCGTCCACGATTTGATCGATGGGCGGCAGTGCAAACGGGTCCTTGGGGCAATGCCTATTCAAACTCGTGAAATCGATACACATCTCCACTCATTATTCTTCTTCAGGACCAAAACCGGGTTAGCTAACCACTCTGGATGAAACACTTCCATGATAAAGCCGGCCTCTAAAAGCCGGGCTATCTCCTCTCCTATTGCTTTCCTTCTCTCTGCATTCATTTTTCTCAAACCTTGCTTTACCGGCCTTGCCTTAGGGTCAACATGTAAGCTGTGCTCAGCGAGTTTAGTTGGAATGCCAGGCATGTCACTAGGTGTCCATGCAAAAACATCCTGATTCTCACGGATGAACTCGATGAGCGCGCTTTCCTATTTGTCAGATAAGTTGGTCCCTATGGCGAACTGCTTGGAAGAATCTCCAGGCACAAAGTCCACCATCTTAGTATCTTTTGCTGCTTTGAACTTCGCTCTATCATCTTTGTTGTGGGCCTCTTGAGTGCCTTGTTATCCTGCGGGTCAAGATTTGACCTGTAAGCTTTCTACTCCTCTTTAGCACAAGTTTGTTCTGCCAGGGCTGCATCCCCCTCATCACACTCTGCTGCAATCTCTCTGTTACCATGTACTGTAATGATCCCATTGGGACCCGGTATTTTCAACTGCAGATACACATAACACGGCCTTGCCATGAACTTGGCATAAGCCGGCCTTCCCAGCAATGCATGATATGGACTTGGAAACTTCACCACCTCAAATGTGAGCCACTCTGATCTGAAATTATGAATAGACTCGCCAAAAGCAACCTCTAGTGAAATTTTACCCTCTGGTGTGGCTGACTTCCCAGGAACTATACCGTGAAAAATTGTCGATGTTTTCTGCAGCTGTGACTCCTTCAATCCCATGCGAATGAATCTATCCCAATACAAGATATTAATACTACTGCCACCGTCCATCAAAACCTTTTTCAACTCAAATCCATGAACTTGAGGTGCTACAACCAACGCTAGCAGACCCGGATGCTCCACCACCTCTGGGTTATCTGCTCTACTCCACGTGATCGTGTGCTCTGACCACCTCAAATACCTTGGAACTCCTGCAGCCACTGTGTTCACCGCCCTTTTGACTATCTTTCTCTCTCTCTTTGTTGTGCCACTAGTGTATATATGATACTGACCAAGTTGCCTTGGCTGCTGTGAAAACCCTCCTTGGTTACTCGCGTTCTGATTCTGACCCGGGTTACCCGTGGGTACCGCGTTTGCTCCAGTCAGAGGTCCCGCAGCCGGATTACCACCCGGGCCGGGTCCTCCACTTCTATTTGTTCCTTGCAAAGCTCTCTGCACCTCGTTGTTTTTCCACCTATTCAGATCTACACACCGGCCCAACGAATGATTGGCGGGTCTTCCGTTCTTACTGTGACGAGGACACGGCATTCTGAAAGCTTCTTCATCGCACATTGGGCGTGAGCCCTGATAATTATTTCCACCACCATAACTCCCATTGTTGCCTTGGTAACCCCTATTTTCCTGATAACCTTGGTTTTCCTGATAATTTCCATCCATCCTCTGCCTCTGAAACCGGCATTGGTGTTTGCCACTAGCTCGGAATTGCCCTCATTATGACCTCGCTTATGCTGATTCTGATTGTTGTTGTTGTGGTTGTTTCCCGAGCCATTGTTATTCCTTCCACCATTGTTTGCGTTTCCCTTCCCTTTCTCTTCCTCGTTTTCGTCCTGGGTCTTGTCCGTGGCTGCGTGCCTGTTGCAAGCATCCATCAACTCTGCCATGGTGACCGGCTTAACCCGGTGCCCTTCCTTCATACGACCCAGCTTCTGGACCAGTGGTGCGTACTTGCAAGTTTTCTCCATGGACGAAATTGCGTCCTTGGGCTCAATACCAGATGAGGAGTGCAGAATCTCCGTGACCCGGCCCATCCAGTGATGTGCTGACTCGCCTTTCTTCTGTACACAACGATCAAGATTCTCAATGGAAAACAAACGCTTGCACGTACCCTGAAAGTGCTTGATGAAAATTCCCTTCAGCTCATCCCAAGAATTGATAGATTTCTCGGGCAGATTTTTGAACCACAACTTTGCCGCACCATCGCTCATCATCAAATACATGTACTTTGCACAAACATTTTCTGTGGCATTGCGTATGCACATTGCCATCTCATAACTGCTCAACCAGCTTGCCAGGTCCATGCTTGGCTCATAGTTTGATATCTTGCTTGGCTCCTTGAACTTCTCAGGGAAAGGCTCCGCTCTAATGGTATCTGAAAGACACTTTGGCCCGGCTAAGTTAGAAGAACTTGCTAAAATATTGATATTACCTGGTGAACTTGCAGACGCTGCTGGCGCAGGACCCGGTCCTCCTTGTGGTACTCCTGCTGCTGGTAATACTGGGTTTGCGTTGCCAGCACTTCTTCCCGCTCGTGATCTATTAACTATCTGCTGTGCTATAGAAATCGCAGGGGCAGGTTGGTGCTGTTGATTGTTCTGATTTTGATTCTGGTTCTGCTGGGGCGGGTTTTGCTGCTGTGCTACGGCAGGCCCGGCCAATGGCTGGTTACCTCCGTTGCGACTTTTGCTACGATAAGTTGTGGAATGCAACCCACTTTTCTCCCTTGAATACTGAGTTTGCTGTACACACGCTGTGCGTAACATGTCAATGGCACGCCGAGCTTCAATCTCTGCTGGCGTGTCTCCCAATGGAATACGATCAAGTGCTAAAGTTGCTGCATACACGTTATCCGCCGGATTTGAATAGTGACCCGCCGGCGTGTGAAACCTCGGTGCCCTGGGCGGCAGACCCGGATTTCCCCTGGCTCCCCCAGCGGGCAAACCCGGTACTGCTGCTGCTACGACACCGGCTCTTCCTGTTCCTCTGTTTGGCTCAACGTTTGTTCTCGCCACTGGTGCCACCTGAGTTGCACCAATGGGCTGATCCTCCGGGGTTCTAAACAATGCTGCTACTGGTACTGGGTTTGCTATATTTTCTCCATAGGCCAACCGGCTCTGGTGTCTCCCCTGGTGAACCCGGGTTGCCTCATTGAGACGATTTTCCTCTTCCTCTAATCGCCTCTTTCTTGCTTCTATTTCTTGCCTTTCTGCCTCTGCGTCTCTGCGCATCTGCTCCAAAGCTCGGCGTGTTGTGACCAATTCTATTGCTCTAGCTGCTGCGTTTTCTGGGGTTATTAACCTCGTGAGTGTTGATGGATCCAAGACCAGCCATTGTTAAACATGGCCGGGGCAGCAGTTGTGTTATTTCCTTCTTCTCCTTGAGCTCGGTTGTGGAGGAAACCGAAGCTGTTTCTATAACGTGCAGTACCTTCACTCTCATCTGAAACTGAAGCCGGCTCTCCATCTACCCTCTGATCCGCCAGCTCCAAGATTGGGGGCAGCTGCTGCTGTTGCTGACCCGGGGTAAAGGCTGGTGGAACAACAGTTGATGGTGATGCTTGCATATTGGTCGAAGGCGTGGTATACACCGCAACCCTCCGAACCGGGCTTGGATCGGACTCTTGATCCTCATCATCTTCCTCTTCTGCGTCATACCCGAACCGGCCTTCAAACAGGGCAAAATCGACTCTGACCCGGCACAATCCTCCACGTGACCGATATCTGCGCCGGGTCATCCGACCATTCCTCCAGCGTGTCCAAGGCCAGCTCAAGTTCTGCCGTGCCAACTGATTCCTCTCCATCAGATTGAACAATTGTGGCGGCTCCTGACACAGAATCATAATTTCCATCACTAGCAGATCTGGTTGTAACCATGCCCACAAAACCATTAAATTTGCCAATTGGAATAACATCACCTGACTCAAGTAGATCTGATTCCGGCCCCCAGCCAAAATCATCGACGATGGATTCTCCTTGCGCATTGACCGTGATCTGGCCAAAAACAAAGTTCTCCACCCCGCGTCTTGCTTCTCCCATGATGGTGACACCTTTGGACGCGGTTCCCACAGACGGCGCCAACTGTCGTGGGGTAGATAACACGGCAGATGCTACCTTTTGGGAAGCTTGATGTTTCGGGCAAGGCGACTCTGTGTCTAGGAGATTGTTTAGCAACACGGGGACAAGGGATTTACCCAGGTTCGGCCTCTCCATTGGAGATAAAGACCTACTTCCTGCTATCTTATTATTGATCTTGATCTCAATCTCGATAACCCGGCTACGACAACAGAGCCGGATCTCGATCTAGGTTACAAGGGTGTGTGTCTCTCTCGATGGTTCTCTCGCCTAAAGCTTGGGGTTACGAAAGTCTTGCTTGCTATGACTCAGGGGCCGGTTTATATAGATACCGGGCCTCCTGGCCGCGTACATGGTAAGCCGGGTTCTACCCGAACTCTGCATCCTACTCTCGCTCTTCTGGCCTTCGTGTACTCCACGTCTAGAACCGCCTCTTGAATCGCCTCTTGTATCTTCTAGAACATCTCTTTACTTTAGCCGGGTCACCGCCAAGATGCTGGCCCAGAGATATAACCCGGCCCATGCTGATGATTAGCTGTCCTGGCCGGGCCTTCAGCCTGGCGGGTCATGCTTCCCTCTTCATGGGCCTACCGGGTTATCATCCCCCCATCACACTGAGTCGAAGAAAGCCAAAAACTCAGCCGCCGAGCGCGAGAGAAGTTATGCTGAGCGACTGGCTGGTCTTGTCCAGGACATGGGAGGTAAGTAACTCTGTTCCCTTTGCCAATTCGATGCATTTGTCAAGTACTGTGCATTTATTTGTACTCTTTTGATTTGCGTTTGAAGGAGCCGTTGGTGCGTCAGCACCTGCGAGTATGGACAGTGACAAGTTGTCGCTCGATCATGCCATAGATGGCCTCGGGACCGTTGTCTCCCAGGCGAAGGACGCACTCGCCAAGTTGGCGAGTACACTTGGAGCGGTGCACAAGGTTGTGTTCCCTTCCAGCGAGCCGCCATCGACTGTTGACGGCTTTGCCGACGTCTTCGGCCCAGGGACTTCGACCATGGCGGCCTTTGATCGCACTCTTACGGTACACGGCTCGGAGTTCACCCTCAAGCTCCTTTTAGGTCATGGAATAGAGGGTGACTACGAGGCGACGCTTTCTGATTTCCCCCGGAAGCCAGACGGGAAGCTGGTGTCTTTGAAGGGAGTCAACGAGCCAGCCGCGCGACTAGCCGAAGTTTTCATGTCCACCATGGAGCGCCGGACAGCCGAGGTTGCCGCACGTGCGCGTAGGGCTATGTCGGAGTCGACATCCTAGGTTTAGGATAGCCGCACCCTGTTTTATGTCATGTAATTTGCTCTTTTGATCGTCCGAGCACGTATGTGCTTTTGCCACATATGTATAGATATTTGAACTTCAATGCATCCCATCTTTTGCCCGTAAGGCTATGCAATATTCGACTCTCCTGGGTTATGTCGTGAGCTCTTCTTTACTAACTTGAAGTTTTTTGTGCTGGGCATGTTTTGAACAGTCACGAGAACCTGATATGCCAGCCGGTTCGTCGCAACCTCAAATTGCCACTCGATCGCCAGCTCAGGTGACTAATGACGCCAGAGTGATGGAATATATGAAGACTCAATTTGTGAGTATGGAGCAAGAACTGAAGAGTGCCCAGAACGAGCTGAAGATGCTGAAAGCAAGACCAGGGCTATCCACCCAACGCGAAAATTATGTGCTTGGAGAGATGGAGCTTGTAAACAGGCAACTCGATTGTGAGTATGATCTTTGCCTTGTTTAAAAGAAGTTATGCTGATTCCTTCCCTTTGACATGTCATGTGTGTCTTGCAGGCTTTGTTGTCGACTTCCAGGCGGAGCGAGCTCGCATTGAAGAGCTTTTGGACAGTGTTACTGACAACCCAACGACTGGTCGTCAACATTTTTAGCTTGATAGATTTCATGCGCGTATACTCGCCACTTTGAAGGATCGCGTCTGGCGAAGTGCTCTGCTACTCGAGTCGTGCAGAACAGCGTTCGTTCGCCTGAACGGAACTCTGTTCCCCACAGGGCCACAACCACAAGGAATCCACGCCTTGTTGGATATTTTCCGCCATGCAGGTCCCACTCGGGAACTGCTGACACAGAACCTCGTGGTTGGAGCAAACGCAGCGATGGCGTATGTTCGCAGTCGAAGACCAACTTTGGTGCTGCCGCCACCCGCGTTTGGGGCGACTCTTGCTAAGGAAGATCTGGAAGGCACCGCTCTTTCTGCGGAGGTACTAGTCGAGCGTATGCATGATCAGCTTTGTGGTCCCATGTCATCCATCAAGGAGGAGCCTAAGGATTAGGGCAACATGTGCCTGTAGATGTTTGTACAGGGGGCAGCCCCCGAGTATAGATTTGCCATTCATATGTAACATAAATTATTTTTGCCTTTCCGCAGCCCCCGAGTCAATCGAGTGGGATTTTATGAAATATGTGTTGACTGTGAGGTAATGATTGTACAGCCCCCGAGTATTTCGAGTGGGGTTACAATGTTTATGCCTTGTAGGAGCAAAAAAGCTCGTAGCCCCCGAGTGTTCGAGTGCGACAACGACGTTTATGCTTTGCGAGAGCGAGAGCTCGTAGTTTTGATAACGCAGCCCCCGAGTGCTCGAGCGCGGTTAAGTTTATGCGAGTAGAGATATAGAAAAAAAACATTGACTATATTCCACTTTGAATGTTAGGCTGCAGGCCGCCTCATTAAAAACCTTCCAGCCCTCTTAGGTACCCTGGTAAGGAAAAGAGCGCGTCTGAAACCTGCAGCCATCGGACATATCGCCCGTTACATTGTATTTGCTATGAGTTACTCTAGGCCTTGAAATGGCACAGGTGCGCAACGTTCCGAGGATTGTGTGAAGGTTCGCCTGTCTTCGCGTGGTTCGCCGGACAAGTCTACTACATCTTCGAGTGAATGCAGACTCGACGATGCGTTGACTGCGCTGGACGGCTTGTCCGGGTGCTCCTGACGTGCCCGTGCGTTATTTGTCGCATTGAACAATCTGTCGGTTGCCAATTTTTTGCGCTCCGGCAGGAGTGTTTGATCCTTTGAAATCGCCAGGTCGGCAAGTGTCTCCGTTATGCCAAAAGTCTCTGAGATTTTGCTAAACTCGCGGTCGCAAGCATCGGACCTTTGAAAGTTTCCGCTGACAGTGATGACTCCCTTTGGTCCTGGCATCTTTAACTTGAGGTATGCGTAATGTGGCACCGCCATGAATCGAGCGAACGTTGGGCGTCCAAGGATAGCATGGTATTGTGATTTCCAGTCGACGACCTCGAACTCGATCGATTCCGTCCTGAAGTGGATTTTGTCCCCAAATGTAACGTCGAGTTGTATTGTGCCTTCCGGGCTGACTGCTTTGCCAGGAACTATACCGTGGAAGGTATTTGAGGATCTTGGGAGATTTTCGACTGACCTGTTCATTTTGCGGAGCGTGTCCGCAAAGATGATGTTTATGCCGCTGCCTCCATCCATGAAAACCTTGTCATGGCGTAGCCACCAATTTGCGCTTCGAGTACCAGGGCAGCATGCCCTGGTCGAACTATGGATGGGGGTGGTCCGCTCGACTGAACTTTATGGCAATTTCCGATCCCTTCAGAAATTCAGGTACGGCAGGAGGTGCCATGGCAGCCATGTTTACCTGCCGAGTGAGAAATTTTTGCTGCCTGTTGGAGGGGCACCCTTTTGTATCATGTACACCTGCCCTTGAGGCTGAGGGTATCCGTCGTCTTCTACCCGATGTACGGGTTGTATAACACCCGCGATATTTGCGCATGTGGCAGGCTGTGGTGGTGGAGGTGGCGTGATCAGAGCGGGCACGTTGTTTGACTGAGGCACAGGCATAAGCGCGGGTGCGTGTGTGGCTGCTGCCTTTCTGAGTTGAACGTATTCAGACGCAAGTTGGTCGAATTCTCTGCAGTTTCTCATCGAGTGATTGGAGCGTAGTCTTCCATCTTCCCCCTTGTACAGGTGGAATCTGCAATAGTCATCCATCTTTTCTTCGAATGAGCGTTCGCTGCTGGAACGCAGCTTTTGCCACTCTTGCCTTTTGTAGCCGCTATTCCGCGGTTCGCGGTCTCGACTATCCCATCGATCGTCCGATCTTCGGGTACTTCTGTCCCGGTCATCATGGGTTTGCGCGTACCCAGCCGCTATGAATTCGGGTTTGTCGTCGTCGTCATGACGTTTTGAACGTTTGCGCCTTCGATCGTCTCTGTACGAGTCTCTGCGGCTTCGACTGCCGCTGTCATGGCTGTGGCGTGGTGGAGAAGCGCGAGATCCTCGCACAGAGTCCTCTCCATCTGCCCATTCGGTCGCGATTTTTATGAGGTTGGCCATAGAGGTTGGCTTTTCGCGACCAAGTGCTTCTTTGAAGTCCTTTCTGGCCAGACCTTGTACGAAGGCGTCCATGGCCCTGTCTTCTGATATCGCACCAACTGAATTGCGTATTTCGGTCCAACGCCGTATGTATGACCTCAGCGACTCGTCTGATCGTTGTGTGCAGGCTCGCAGCTCTTCGAATGTCTTCGGGCGCTCACAAAGAGGCTCGAAGTTTTTGATGAAGTCCCTTCGAAAGTGATCCCACGAGTCGTATGACGACGGGGGTAGCGCTTTGAGCCAGTCGCGGGCTGTGCCTTCGAGCATCAGTCGTATGTATTGCATTGCTGTAGTGTTCGTGCCCCGCTGGCACGAGATGGCGAGTCTGTAATCTTCCAGCCACCCTGAAGGTTCTTGTCGACCATTGTACTTGGGTTGTTCAGACGTCAGTTTGAACCCTTTGGGCATGCGAGTCTCGCGTATGCGGCGAGTGAAACATAAAGCTCCACATGGCTCGGGCTCCCGATCGGAGTATGAATCACTGCTTGAAAATCTGCGAGATTTGCTTCTGCTAGACCTGTGTTGGCGTGTGCTTCTCCTTGCTTCCTCCGAGTGGTGGCTGCGGCCATTATGATCGCGTGTTGCGTGTCACGGGTTTGTGACCTGCCGATCTCGACTCCCTCCTGGAGTGTGTGCATCCGTTTATATGGCCTTTGCTGCAAGGGCCAGTGATTTGAGCTGTTGACGATGTAGGGCGGCACTAGGATCGTCTGCCGGAGGCTGCATTGCCTTGAGGTAAGCACCCACAGAGAGCAAGGCACCCTCGGCTGTTTTGGGTACTGGGATTCTATCGGCGTCGTGTGTTATGAATGACAGGTTGCGAGTGATTGCTGCTCTCTCGTCTTCTGGGAGGCGTGCCTGCCTGGACCTCTGTCCTGGGCTAGGTTGCCTTGTGGAGCTAAGGGACAGTTGTCGCCTTCGTGCACTTGATAGGCTGGCTTGCCTTTTGCGTTCTTCGAGTGCGACCCGTTAGTTTTGCAGTCGAATCGTTTCCTGCCAGTTGAAATACTGGAAGGTTAACATCTCTTCTGGAGTTGAATCTGCTGGCATCATTGTGCACTCCTTGATGACTTTGTCTGCTTTTGCCGCCATCTCTGCAGTGATCGTCAAAGTTGTGACCCCGTCCGACATGGTGACTGTGCACGGGTACTCTGTGGGCCTGCGACTGGCCGTGTTTTGAGATGATTCTGCGGAAAAGGCCACGTAGACCTGCTGGGGTATCGCCCGAGGATAGGCGTATGCATTTTCGAGTCCCGTCATGGACTCGATATCTTCATCGAGACTCACGTCAGAGTCAGTATGCCAGTCGAACGTCTCTTCAGGGCGGATCTTGTGGTTGATGTATTCATCACTTATGCTCATCTCGATGGAGTCTTTATGGAACTCGGAATCGAAGTGGTTGGTGTAGATCTCGGAATCGACGTTGATGTCGTTATGAATTATGGGGTCGATGAAGTCGTCGAGTGAGATCTCGCAGTCGAAGAAGTTGTTGAGCGAGATCCCGTAGTCGAAGGAGTTGTCGAGTGGGATGTCGAGCTCGAAAGAGCTTTTGCAGTACGATGATTCAGCCTCCTCACCTTGTAGTTCTTTCGCCAGGTACTCATTGATTTCTCGGGTCGACATGGTTGTTGCGGATGAGCAGACCTCGAGAACCGACGCGTACAGGAACGCGGTTGACGGATCCGCAATCGTAGGCGTCGCAGTCGATGGAGCCTCGAGTGCAGAAGTCACGAGTTGGCGTGGATCTGTCGAGTCCTGCGTGCCAAACTTGTTTACGAAAAAATTGAATGAACCAATGGCTAGATCCAAACCTGATTCGAGGTTAGCGAATGTCTTCTGGGCTTCTGGCGAGTGCGGCTCAACATTCATCAGAGGATCTGATGTGCTTTTTGCAGGTGAAGTTGGCGTGCTTCCGTTTGTAGAGCGAGTCGGCGAGTTGCCGTGTGCCACCCGAGTCGGCGAGTTCTGGTTTGTTGATGTAGCCGGCGAGTTGCCGTTTGCAGATGCGATCGGCGAGTGGCCGTTTGTCGACGGAACCGGCGAAACCGTGAGTCCAGCACTATTCTTTCCCACAGACGGCGCCACTTGACGAGGTGTAAACTCATCAAGACCATGGTTAGGGTCCTAGGGTTATGAATATGAGGGAGAGAACATGGTAGAGCTGATAGTTTCGTCGGCTGACAAGCGGGGCAAGGATTTTTACCCAGGTTCAGGGCCCTCGTGTGGAGGTAATACCCCTACGTCCTGCCTGTCTGTTATTGCTTTGGGAATATATGCGGTTACAAGGGATCCCGGCGAGGTGCTGATCTTGCCGAGGTTTTTTGGTGGTTCTGAAGTAATTCTACGTCTCTGCCTCTGTCGTCCTCTGGATCGGCAACCCTCCCAGCCTTTATATAGTAGGCTGGGTCTCGGGAGTTCGTAACCGGCCCAAATTACATGTATGGAAAGTCTAAACCGACTATGGCTTCGCCTAACTTGGAGGATACTCCTTCTTCATGGGCCTCCCTTCGTGGGCTTTGCATAGACTTTGATAATTGGGCCCAGTCGATACGTGCACCAGGTACCTTCATGGTAGGGTACCCGATAGGTATGTCCATGTCACTACTGTAACTTAAACTCTTACAGTGGAAGCTGCACGGCGAACAATACTAAACCATGCACCAAGGCTATCATATCATCACGGACATTAATAGAACATACTAGGCACGACCCACATAGGTTGCATCATACTGCCACAATTTATGAAAATAAAGACTCCTGGAGTGGAGGCATCTCCTTGCAGTGGCTGGTTCAACTCAAATTCAATCCACTTCTTAGAATCAT
Organism: Poa pratensis; assembly: GCA_947311845.1. Classification (NCBI taxonomy): domain Eukaryota; kingdom Viridiplantae; phylum Streptophyta; class Magnoliopsida; order Poales; family Poaceae; genus Poa; species Poa pratensis. The sequence continues at coordinate 13,944,712 of CAMZMU010000101.1, read as the reverse complement.
AGCAGTATATGCAGTTGCTCCTTCCTCCCCATCTTTCTGGGTTCATGCAACACAATGCTTGGCATCTCTGGTCGATGCTGATAAAGATCGCCCAATTCTCTAGCTTCTCCACCTTCACCCACTTTGCAGGTTTAGTCGATAACTCGAGTCGAAAGGCCTCAAAGGCATCCCCTGTAGATAAAAAAGATCGCTGACTACCAACCATGAGGAGCATGTCGCCACACGTGACAAGCCACGGGTGGGAAAGATGCCATTTGCTGGTCATGCTTCTATCCAGATCAACAACTATTTTTTGTATGCGAATCTGAGGTACCAAGTGCAGGATATAGAGCCTGCGATCATGATCCATGCCAAAGACCTGGCCTTTGAAGCCCACAATCTGCTGAATTGTTCCATTGCGAGGAGAACGTCTCAACCAAGATTGACTACCAACACGCCAAAAGAAATTGTAGCCTCCAGCGTTGACCAGGAGATGTGAGTTGGGTGACGCAAGTGGAGCCGTGAGGGCAGCATAGGAGAGGTGAATGCATCCATCAACTGGTAGTTGTGGAGCTGAGACACTAACACCAGTGAAGACATCAATAACAAGACATGATCGTTGTTGGTTGGATAAGATGAGATGGCCATATGAAACAGCCCCAAAAGAAAAACTATCCAGAGAAGTTGGTGGGGATTTTCTGTCACAAAAACCAGCAAATCTGGGAACTTGACAACACATGGAGTTGTCTTGGTTGGCTAGATCAGTAATATAGCATGAACGTTTAGGTGCATGACTGTTACTAAATGCGCGAGGACGAGGAGAGCACAGAGGGACATCAGGTTGGAGGAGGAGAGGTGGCAAGAGCGTTGATTTGGACGGGTATGAGGAGAAGGAAGCACGCCAAGAGGGGCAGGTGGCAGCAAAAGCAAGAAGGTCAGGAAAGGATCCCAACCGAGCAATAATGGAGTAAAGCAGGCCATCCGGGAGGTTGGCCCAACCTTCAAGCCCAGACATAGCTAACACGTTACAGACACCAACGAAGCAAACCTTGGAGTTACAAGCGATCTCCCTGAAAGAAATCCTGAATCAAAAGAAAAGGTACTCCCTCCGGTCCATATTAATGGTCTCAACATTGTCTAGATACGGATGCATCTAGTCTAAACACTTAACTAGATACATCCGTATCTAGATAAAGTTGAGTCCATTAATATGGATCGGAGGTTGTATTAGAAGAATGAACTGAATATTTAAAATGGTACTGTAACTAAGATAGAAACGATACAGAGTAGCAAGAAAAAATGGCTAGTGCATGTGTGGTTCCTGAGATTGTAATTGTAATTACACGCAGGAATAACATCTATGCGCTCAATCAAAACATGAAAAACACTAGTACACAATAACACTGGAAGAATATTGGATCTGTATGGAATAGTCTCGTGCTGACAACAACATCGATAATCAAACACCGTAAATATTTATAACATTGCCTCAGCCTATACAACTCTAACTGTCATATCCTGCAAATATCAGTGATTACTTCAACGTGATGGACAGAACATATCATCCGATGAAATAAAGAAAATCCATACAGCCATGCTTCCCAACACTTGGAAGTAAGAAGTATGTGCACAGTTGCTGTATTGCATGAGGAACTACCAACACACTGCAACACAAAGTGGAAAAATCTGACACCCAAAATAATCTCTCCTATCTAAATCTCTCCTATTCTCTCCTATCTAAAAGAAGAGTTTTGTTCCTTAGTCTGCCAACCTGCACTACGTCAACCCCTTTCGTCCAACTCTCACGTATGTTCCAAACTCACAGGTTTTATTCCCGCACACATTTAAGTAGCAACTTTAATTAGCAGATCCAATCACCGGAAACAAAACTACCAAAACTGAGCGTCCAGATCGAAATGAGACCAATCTTTCCCTTGTCCAATACTACCAATTAATTACATGCCCATTACTTCTTCTTTCTCGTGTCTAATACTTTTTCCCCATCACGTCAAGCGCCAAACTATCCAACAAAGGAAACTCCTTACGTTAATGCATCAATCAACAATAAATTAGCAGATCCAATCACCGGAAACAAAACTACCAAAACTGAGCGTCCAGGTCGAAATGGGTCCAATCTTTCCCTTGTCCAATACTACCAATTAATTACATGCCCATTACTTCTTCTTTCCCGTGTCTAATACTTTTTCCCCATCACGTCAAGCGCCAAACTATCCAACAAAGGAAACTCCTTACGTTAATGCATCAATCAACAATAACTACAATTATTACACGCTCAATTCTAGGCAATCAGCATTAAACATACGCTGATTTAACGTCTGCCCCATGATTCGCCAGCAGATTAAAGCCCCGCACACCCCATCCCATACTATCCCGTCTCCCGTCTGCCCCATCATCAGCAAAACATGGTTTTTCCCCACCACACCAAACCATCCACCACGTCAAACATGCACACTATGGTATTGGTGGTCGGCGTCACGGCCGCGGTGGCCCCCGTCGCAGCAGCATCCACGAGCTTTGGCGCGCAGACCTCCAAGATGGCGGCGGACATGGCGCTGGCGGCGGAGCTGCTTGCTTCGCACTGCATTGAGGCGGCTCGACTCGCCCGAGCAGGTGTCCTCCGGCCTCCAGTCCGCGGTCTGCGTCAGGAGCGTCGTTGATCTGACGACGCTTACAGCGGCCCAACTGGTAAGGGATTGATGCGGTGAAAGGCGGCTCTTTTTCCATAGCATTACACTCATGTATGAGGTTTCATGCAAGAATTAGCAATCTGTAATCATCGTGTATGTCTGATCAGAGCTGCGAGGAGCGGCGACGATGAAGCAGAGAGTGCAGCATGAGGCGGCGAGAAGTAACGCGAGGGTTCTTCCGTACGAGAAGGGCCATTCGTGGAGACTGATGTCTGGTGCAGGGACCGGGAGCTACTCAAATGAACAAGAAAAGGTACAAACTGCATAGCTGTGCAATATTCAGAACATCCAGTAATATTTTTCTTTCCTTTAATTTGCAAGGGTGTGAATAATACCCTTAACCCAGCAGTATGTAAAATTAAGGCTGATCAGGGTAATTAAGGTGGAGAAACTTTTTATTTGTTCTGATGCAGGGGATTTACACGGACAAAAGTATTTATCTACATCAGCAGGAGGTCTCAGGTAGGAAAACTTTCACTGCACAATCTAAAAAATGTCAATTTTCCCACTACTAAAAATAAATGGCGTGCAATTAACAGGTGATGTTGAAGCTGAAAAGCAAGCACATTGGAGGTGCACTGTCAAAGAACAACAAGAAAGTTCAGCAGCTCCCAAAACATGTGTAGTTCTGTATCTGATGTAGCAGTTAATCTGTGAGATTTCAACACTGAGCCTTTTAAGCTGTAACTAGGTATATTTTGTGCGGCGGCACCGCCGCACCCGTGTGATAAATTCAATTTTGAAATCATCGACGTTTGAAAATTGTGTGTAATTGAGAATTGTTCGGATGTAAAGATAGTTTGCGTTTGCAAATTGTTTAGGTTGTGAAAATTTATCGGATTGGAAAGTTTTTTAGATGTAAATTTTGTGGGGGTAGTCCTAAAATTTGTTGATCTTAAAACTTGTTGAGCATATGTATAATTTGGTGTAAATTTTAAATTCAAGTATGAAATCATCGACGTTTGAAAATTGTGTATATTTGAGATTTGTTCGGATGTAAAGATAGTTTGTGTTTGAAAATTGTGTAGGTTGTGAAAATTTATCGAATTTGAAAGTTTTTTTTAGATGTAAATTTTGTGGGGGTAGTCCTAAAATTTGTTGATATTGAAACTTGTTGAGCATATATATAATTTGGTGCAAATTTTGTGGGGATAGTGGAGTGGAATTTCGCGCGTCGTCGCGCTGCGCTTGTGTTAGTTTGTATTTTTTTTTTGTTATTTTGAATTTTGTTAAATAGGTTTGTATTTTAGCAGTAATAAGTATCGTTTGTATGTAAAGATAGTTTGTGTTTGAAAATTGTGTAGGTTGTGAAAATTTATCGAATTTGAAAGTTTTTTTTTAGATGTAAATTTTGTGGGGGTAGTCCTAAAATTTGTTGATATTGAAACTTGTTGAGTATATATATAATTTGGTGCAAATTTTGTGGGGATAGTGGAGTGGAATTTCGCGCGTCGTCGCGCTGCGCTTGTGTTAGTTTGTATTTTTTTTTTGTTATTTTGAATTTTGTTAAATAGGTTTGTATTTTAGCAGTAATAAGTATCGTTTGTTTTTGTGAGCATGCAGATAAAAAAAATGCAACATGCGTACGATAACAAACACATACAATCTAAAGCATAAAAATTACAACGTGACTACGATAACAAACACTTATAACTGAAAGCATAAGATGGAAACTCAGACTTGCATATTTCAAAAAACCGGCTGCCTTTAAAATCCAAGCATTTAACAAACGCGAGCAAAATTCAAACACGAACGACATCACAAAATTAACAGAAATATAATTGTAAAACAAATTTGCTTGAACTTTCAATATTTCGAAGAAACAAACAATTTTTTGAATATGTCCATTCCTATATTTAAATTTGCTATCCAAACAAAAATGTATGGATAGAGCACACGCAAAAAAAAAAGTCACTACTTATGACATATGACCAAAATTAACGTTTGAATATTCTAGTACCAAACGTGTCAATTTTAACGATTTCCCAAATTCAATCAACTTACAAACACAAACTATTCCCCAATTCCAACAAATTTAAATACGAATAACTTTAGAGTGCGGATATTTTGAAATTTCATTTTTCTACACCACATTATTTCTTCCTTTGAAATATAAACAAACTTTAACAAAACTTACATAGTTGAACAACACGAAAGTTTTCAAAACTCTATACAATTTTTGAATGTATTTTCTCTGTGCATTCCAACGTTTTGCAAATTTTGCACAACCTTCAAGTGTCATAATTTCAAAATTTAAAATTTTGCCAAACCAAATGCAGAAATGAGTGCAAACTACCATATATTTCAAAAGTTTGCTCTCTATATTTTTATGAATTTAAAATTTGGGATAAAATTATAGATTGTAGAACACTATTTCCAACTACCATATACTACAAAAGTTTGTTCTTTATGTTTTACGAATTTTAAATGTGGGATAAAAATATAGTATGTGGAACACTATTTCCAAAAAAATGGCATAAAATGTAAATCAAGCAATTAAGTAATATTTTTTTTATTTGTTGGAATGTTTTGAAAAGTTGTGGTTTGAATATTTGTAAATGGCAGGCATGGTTATTACAAATATATACAAATTTATTTGAATTATTTTGGAGGGTTATTTAAAAAAATATGAAGGAAAAATGGAAAGTCAAAAAAGAAAAGTGTTGTTCAGGCCACAACCCAGCGGCGGCCCAAGGCCCATCTCAGCCCCGCGGTGACGTCAGCGGTGACGTCACTCGCGGGTGGCTCTGCCGCGGCGGCGGCCGCCGCGCCGGCGGCGATTAACGGCGGTCCAGCCCGCGTGGGCGGGTGCTCTGGACGCGCCTCGTCGCGCTGTGCACGCGGGCGGCGGCGCCGTCGTGTATTGCTCGCCGGAGCCGCGCCGGTGGAGGCGAGAAGCGGCGGAGGACGCGGCACGGCGGCGGCGATCCCCGCGCGGTGCGGCCGCCCCAGGAAGCGGCGCTCGGCCAGGTGGCGAAGGAAACGGCGGCGAACCCCGTGGTGTTCTCCGATGTGGGCGGGGAGGGCCGGAGCGACGGCGCTCGGCGGCGGCGGCGGCGGCAAGGCACGGGACGCGGGGAGAGAGAGGAGTAGATGGTTTTGTAGTGAGGTCCCTGTATTTTTCCCGTAGAGACCCTCGATGTTTCCGAAAATTACAAAAAAGCCCTCCCGCAGCGCACTGTAGAAACGCGTCTACTATTGATTGTGGGCCGCTGATCGGCGATCGGACGGCCGAGGGAAATTGGGGCGACGTGGCCGCGGTGAGGGGAGGCTGAGGAGGTCAGCCATGATATATTAAAAAGGTCACTACTTATGACATATGACCAAAATTAACGTTTGAATATTCCAAAAAATTTGAACAACTTCTAGAAAAAGGTATTTCACAATTTGCTTCCCAAATTTAACAATTTTCCAGAATCATTCTAGTACCAAACGTGTCAATTTTAACGATTTCCCAAATTCAATCAACTTACAAACACAAACTATTCCCCAATTCCAACAAATTTAAATACGAATAACTTTAGAGTGCGGATATTTTGAAATTTCATTTTTCTACACCACATTATTTCTTCCTTTGTAAATATAAACAAACTTTAACAAAACTTACATAGTTGAACAACACGAAAGTTTACAAAACTCTATACAATTTTTGAATGTATTTTCTCTGTGCATTCCAACGTTTTGCAAATTTTGCACAACCTTCAAGTGTCATAATTTCAAAATTTAAAATTTTGCCAAACCAAATGCAGAAATGAGTGCAAACTACCATATATTTCAAAAGTTTGCTCTCTATATTTTTATGAATTTAAAATTTGGGATAAAATTATAGATTGTAGAACACTATTTCCAACTACCATATACTACAAAAGTTTGTTCTTTATGTTTTACGAATTTTAATGTGGGATAAAAATATAGTATGTGGAACACTATTTCCAAAAAAATGGCATAAAATGTAAATCAAGCAATTAAGTAATATTTTTTTTATTTGTTGGAATGTTTTGAAAAGTTGTGGTTTGAATATTTGTAAATGGCAGGCATGGTTATTACAAATATATACAAATTTATTTGAATTATTTTGGAGGGTTATTTAAAAAAATATGAAGGAAAAATGGAAAGTCAAAAAAGAAAAGGGTTGTTCAGGCCGCAGCCCAGCGGCGGCCCAAGGCCCATCTCAGCCCCGCGGTGACGTCAGCGGTGACGTCACTCGCGGGTGGCTCTGCCGCGCCGGCGGCGATTAATCGCGCTGTGCACGCGGTCGCGCTGCGTGGGCGGCGGCGTCGTGTATTGATCGCCGGAGCGGCGCCGGTGGAGGCGAGAAGTGGCGGAGGACCGCGGCACGGCGGCGGCGATCCCCGCGCGGTGCGGCCGCCCCAGGAAGCGGCGCTCGGCCAGGTGGCGAAGGAAACGGCGGCGAACCCCGTGGTGTTCTCCGATGTGGGCGGGGAGGGCCGGAGCGACGGCGCTCGGCGGCGGCGAGGCACGGGACGCGGGGAGAGAGAGGAGTAGATGGTTTTGTAGTGAGGTCCCTGTATTTTTCCCGTAGAGACCCTCGATGTTTCCGAAAATTACAAAAAAGCCCTCCCGCATCGCACTGTAGAAACGCGTCTACTATTGATTGTGGGCCGCTGATCGGCGATCGGACGGCCGAGGGAAATTGGGGCGACGTGGCCGCGGTGAGGGGAGGCTGAGGAGGTCAGCCATGATATATTAAAAAGGTCACTACTTATGACATATGACCAAAATTAACGTTTGAATATTCCAAAAAATTTGAACAACTTCTAGAAAAAGGTATTTCACAATTTGCTTCCCAAATTTAACAATTTTCCAGAATCATTCTAGTACCAAACGTGTCAATTTTAACGATTTCCCAAATTCAATCAACTTACAAACACAAACTATTCCCCAATTCCAACAAATTTAAATACGAATAACTTTAGAGTGCGGATATTTTGAAATTTCGTTTTTCTACACCACATTATTTCTTCCTTTGAAATATAAACAAACTTTAACAAAACTTACATAGTTGAACAACACGAAAGTTTTCAAAACTCTATACAATTTTTGAATGTATATTCTCTGTGCATTCCAACGTTTTGCAAATTTTGCACAACCTTCAAGTGTCATAATTTCAAAATTTAAAATTTTGCCAAACCAAATGCAGAAATGAGTGCAAACTACCATATATTTCAAAAGTTTGCTCTCTATATTTTTAAGAATTTAAAATTTGGGATAAAATTATAGATTGTAGAACACTATTTCCAACTACCATATACTACAAAAGTTTGTTCTTTATGTTTTACGAATTTTAAATGTGGGATAAAAATATAGTATGTGGAACACTATTTCCTAAAAAATGGCATAAAATGTAAATCAAGCAATTAAGTAATATTTTTTTATTTGTTGGAATGTTTTGAAAAGTTGTGGTTTGAATATTTGTAAATGGCAGGCATGGTTATTACAAATATATACAAATTTATTTGAATTATTTTGGAGGGTTATTTAAAAAATATGAAGGAAAAATGGAAAGTCAAAAAAGAAAAGTGTTGTTCAGGCCGCAGCCCAGCGGCGGCCCAAGGCCCATCTCAGCCCCGCGGTGACGTCAGCGGTGACGTCACTCGCGGGTGGCTCTGCCGCGGCGGCGGCCGCCGCGCCGGCGGCGATTAACGGCGGTCCAGCCCGCGTGGGCGGGTGCTCTGGACGCGCCTCGTCGCGCTGTGCACGCGGGCGGCGGCGCCGTCGTGTATTGCTCGCCGGAGCGGCGCCGGTGGAGGCGAGAAGCGGCGGAGGACCGCGGCACGGCGGCGGCGATCCCCGCGCTGTGCGGCCGCCCCAGGAAGCGGCGCTCGGCCAGGTGGCGAAGGAAACGGCGGCGAACCCGTGGTGTTCTCCGATGTGGGCGGGGAGGGCCGGAGCGACGGCGCTCGGCGGCGGCGGCGGCGGCGAGGCACGGGACACGGGGAGAGAGAGGAGTAGATGGTTTTGCAGTGAGGTCCCTGTATTTTTCCCGTAGAGACCCTCGATGTTTCCGAAAATTACAAAAAAGCCCTCCCGCAGCGCACTGTAGAAACGCGTCTACTATTGATTGTGGGCCGCTGATCGGCGATCGGACGGCCGAGGGAAATTGGGGCGACGTGGCCGCGGTGAGGGGAGGCTGAGGAGGTCAGCCATGATATATTGATAGATAATTGGCTGCAGGTGTAGTTTTCGGCCTATACAGCAAGCTCCCGACGTGGGTGATTGAGCCAGGAAATGCTGCAGGACGGATCAAGATTTGGCTTCTTCTAGGATAGAAGGATGCGGCTGGGTGGTCTTTTTTAGCTGACACAGACCACTATAAAATTCGGACGTGCTTAATGTTGGGTGTTCTCTCTTCCCCTTGTTCTCTCTACCAAGTGAAGAAAACACGGGACTAGCACTACAGAGGAGCACACAAGTTTCAGGCAACAAATGCCTTCCTTTTATATTAGCTTTTGTAGCAACGGATGCTACACGACACAGACAACGAATGCCTACAAGCTTGGCATCCTATGCCTACTATGCAGCAACAAATGCTACACTACAGCAACAAATGCTGGCAAACCTTAGCAACCTATGCTAGGACCTTGGCTTCCACTTCTTGCTACCCTCCATGTAGGGTGCCTCTCCTTATATAGAGAGTTCAAGGTCGGTGCTACAGTATTCCAGAGCCTTCTACTACTTTCTACTGCTATCCTATCTTACAGCCTAAGAATTACATAAGGATAGTACTCTAGAACATACTAGCTTGTAGTACTCTAGAACATACTACAGCCTGCACACAACCTATGTGTGCAGTTTACACTATGACAAGATTACATCAGGCCAACACTTAATACCTCTTGTTAGTTTAGATCTGAATAATTCTCTGAATGAATGATGACATGAATGTTGTCACAGGTGGCCAGAGAGAATTACGCAAACCCAAAAACGTGCCTCTTCCATGTAATCTTCAACGTGCCGCACCACAAATCTACTGTTACACATTGAAATAATTCTGCACTAATTTTGGTTGTGAACTCATTTGATGTGCTAATTTCTGGTTCTTGAATCATGCTGACGAGAGAATTTCTTCTCCATTATTCAGGCACTAATTTCATACAATGTCCTATTTAGACTTTTTTGCAGAAAAAAGCATACGTAATGCTGGTATCCTATAGGTTTACTTTTCTAAATTCACACTGTTAGGGTAGACAGCTGTCATCTTACTCCAGTCCTATGCTTTTCTCCTTAGAGAAAATATAATTTTGATTATTTTTGGCTAAGCATATATAATCACCGCGCATGAAATTGTGTAAGCTATGTTTGTACCAATCACCGGTATATCACTTGAAGTCTTCCCCTTCAATTTCATATTACTACTGCCTTTTGTTTATTATCGTTTTTTCAATCTAATATTACTATTTTTGGAATTTATCTTCAGATTATAGGGTTGATGATTGGAATCCATCTTTAAGCGACTCTGTAGAAGTACATATGCTTAGTTAGCTTTCAAGTCTTAATTTCGTTTTGAAATACTAGATCTTATGATGCATATTTCACTTTGTATTATATGGATATTCACAATGCTCCATTAAGTTCTCTTTCATTTGCGGGACTTCTTGTTGAACAGCCTGGAGGTCTTGAACAGCTTCTGCTCCTCCTCCGCCAGGGCCATCTTTAACAAGAAGCTGGTCAGCTCCACCTTGGACTGGAAGAACCTGGAGAACTCATGGGTTGTATAAGAATTGGTTCGTCCATTTTGCATTCTGAGTAGTGCCCAATTACCATGCAAATGAAGCGCGCAAACAACGTTCATGTTGCCGCACAAGAATATCTTAAGTGTTTCAATTGAGAATATCTTATGTAATAAGAGATAATTTGCAGGGTTCTTAATTTCTATGCATATGGCATAAAATTATGTGACATGATTTTTTTTAAACGGCCGTGAAACCATTTGGGAAACCCCTACAGTTAAATTTTCTAAATATATAATGGCCCAAGATGGACCAAAAAGATAATTACACGGGACTGTAGAGAGTAGGAGGAGAAGCCAAAGGAAAACAAAAACAGAACAAAAGCAACTAAATTTTAATTTTTTCAAATATGTTTTTATGTATGTGAACCTTTACGCATATTTTATATTTACATATAGTACAACATTGCGATGACAAAAAGATTAATGAACCATAGCAAAGCATGGGCACTCAGCTAGTTCTGTCTAAAAGTTGGAGTTAGATCCATCTTTACTTTTTGAACATGATACTGAAACAACGACTGATTGTTCTACTCCCCCGCCCCCTTAGACCTACACAAGAAAAAACAACAGCAGTTCTATCGCTACTAATAATAGTTTCAAGTTCCCCTAGGATAGTCTAAATCACCTCCCCAGTTGCAGATCAACTCGACAACTCGTGGAGTAAGCGACATATTCAGATTAATTTCTGCTAGAAAACCCCCAAACCTCACAGTCGAGATGTGCACACAATAAACACATCGCATGCTGATTCCCATCCAGTCTAGGATCCAATCTAAGACTTCCAAATCTAGCGCAAGAAAAATAGCAACGAGATATTCGAGTTATCCGCACGGGAATGGTTGCTCGGCGGATTGTACTGAAAACAAAGGTCTATATGTATGTGCGAGACGAACCATGAAAACAGGAGAAATCAGGGTTCATTAGGGTAGGGAGAGGGCGGGGGGGACATGCCTTGTAGAGAATGCTTGCACTGCAGAGCCTGGAGAAAACGATGCGGTGGGCGGTGCCGGTGTCTCCTCTGGCGGTGTCGCCGCGGGCGGCTGGCTTCCGCTTCCGATTACGGAAAACGCCTTTCTGTCCAAGGGTCCTGACCAAACCTGGCCAACGGGCCGGCCCGGCACGGCACGGGCCCGCGACTAGGTAAACGGGCCTGGCCCGGCACGGCACACAGTGGCCCGTGTAGCAAGCGTGCCGGGCCGTGCTGGCACAGGTGCCCAGGCTTCAGGCACAAGCCCGGCACATGCCACTAACGGGCCGGCCCGTGGCACGTGAAGCACGCGGTGCTTTCTTCGGCTCGCGTCCCTTCTTCCAGGAGAGGACGGCGACGAGTGCCGGCCAGGAGAGCAGGACGACGATTGTCTGGCGCCGGGCGCCGCCGGACGACGAGCTGCGGGGTATCGGGGTCATGGAGCTGCGGAGAGGGCCGTAGACCTCATGGAGCTGCGGGGTGTTGGGATCATGGAGCTGCAGAGAGGGCCGGAGACTGGAGCCATGGCGCTGGCGGCGGACTGGTAAAGTGGGGAATCGAAGGGAATCGTGGGGGAGGAGCGAGAGGGCGAGGGATCTAGGGAGAGAGGGCGAGGGAGCTAGTGGCCGGAGGTGCGGCGGGATGGCAGCGCACAATGAGGAATTGGGGATCGAGTCGTTGACTACGGTGTGCATCGATGACTCGTCCGTTCGTCGATGACAGCTTTGCGGGCTTTCGCGTGCTTCCGTGGTTAACGGGCCATGCCGGGCTGGCACGCGTGCCTGGCCTTGAGGCCCGAGCACGGCACCGGGCGAGCCGCGGGCCGGGCACGGCCCGTTTAATCCGTGCCGGGCCAGGCCCCTGACGGGCCGTGCTCGCGGGCTCCCGTGCCGGCACGCCAGGCCCGGCCCAGGTAGCCAGGTTTGGTCCTGACAAAGAGGGTTGTGAATTTCTCCACTATCAAGGGCCCAACTTGACATGGGCGTTTAGTATGCTCACTAGTGGAAACATAGCTTTTCGTCCAGAGCCAAAATTGGCTCTAGTCGCGGGTTGCTTACGAACCGGTACTAGAGAGTGGCTCTAGTACCGGTTCAAAAGATACGATGCCGCAAAGCACTTGTCCGGGGTGGTAGGGGACCTCTAGTACCGGTCCGTGATACGAGCCGGTACTAGAGGTCCGTGGCAGGACAGCAGCAGCGCGGGGCCCGCGCGAGAACCTCTAGCACCGACTCGTATAACGGACCGGTACTAGAAGTTGGAGCTCTAGTATCGGGTCATTCTACAACCCGGTACTAATGTTCCCAGTATATCATCTTCCACCCCCCGAGAGCATCTCCATTTTGCAGCTCGAGTTCATCACCATTTTCTCCATTGTTTTACTCTGCCGAGCTCGGGTTCATCTCCATTTTCCTCCACGATTTGTCAAGTTTAATGGTACCCATCTTTTCAAGGGTTAGCAACTTGATCCTTTCATCCGGCGTTCCTCATTTTAGCTCATTTCCATACTAGCTTAGCTCATTTCATTTTTGAGGTGCTAGCTAAGTGTTTGATGAAATGCCTAAGTTAGAGAGTTCATTTGTTTTATACGCAATTTGAGCTAAAATTAAATTATGATTTGTGTGTTCTAGTGCCGTGCTCACCGCCGTTGATCGCCCGCGTTGTCCCGTCACCGGCACCACCTCGGTAAGCCTCTTTTTTAAAACTTATATTTCAAAAAATCTTAGTTGTATGATTTTTAGATGCGTAATTATTATTTGTAAAATTTTATTAGTTGTATAATTGTTTGTTATATATATATATAGTGTCATGGTTGACCACACCGGCTCTCGTCCGCTCTATTATTCGGATGTGGTATGATTGTTTGTTATAACTATATATTTGTTTCGTTTCGTGTTTATGACAATCATGCTGACCAACTTGACATAGATATATTTTTATCTAGGAGGTAGTTGAACCGGAAATTCCAACCGACCCTATTGTCGAGTTTTTTATAAAAGAAAACAATGATTTGAAAGAAAAATTGAAAAGAAGTGAAGATCTTCGTCTCCAATGCTTAGAAGAGAAGATGAAATTGGAGTTCAAGCTTGCCAACGTCGTCGATGATGACGAGATCAAGATGGAGGCAATGCGCTTGGATCATGAGATGAAGATGAATGCAATGCGCTTGAAGCTTAAAAAGATTAGAAAATATGTCATTAGTCAAGAGGCTTGGTATCATTATGTTGTTGGTTCAATTGTTACCTCTGTTGCGATTTTGATCGCATTTGTTGTTGGATTTAAATTCTTTAGATAGTTGTATGTTAGTTTCAATTAATGTATGTTTTCTGAGAACTATGTATTACAGTTGGTCACTACTCTACTTTGGTTTTAATGTGATGAACTTGTATTAATGAATATGGTCAGTTATCTATTATGTTCGTTTACCGTAATGGGTTTTAGCATCGTGATTGCGTTTGACATACTTATATAATGCAGATGAGCCATCCATGGATGTACGGTGACCGACGGTCTAACGAGTACATGCAAGGCCTGCGTTCTTTTCTCAACGTGGTTGAGGCAAACACGCGGAATGGTTTTATGTGTTGTCCATGCCATAACTGTCGGAATGAGAAGGATTACTCTTGCTCAAACACCCTTCACATCCACCTGATTCGGTTTGGTTTCATGTCCGGCTATAATTGTTGGACCAAACACGGTGAAAGAGGGGTTATGATGGAAGACAACGAAGAGGAACAGAACGATGACAACTACATGTTCCCTGAATACGGTGGTAATGCAAGGGGGGAAGCTGAAGATGAAGAGGAACCAGATGAGCCCATCATAGATGATGATTTACGGCGGGTCATCATTGATGCACAGACCGAAGCAGAAAGTGCACTCGAGAAGTTGAAGTTGGAGCACATGTTAGAGGATCACAAAAAAAATTTGTACCCAACTTGCCAAGATGGCAACACAAAGCTCGGTACCACACTGGAATTACTGCAATGGAAGGCAGAGAATGGTTTATCTGACAAGGGATTTGGGAATTTACTGAAAATAATGAAGCAAAAGCTTCCAAAGGATAACGAATTGCCTGACAGTACGTACAAAGCAAAGAAGGTTATCTACCCTCTAGGATTAGATGTGAAGAAGATACATGCATGCATTAATGACTGCATCCTCTACCGCGGTGAGCAGTACGAGAATATGAATGAATGCCCGGTCTGCGGTGCATTGCGATATAAGATCAGACGAGATGACCCTGGTGATGTTGAGGGCCAACCCCCCAGGAAGAGGGTTCCTGCCAAGGTGATGTGGTACGCTCCAATAATACCACGGTTGAAACGTTTGTTCAGAAACAAAGAGCATGCCAAGTTGTTGCGATGGCACAAAGAAGACCGCAAGAACGACGAGATGTCGAGACACCCGGCTGATGGGTCGTAGTGGAGAAAAATCGATAGAGAGTTTACGGAATTTGCACGTGACGCAAGGAACTTAAGGTTTGGTCTAAGTACGGATGGCTTTAATTCTTTTGGGGAGCAGAGCAGCAGTCATAGCACCTGGCATGTGACTCTATGTATCTATAACCTTCCTCCTTGGTTGTGCATGAAGCGGAAGTTCATTATGATGCCAGTGCTCATCCAAGGCCCGAAGCAACCCGGCAACGACATTGATGTGTACCTGAGGCCATTAGTTGAAGAACTTTTACAGTTGTGGCGTGATGAAGGGGTACGTGTGTGGGATGAGTACAAACAGGAGCCATTTGACCTACGAGCGTTGTTATTTGTAACCATCAATGATTGGCCTGCTCTTAGTAACATTTCAGGACAGTCAAACAAGGGATACAATGCATGCACGCACTGTTTAGATAAGACTGAAAGTATATATTTAGGTAACAAGAATGTGTACCCGGGGCATCGTCGATTTCTTCTAAGGCAGCATCCTGTAAGAAAGAGAGGCAAGCATTTCAAAGGTGAGGCAGATCACCGAACGAAGCCACCCCTCCCTACTGGTGATGTTATATATGATATGGTCAAGGATTTAGAAGTAATCTTTGGAAAGGGTCCTGGCGGACAGTCTGTTCCGAATGACGTTGACGGACACGTACCCATGTGGAAGAAGAAGTCTATATTTTGGGAGCTACCCTACTGGAAACTCCTACAGGTCCGCTCTGCAATCGACGTGATGCACGTGACGAAGAATGTTTGCGTGAACCTGCTAGGCTTCTTAGGCGTGTATGGGAAGACAAAAGATACGCCGGAAGCACGGCAAGACCAGCAACGTATGAAAGACCCAGACAATCTGCATCCAATGAAGACGGATAAAGGACGTCTAAGTCCTGCTAGCTACACTCTTACCATATCATTACCTTGTGACAAATCACATGTTGGTGGAGTGGAAGGATTTGTGAACTCATCACGACCGGAAGTGGAAGGGGCGCAATCATCCTCAATAATGTTGGACACTTCATATTTATCTTGAAGCTTGGTCCAAAGCTCATGAGCGTTCCAGAAAGGCATGATTGAAGCAAGAACTACATCGCTCAAAACACATATAAGGCCATTAGATACTTGAGTATCGAGATGAGAGTTTTCCTCCTCCTCTAAAGATAATTCTTGCGAATCCTTTGGAGGAGAAAAACCCACATCTAGAAGACTCATGATATAATTTGGACCCATGGCCCTAAAAAGATTAAGCATGCGAATTTTCCAAACATCATAACTAGTGCCATCGAATTTAAAAGTGGGATTGTGCACTAATTCTCTAAACGACATCTTTACTCTCTAGGCGGTAAAGCCCAATAAAGAGAGCCCTGGCTCTGATACCAATTGAAAGGACAAGGATGTCGCCTAGAGGGGGGTGAATAGGCGTTTAAAAACTTTTCTTGTTTAGGCTTGCTAATTGCGGAATAAAACTAGGTGTTTAAATTAACAAGCCAACAACCTAAATAAACTAGGTCACCTATGTGCACCAACAACTTATGCTAAGCAAGTAAAGCAACAAAGTGATAGCAAGATATATAACTTCAAGCACGAAGGATATCACAATGTAAATTGCATAAGTAAAGAGCTCGGGTATAGAAATAACCGAGGCACGCGGAGACGACGATGTATTCCGAGTTCCTCCTTTTTAGGGGAGTACGTCTCGTTGGAGGGGTGTGAGTTTCAAACTCAAGACGCCACAAATGGCCTCACCCTATTCTCCGATGAACCTTGCCCAAAAGCTCGGTTCACCTTCCACTATTGATTTCCTTTTGGGCGGAAATCGAGTCCCTTACAACAAACTTGAGGCACAACCCACAAAAGGATCGGGAGCTCCCAAGCGGCCACAAAAGGCCTTGCACCGCCACAAAAGGCGCCACTCGCCACAAAAGGCGCCACTCGCCACAAAAGGCGTCTAGGGTCCAATGACCCAAGAGTAACAAGCTCACGAACTTTCACTTCCACGAATCTTCGTGGAGAGAGCAAACCGATGCACAAAAGCAATGGCAAGAGCACACGGAGTGCTCAAGTCCTTCACTCTCAAATTCCAACAAAGCAACAAATGCTTATGGGGGAATAAGAGAGGAAGAACAAAGGAGGAGAAACACCAAGAACTCCAAGATCAAGATCTACTAGGTTCCCCTCACTTAGAGGAGGAATGGATTGGTGGAATTGTAGATCTAGATCTCCTCTCACTTTCCCTCAAATATATGCAAGAATCATGGGAGGAATTGAGAGGAAAGCAAGCTTTTCCAAATGTCAACAATGGAGGAGAGAGAGGGGAAAAACGTGCTCTAGAGCTGCTAGAACCGTTGGGGAAGAAAGCCCCTTTAAATAGGTTCCCTGAAAAACTAGCCATTATGTGCAGTTTTCGTACCCAGCGGTACTACCGCTGGGGTAGCGGTACTACCGTTACCTGTTCTCGCAACGGTACCAAGTGCACTGCGCGGTCCAGCAGCAGCGGTACCTCTGAGAGGTACCGAAGCTGCCAGGCCTGGCGATACAACCGCGGCACCACCGGTAGTACTGCTGGGATCCTTCGAATAAATTTGAAGGAACCCAACGGTAGTACGAGGCGGATACCGCTGGGTACCGTAGCGAGTCCAGAGAGCAAATCCGGCCTAGTGGTACTCCTGGCGGTACCACCAGCGGTACTACCGCTGGCTGACACCAGCGGTATCGCGCGGTACCACCGCCAGGAGAAGTACCAGCTGAGCTGCAGGAGTCCCGCTCCAGGTGGAGCGGTACTACCGCTGCGACAGCGGTACTACCGCCAGACACAGAAAAGCTCACAGGAACTGCAATAACTTTTGCAAGGAAACTCCAAATAAGACGAGACCAATTGCGTTGGAAAGGTATCGACAAGATCTTTGCTACAAAAATATGGAGGAGATATCACACATGGGAGGTGTGGATCTTATCTCGAGGAGGACCGGTAATATTTCCAACACCGAGAACGCAACAAGTTTTCCATCCGGACTCCGTTTTCAATGATATTGGGCTTGTTCCGAAGATAATCACAAGCTCTACAAGATCATGCATATTCACATCATAGTCCGTCATGTGAGGAGGAAACCACAAGGAGAGAGTTTGACCTCTCTAGAAACGACGAACCGGTAAAACCTCCAACATCAAAAACACCACAAGATATTCACTTGAAATCCGTTTTTGATGAACTAGAGCTTGGCATGGAGATAAACACAAGCTCTAAATTCTCACATGGATAAAAGCCAAATAAGAACCAAGAAAGAAGATAATGCCAAGTATGCAAAGGTTTGAGCTCTCCACAAAGATGCGATCAAGTTACTCACTTGAGAGCCCCTCTTGATAGTACGGCCTCTATCCTATAACCCAGTCTCCCACTAACACCATGAGACCGGTAAAATAGAAACCCTATCAAGATCATACCTTTGCCTTGCGCATTCCACTTGAGCTAGATGATGACGATCTTGATCTCTTCAAGTGGACCATTTTTCTTGATTTGCGCTTGCTAGCACATGCTTGATGAAGACATCTCCAAATGCTCCCCCATACACCATTATGGGAGAGCCTCGCTAATCTCCGTCTTCATGTATCCACTTGCGCTTCATATTCTTCTCTTGATATAGATGATGGCTTGGAGATAAACATGACGTTCACTCAATCTTCTTTTCCAAGCCATGCTTGCAATAAGCTCATCTCTAGATGACCATTCTCCATATAAACTCTTGGATAGAACATTGGTCATCATATACTCCTCTAGAGTCCAACACATGAACTCCAAACTTTCCTATGGACAAAATCTACAAGAATATCTCAAAACAAACATTAGTCCATAAGGATTGTCATTAATTACCAAAACCACACATGGGGCAACACATGCACTTTCAATCTCCCCCATTTTGGTAATTGATGACAATCCCTTTTACGAGGGTTTATATAATGAATTAAGCAACCATGCAACACAAAGAGCAAGGAAGCAAGAGAAAAAAGGCAAATGCGTAAGAACAAACTAAAGCATAAAACCAAATTCCCCTAAACCCTCTAAACTTCTCCCCCATTGGCATCGATTGCCGAAATGGGAGGAAAACTTTAGAAGGCCAATATAGTAAGAGCTCCCCCATAATGTGTGCATTTCTCATAATATGAGTGAAATCAACTGCACATATCCAATGACGAATAGTTGGGAAGGAGATCAAACTATATTGAGGATCCAAATATTGCAAAAGAAAATCAAATTGAAAGATACTTCGACAAAAGAAGTAACCAATCAAAGGATCTGAAAAAGTGTTCTCAAAATCAAGAGGGAACTCCCCAAGGTACGTGCACAAAACGGATTTGCATTTCAATATAGTGTGCACAACATGGAATCCTCACTCCCTCTAGATAATGTTGAACACAAACAAGAGCAAGAAGGCATAGAGATAGAAAAGAAGCAATACAACTTGCAACGAAATGGATTGTGTGACATAGAAAGACATTTTTGGAGACTAATACACGGTTGAGCCAAAGCATCAACATAGTCTTTCAATACATGTGACACATAGTGCATATCATGTCTTCCCCATACACACAAACCAAAAAGGATAAAGCAACTAGGTCCACAAGCTTATTAAGATGCAACGAAATATACCAATTGAAAAATGAAGCTTGTGCCTTTTAGAGACCACCAAGGAATCAAAAAGAATAAAAAGGGTGATCACTAACGAATTGGAATATCAATTAAAGATGTAACTACTCTCATGTGTATAAGTTTCCTAGTAGACACCAATCACAAAGATATAAGTCCACAAGAAAACATGCACACACAAAAATTAGGTACAAGGGTAAAGAACATGATATCCAAGAAGAAGTCATAAATATACCATTAAGATTTTTGCTTAAAAGCATAGCACAAAGCTCAATTTTATCTTAATAGGATATAGATGAACATCCAACAAAATCTCATCATAGCATCAAGAAAGTACACAAGGGATAAGGTGATAAAATGGATGCTCCGAGAAAGATAACAAGTATCGCACAAAGGAAATTCATGCCAAGAAACAACCTACACAAGGTTGAAAGCTAGAAATGTATGCATGAGGTAGATACTTGTTACCGAGATAGCCTTGGTGATGTAGATGATAAGAGTTCACGATCATCCAAGCTTGGCTCCAATAAGCACATGGTGACACCACCTTCCTTGTAAACGAGACAAGCTTCCAATGCATCTCAAGTGTACCTAAAACAAATTTTAGTACAACATGGTCCCCAAACTCATTGGGTCCAAAGTAGTTAGAGCAACTACAATACATAGGACAAACTCCACATAAATATGTGCATATTGATATGAAATTGAATTTCATGCACATCTTAGCCATTTAGGATTTGATGGAGTTTATCCTATATATTGGATCAACGAAAGTAAGCATGCCATAAGATATACATATAATAAATGCATGCACATGACTTTCAAGAACCAAACGAGATACAATTTGAACAAAATACCAAGTAAACCAACAAAGCACACACAAGTGTGACAAGAAAATAAATTGCCCAAATTATATCAAAGATCCAAATCAATACATGATTGAAGATACCACTTTGAAAAGATACCAAATGAAAGCAAGAAACCAATTGATGAAAATATCATCAAGGAATAAACCAAACCCTCTACACTTTTCACGATGGCACAAAGTACCAAGACGAAAAATGTGTGTCTTCCAAGGAGACACATCATCGGGATCAAATATCAAATGAAGACAACTAATGTTCAAAAACATATAGGATGGTTCCCCCAAGATTTGTGCATTATTTATGATCTTGCATTTGAATACAAAGTGCACACAAATGGGATCATCACTCTCCATACATTTTATTCAAACACTAGTCATGTTCAAGGAAAGCAATAAGATGCAAAACCAATTTAAAGAATGATGTTCTACTCAATGTAGGATAGCTTCCCCAAGAATGGGATCATTGCTTTTCCTAACACAAGAAAGCACAAAGCGAATTTTGAGTAGAGCAACAAGGATCCAAAAGGTACAAGGAAGACAAGTGAGAGTTAGATCAAAACAAATCCTTGGTAATAAAATAAAAGCAATTCAAAGCAAGAGCCAAAGTGAATATGATCAATATATTTACCACAAATATGATTATCACTTGTCAAGACAAGTAATGTATGGAGATATTTCCCGGTGGTGGATTGCAAAGATATATTCAAGATCATATTCACAAAACATAAGCATATGGCAAAGGATAGGAAATAAAAGCCATGCTTAGATAGATAGATATTCTTGATAGCTTCAAATATTCACGCGATCATGCAAAGCAACTCCAAGGAGTAGCTTGAAGCAATTGGTTTCCCAAAAAGATATATGAGAATATATTTAGGGAAAGCCATATCAAGAACATCCATCACAAACAAGATCCAACGGTGAGAGGCAAATAGTATTTAAGCAAAAAGGAACTTGTTTGAGAAACATGCCACAAAGGAACAAGATAATTAGCAATATCAATTCTAGGTGGCACAACCTCACATGTTCACATTTTCTAGGCTTGTAATATGCACATAGCTTATTACTCCCCCATAATGTGATAATCCATTCATTTTAAAACAAGAGGCAAACAAAGCCAACTTGAGAAATTAATGGACATTGTAGAATTTGAATTTCTCATGAGCAAGACATACCACATAGAGAATAGATAATATAGATGTATCATCACTAAGTGGTATTCCTCATGTACACACATTTTAGGATTGTGAAGTGCATGAAGCATATCTCTCTCCCAAAATGGGATAGTCCATTAACCTCTCAAAGAGAGCCAACAAGATAAAATACAAATAAAAGCAATATGGCTCAAAACAAGTAAATGGTGTGCAAACCAACATACACATACTTGATTACTCAAGATAAGTAAGTAGAGAGCACATCACATACAAATACTAGCAAGGTACAAAACCTAACACATGCAAGGGTGCAAGCAACTTTCAATGTATATATGATTTAAATAAAAGTTACCGCAAGCAGGAACATTGGATATGAGATAGAACAATATAATCCAAATGACTTGACTTGAGAGAATATAATTGATGAAGATCCCTTAATTCTTCATAATATAGCCAAGTCTCCAATGCCCTCCAACAACACCTATTGATCAAGTTTTGGCTTGTTGGTCCCCAACCAAGTTGGGTCCTAAGAGGTTAGTCACAATAGGTTTGGCAACCCAAATGGTTCTTTTCTTGACACCACTTTGAGTTCCAACATATTTGGCAAACACATTGCCAACCTTATCTTTCCTAAGAAAATAAACATTATCAATTATGATAGGGTTGGATAAGGTACCACTAGTGCATGAAGAGGCAAAGTGACCCTTCTCACGGCATAAGTAGCAACATTGGCTTCCTCCTTTCTTCTTAGTTGGAGTCTTGACTTGAGGAGGGGTAGCTTGATTCTTCTTGGAAAGAGGCCGTTCTTCACCTTGAGGAACTTGAGATTGCGCTTGAGGCTTCTTCCCTTGTTGCTTCTCACTAAGAACCTTCTTCTTCAAAGGGCAAGATCTAACATGGTGCCCTTCAACTTTGCACTTAAAGCAAACAATCTTGGCCGAATCTTTAACTTGTTCTTGGCCCTTTTTCTTCTTGTTGAACTTGGACTTGATCTTGATATTGGAGTTGAATCCAAGTCCACTCTTGTCATTGGGGCGTCTTTGAACACTCAACATATTGTCAAGTGTAGAATCCCCAACATGACGCTTTTCCAAGTCTTTCTTCAAAGAGGTGACTTGGGCCTTGAGCTCTTTGATTTCCTCTACATGGTTAGTATCAACAAAAACACTAGAGGAAGTAGATACTTCATTGTTAGAGCAACAAGGCATAGAAAGTAATTCATCACAAGATTTAGCAATATTATGAGAGGATGAATCACTAGGACTAGCACAAGGCAATATAGCATTTCTAGTAGAAGTTGTGCCATTGTCCACATGAGGCTCACAAGATGTTACCTTTGTAGAGATAGCCTCATGAGCTAACTTTAGCGACGCATGGGAAACTAGAAGATCCTCATTAGAGCTAGAGAGCTTTTCATGAGTTTCTTCCAATTTCGCATACTTGCTAGTTAGCAACTCAAGTTGAGCCCTAAGCTCAACATTCTCCTTCAAAATAGATGCTTCACAAGAAGTGGAGTTAGTAGCACAAGCATCATTAGCATTAGAAATAGAAGAAGACAACTTGGAAAGCTCATTATTCAACCTAGCATTTTCCTCAATGACATTTGCATGATCACAAGAAGAAGTGGAGGAACTAGGTGCATCAATTTTAGTAGATTGTATTTGAAGTTGTTCAAAAGACTTGGTGAGAGTAGAGTGTTCACTCTCCAAGGCCTTGTGAGCCTTGGTGAGCTTCTCTAGCTCATCGGTTAGTCTATTATGACCAACACCAAATACGATCTTTTGTTTCTCTAAAACTTTGTATTTAGCAATAGCATGGTCACGTTCTTTAATGATTTGAGAAAGAGTTTCATTTTGAGATTCATCAATATTCTCAAGCTTCTTCGATCCTCAAGAGAAACTCGAAGCTCATGCTCTTACTCAATAGCCATGGTAAGGGAAGCGATCTCATTAGCATATTCTCTTTCAAGTCTCCCCTTTTCTTCAAGGACTTCGCAACACTTCATAGCATAAGTCACAATTTCATATAAAGGGGAGATAGCTTCACTACCTTTAGGGAGAGCACAACATACCATCTCACCCTTCTCTTTTAAGGAGTCGGCATCATTATATTGTAAACCATAATAATCCTCATCCTCATCATCACAAGTAGTAGGGGTTCCAAAGGTGGAGATACCTTTGATTCCCTAGCCATAAGGCAAAAGTGCGTAGTGGACGATGAAGATGAAGAATTGCTTGAAGCACCATTGAGATCCATGTCTTGTTCCAACAAGTGTTGGGTTTCCTCTACATTGTTAATCACACAAGTACTAGAGGAAATGGAAGCATTGTTTTCATGGCAACAAGACATAGAAAGCATATCATCATGAGATTTAGTTAAGCAACTAATATATGATATGCAAGGACTATCAACACTAGCATGTGAGACATTTGAGGTGCTAGAAGTGTTTATGTCCAAAGATAGAACATTGCAATGAGATAGAGATGGCGTATAGTCAATAGATGATTCACCATCAACAATGCAATTTCTATCACCACTCACCATATCATTACCTTGTGACAAATCACATGTTGGTGGAGTGGAAGGATTTGTGAACTCATCACGACCGGAGTGGAAGGGGCGCAATCATCCTCAATAATGTTGGACACTTCATATTTATCTTGAAGCTTGGTCCAAAGCTCATGAGCGTTCCGGAAAGGCATGATTGAAGCAAGAACTACATCGCTCAAAACACATATAAGGCCATTAGATACTTGAGTATCGAGATGAGAGTTTTCCTCCTCCTCTAAAGATAATTCTTGCGAATCCTTTGGAGGAGAAAAACCCACATCTAGAAGACTCATGATATAATTTGGACCCATGGCCCTAAAAAGATTAAGCATGCGAATTTTCCAAACATCATAACTAGTGCCATCGAATTTAAAAGTGGGATTGTGAACTAATTCTCTAAACGACATCTTTACTCTCTAGGCGGTAAAGCCCAATAAAGAGAGCCCTGGCTCTGATACCAATTGAAAGGACAAGGATGTCGCCTAGAGGGGGGTGAATAGGCGTTTAAAAACTTTTCTGGTTTAGGCTTGCTAATTGCGGAATAAAACTAGGTGTTTAAATTAACAAGCCAACAACCTAAATAAACTAGGTCACCTATGTGCACCAACAACTTATGCTAAGCAAGTAAAGAAACAAAGTGATAGCAAGATATATAACTTCAAGCACGAATGATATCACAATGTAAATTGCATAAGTAAAGAGCTCGGGTATAAAATAACCGAGGCACGCGGAGACGACGATGTATTCCCGAGTTCCTCCTTTTTAGGGGAGTACGTCTCGTTGGAGGGGTGTGAGTTTCAAACTCAAGACGCCACAAATGGCCTCACCCTATTCTCCGATGAACCTAGCCCAAAAGCTCGGTTCACCTTCCACTATTGATTTCCTTTTGGGCGGAAATCGAGTCCCTTACAACAAACTTGAGGCACAACCCACAAAAGGATCGGGAGCTCCCAAGCGGCCACAAAAGGCCTTCCACCGCCACAAAAGGCGCCATTCGCCACAAAAGGCGCCACTCGCACAAAAGGCCTTGCACCGCCACAAAAGGCGCCACTCGCCACAAAATGCGCAACTCGCCACAAAAGGCGTCTAGGGTCCAATGACCCAAGAGTAACAAGCTCACGAACTTTCACTTCCACGAATCTTCGTGGAGAGAGCAAACCGATGCACAAAAGCAATGGCAAGAGCACACGGAGTGCTCAAGTTCTTCACTCTCAAATTCCAACAAAGCAACAAATGCTTATGGGGGAATAAGAGAGGAAGAACAAAGGAGGAGAAACACCAAGAACTCCAAGATCAAGATCTACTAGGTTCCCCTCACTTAGAGGAGGAATGGATTGGTGGAATTGTAGATCTAGATCTCCTCTCACTTTCCCTCAAATATATGCAAGAATCATGGGAGGGATTGAGAGGAAAGCAAGCTTTTCCAAATGTCAACAATGGAGGAGAGAGAGGGGAAAACGTGCTCTAGAGCTGCTAGAACCGTTGGGGAAGAAAGCCCCTTTAAATAGGTTCCCTGAAAAACTAGCCGTTATGTGCAGTTTTCGTACCCAGCGGTACTACCGCTGGGGTAGCGGTACTACCGTTACCTGTTCTCGCAACGGTACCAAGTGCACTGCGCGGTCCAGCAGCAGCGGTACCTCTGAGAGGTACCGAAGCTGCCAGGCCTGGCGGTACAACCGCGGCACCACCGGTAGTACCGCTGGGGTCCTTTGAATAAATTTGAAGGAACCCAACGGTAGTACGAGGCGGATACCGCTGGGTACCGTAGCGAGTCCAGAGAGCAAATCCGGCCTAGTGGTACTCCTGGCGGTACCACCAGCGGTACTACCGCTGGCTGACACCAGCGGTATCGCGCGGTACCACCGCCAGGAGAAGTACCAGCTGAGCTGCAGGAGTCCCGCTCCAGGTGGAGCGCTACTACCGCTGCGACAGCGGTACTACCGCCAGACACAGAAAAGCTCACAGGAACTGCAATAACTTTTGCAAGGAAACTCCAAATAAGACGAGACCAATTGCGTTGGAAAGGTATCGACAAGATCTTTGCTACAAAAATATGGAGGAGATATCACACATGGGAGGTGTGGATCTTATCTCGAGGAGGACCGGTAATATTTCCAACGCCGAGAACGCAACAAGTTTTCCATCCGGACTCCGTTTTCAATGATCTTGGGCTTGTTCCGAAGATAATCACAAGCTCTACAAGATCATGCATATTCACATCATAGTCCGTCATGTGAGGAGGAAACCACAAGGAGAGAGTTTGACCTCTCTAGAAACGACGAACCGGTAAAACCTCCAACATCAAAAACACCACAAGATATTCACTTGAAATCCGTTTTTGATGAACTAGAGCTTGGCATGGAGATAAACACAAGCTCTAAATTCTCACATGGATAAAAGCCAAATAAGAACCAAGAAAGATGATACTGCCAAGTATGCAAAGGTTTGAGCTCTCCACAAAGATGCGATCAAGTTACTCACTTGAGAGCCCCTCTTGATAGTACGGCCTCTATCCTATAACCCAGTCTCCCACTAACACCATGAGACCGGTAAAATAGAAACCCTATCAAGATCATACCTTTGCCTTGCGCATTCCACTTGAGCTAGATGATGATGATCTTGATCTCTTCAAGTGGACCATTTTTCTTGATTTGCGCTTGCTAGCACATGCTTGATGAAGACATCTCCAAATGCTCCCCCATACACCATTATGGGAGAGCCTCGCTAATCTCCGTCTTCATGTATCCACTTGCGCTTCATATTCTTCTCTTGATATAGATGATGGCTGGAGATAAACATGACGTTCACTCAATCTTCTTTTCCACGCCATGCTTGCAATAAGCTCATCTCTAGATGACCATTCTCCATATAAACTCTTGGATAGAACATTGGTCATCATATACTCCTCTAGAGTCCAACACATGAACTCCAAACTTTCCTATGGACAAAATCTACAAGAATATCTCAAAACAAACATTAGTCCATAAGGATTGTCATTAATTACCAAAACCACACATGGGGCAACACATGCACTTTCAGTTCCCACCATCCTTCTTCAATATCTACCAAGGCTACAGAAGGATGTGGTTCAATGTCTCGTTAGTTTTGAGTTGGTGTTCCCACCATCCTTCTTCAATATTATGACACATCTCCTAGTACACCTGGTCGATGAGATTACCATTCTGGGTCCTATATTTCTGCACAATATGTTCCCCTTTGAGAGGTTCATGGGAGTCTTGAAGAAGTATGTTCATAACCGTGCTAGGCCAGAGGGAAGCATCTCCAAAGGCTATGGAACAGAGGAGGTCATTGAGTTTTGTGTTGACTTTATTCCTGGCATTAAGCCGATTGATCTTCCTGAATCGCGACATGAGGGGAGACTGAGTGGAAAAGGCACTCTAGGAAGGAAATCAATAATATGTAGGGACGGGCATTCTTTCACACAAGCACACTACACAGTTCTACATAATTCCAGTTTGGTGGCTCCGTATATCCAGAAGCACAAGAATATTGTACGCTCCAAGAACCCGGGGATGGATGACTCCTTCATTACAACAATGACAACACTGTTCAGATGAGCTGTACTTGCTGTCTAGGGGACCATCTTCGACTATTTGGACTTTCCAAGGGTACGAGATAAATGCGAATACATTTTACACGATCGCACAAGATCAAAAGAGCACCAACCAAACATGGTGTCCGCTTTGATGATTCAACAAACAACAGTGGGCAAAAGGACACATATTATGGTTACATAGAGCAGATATGGGAACTTGGCTATGGTCCTTCTTTTAAGGTCCCTTTGTTTCTGGTGCAAATGGTTCAACCTGAAAGGCGGCGGGGTAAAGGTAGACCCATTGTACGGAATGACTACAGTGGATCTCAAGAATCTTGCGTACGACACCAAACCATTCGTTCTAGCCAATGATGTGGCTCAGGTTTTCTTGTGAAGACATGTCTGCCAAACCGAAAAAGAAAAGAAAAGCAAGCGAATACATCAGCCGATGAGCCAAAGCGCCACATAGTTCTTTCAGGGAAAAAAACATCGTGGGAGTGGAGGACAAGACAGACATGTCAGAAGATTACAACAAGTTTCATGAAATTCCGCCCTTCAAAGTGAACATTGACCCAAGCATCAAGTTAAATGATGAAGATTGTCCATGGTTACGGCGCAATCAGAAGAAAGGAACACAAATGAAGAAGTTTATACCACGACACTAGGATGGATATTGGTGGTCATGTGTAATAATGATGACCTTTTATTTAACTGTGTGATACCCACAAGTATAGGGGTATCATTACATGATCAATCCCATCCAATCCCCATTCACCTCATATGCGTGGGGCCCCCTCTTTTCCTCCTCGGATACTTCCTCGTGTCCATCTTTTGCACGAAGTCTTTCTTTTCCATAAAAATTGACGTGGTATATTTCTCCAATTTCATTTCCTGCAAAAACACCAGAAACCAGACTTTGCTAATAACAGCGTCAGATTCAGCTGTTTTATTCAGATATGGGAAGACGGAGCCCGGCTCCGGCAAAACCGGAAGCTTGTGCATCCGTCTCGCATCGTCGTGAGCAGCAAATCGACCTTCGATCCACAGCGGCAAGACGTCTCTGATGATCTAATGACCGTCCCAAAAAGTGTTGGGAATGTCGTAGATCATCAGAGCGCCTTGTCGCTGCTTGGATCCGACCGAGGGGCATGGCTACCACTTCCACCACCACCACCACTCCCACCTCCTCGGCAATTCATCATTACGTCACCCTAATCCAGTGGTTGGATTCAACCTACCTGAGGGCTTGTGTTTCCAACAGCGTCGTTGTGTTCTCCTTATTCACCGACCTACAGGAGGTGGCTCCAAGGCTGGTCGGTGAAAGGACAAACACAATAATGCTAGGGAACATGCCAGCAGGTAGGCTAAATCCAACCATTCGATTCGGTGGCGAAGGTAGACGCTCGTTGTGTGCGTTCGATGCAGGGGACGCGCTATTTATAGGCGATTAGAAAGTGTACCTGTGGATGAGGTGGGAGGGTGGTGGTGGTGGTGGGGAGTGCTGATCAACAGCTCACAAGCCCTCAAAAGAAACACACCCTTGATCAACGGCTCACAAGCGCTTGAAAGAAACAAGAGATCCGTGTGGCTTCTTTGTCCCGGTTGGTAACACCAACCGGTACTAAAGGCCCTGATCCAACGGCTCACAAGCGCTTGAAAGAAACACGATCCGTGTGCTTCTTTAGTCCCGGTTGGTAACACCAACCGGTACTAAAGGCCCTGATCCAACGGCTCACAAGCGCTTGAAAGAAACACACGATCCGTGTGCTTCTTTAGTCCCGGTTGGTAACACCAACCGGTACTAAAGGCCTCGAGCCAACAAGTCCGTTTATGTAGTAATGTAACTGTTGTGATGTGTAATAATATATTAAACCTTTTGTTTGAAACTAAAGGCCTCCGAGCCAACAAGTCGTTTAATGCATTTTTAATTGAACTACTATTTAGTATGCATTTTTAATTCAAACTATATTATTTAATACATTTTTAATTGAAAACATAAAATGATTTTGAATTACTTATTCAAATTCAAACACTTTTCATGTTGAACTTTTTTTCAGATTCAAAAGTATGTAGAAATTATTCAAATTCAAACATATTAGTTAATCCATTTTTAATTCAAACTATATTAGTTAATGCATTTTTAATTGAAAATGGCAAAATGTTTGAATAGTTTGAATAGTTAGAATAATTATTTAGAAAAAGAAAATGGTTTTGAATTACTTATTAAAATTCAACACACTTTTCATGTTGAACTTTTGTCAGATTCAAAAGTATGTAGAAATTATTCAAATTTAAATCCAAATACATTTCAAAAATTTGCGCGCAAAAATTTGAAAGTTTCGTG